>OZ007575.1:4618427-5140927 GCA_963931925.1 Onchidella celtica
CAATACCAATCCTCTGATTGGCCATCTTCTACTCTCACGCAGCCCTCAATGACAAAATCAGTTTGATTGAGTGGCTATCCCCTACTCTAAGGCAGCCTGCAATGTCTCAATGCCTGATTGGCTGTCCCCTAAAGGCCAAAACCAGTCCTGTGATTGGCTGTCCCCTACTCTCACCCCGCCTTCAATGTCAAAACCAATCCTAAGAAAAGTAGCACGAGTCATAGAAATTGACTTGAAAGATTTAGAATTTATATCTCTGTTTCAGACCGGTAGGTCAAATTCAAAATCACAGAAAATCTGGGAGATAGCGGCAAAGCTTTAATTCTGCCATATTCAGTAGTCTGATCCCTGGATTATTTGCCGCAGGTTTTTTATTGTGAAATTCATCATGTGATTGTTTGAAAAGATCTATAACTAGTTTCAGCAAAGTAAATCCAATTCCCGAGAAAGGCATTGCAAAACATTTTCATTTTCTTTTCTAGCAAAGGAAAAATTTACCGGTCTGTACGGTTAACGTGAACACTGGAAACCAGCATTTTTATACATACATGAGTGAACCTTTGGGTTCAGAATCCAAGTACGGGGAAATGATTACAGAGACTTGAGAGCAACTGTTATTTTTAAAATCAGTTTATAATACTTCTAGTAGCTGTCCCTCTCTGCGAATGGTAACCAAAAAAACTTCAGACCGATCGAAATCAGCGCATAAGGATATAGGCCGTATTTGAAATGAACATGTAAAATTGGGTTAGTATAGGTGGTCTAATAAAAAAGCCTTTTCCCAGTTTTGCGTTCAAAGGTGGAGATTTTGTGAAATATATAATTATGTAAAACGAAACAAAAATGCAAAAATACAAATGTTACATAGCAATAAACATTGCTATTTTTTAAGAATAAGTTATTAATGTGCACAGTTACGGATGACAACATTTGATTTTTAGTCAAAGATGGTTACTGGGAACATATTATAACTTTAGGAAAACTTCAAAGATGCCAAAATAATGCAGCTAGATTAGTGATGGAGAAGAAAAAACGTGACCATGTAACACCAATGCTAGCCCATCTCCACTGGCTGCCGATAAGATCAAGAATAGCCTATAAAATTGCTGTATTGTGCCATAAATCTCTTCATAATAATGCACCATCATACCTGTCCAGCCTGATTCCAAAATATGTCCCACCACGTTCCCTTAGATCGGGTGATCAAAATTTGTTAACTCTCACCAGACCACTGAAGAAAGTAGGGGAGAGATCTTTCAACCATTCAGGTCCTAAAATATGGAACAACCTACCCCAAGAAATCAGAAACATCGAGTCAGAATCAGAGTTTAAGGCAGCCTTAAAGACACACTTGTTTAAACTGGCCCACCAATCCCCATCCATCTAATATCGACAAAATGATCTTCCGATTGTATGACGGTTTTTCATGAATTATGCAGTTTTGTTCATTTGATGTAACATGCTTTGTGTTTTCCTGTGCTCATAAGACTGATTGTGCATATAATGTGTTTATAAAATGTACAGCGCCTTGAGCCGAATCAGGGATAAGGCGCTATATAAATGATCTCTATTATTATTATTATTATTATTAAAACCATACCTAGATTTTCCCTAGGGGGTGCGTAACGAACTTTACTTTAGAGACTAGCTAGGATTTTGGTCCCACGGCCTACTAATAGGTTATCATAGATGCCGAGATGCGTAGGGAAATCCCTAAAACTCAGCGATTAATAGATGGATAAGACAGTACACAGTGTGCGATGGTGCCCACCGAGTATTTTTCAGGAAGTGATAACGTCACTGGTCCATGCGGTCATAAAAAACAAAACCGTCGGCGGCGAAATTAGCGAAACAAAGCAAACTCAAAAAAATACTTTTCCACTATTTCAAGCCTCCAGTTCTAAAAAAGAACCAGTGGCAGGCCAAAAAGAGGGCACCAGTCAAGTTTCAGGCAAATCCGGGCTGTATGAGAGGCGCTAGGTTTTGTTGAAAATCGGGCGAGATTTTTTGTTGTTTTTTTTTAATCATGCTGGCTGAGGTCCCGGCCCTGCCTGGGAGAAATCGATTTATAAGTTTCAATTTTGGGTGATTATCATGGAGCTGCTTCATCTAGCCTCTTCCTTTGGGTTTATTTTATTTTTCTTTGTCTGTTTTTAGATAAGTCTTACTGCTCTCCCTTTGCGCGTTGGCACCCTGCGCATCCCGACAGCACCTGAAAAATGGCTATGATTTGCACACGGGTTAGTGAGTTTGATAGTGAACACATCGCAGCAAGCGATAACGTCATGTGTTCATGGAAAAGAAAGGATCGGCTGGCGAAATTAGAGATAAAATCTAATGATTTCATCAAAGGCTTCAGTTGTCACAAAAAGAAAAAGGGAACACGTTATTTGACGGCAAAAGCGATTGGTCCAAACTGTTTTGTTGTTTTTTTTGTGTGCAAAATTTCAGCAACATACGTTGCCAGATAAAGTCTGCAGGCTTGACTAAACTCTGTACAGGCTGGCGCGAGTTTGTTTTTTTTATATAAAAGATAATAATATATGTAATTTCTGTTTGTAGTCTTGATTCATGTTGCTGTCGTATGCACCTGGTTGTTGTTGCTGTTGTAGCACTGTCCCTATTGTCGTCGTTGTTGTTATTTATTGTGGTAGATTCTGCAGACTTCAGTCCTTCCTTTGGGTCGTTGAGAGCTGGTTTAAATTACAATGTATATTTTACTGGTGACACAGTGGAAATTGGTGTAGATGCAGGGACAAAAGGTGATCTCACCGAGGAAACTCTTAGATTTACATTAATGCGGGACAAAACTACACAAGTAATTCGAGGGCAGTGTGGTTAACTATCGTAACTCGATTTTTACAAATTTTGCAGAGGAGGCAAAAAAAATTAATCACTTTCTTTATCACACTTAATTGTTACAATATTTTTTTAAAACATTCAACTTTTAGTTTTCAGAATTTAAACCTCAACTTAAAACACACCTTACGGGCTGTCAAGGGTTAGATCTAGAAGCATGCCAAATATCTCAATTTCAAACAAAAACAAAAAAAAAAGTTGAGTTACGACAGTTTAACATTCGGCCCTCGATATGGGATAGGACGATCACTTTTTGAAAAAAAATTATTTAATCTCATATTAATACATCCTTACAACAGAGGAAACAACCCGACGGAAAGGGGGGTAGGGGGTTAATTGTGACAAATATCTATACCCTTGGAGACGCGGTGGTCTAGGGGCAAGGTGCTCGCCTCTCATGCCGAAGGTACCGGGATTCGAACCCCCGTCGGCGCAGGCATGTTTGAAGTTGGAATTTTGGGATTTTTCTCAAAATTATTTCCTGTCCCTGATCCTATGACGATTAGGATCGAGAACCTAGTCTTCTCGCCTTCTCGGATAAGGACGAAAAACTTGGAGATCCCGTGTGCACGTTGCGCACATTAAAGATACCTTGGCAGTTGGAAATCGAGAAGAGCAGGTCGGACAGGCCACTGCCCGGGCAAAATTAAATAAAATTTATCGCTTCACTCCCATTCCCACCCCCAACAGAAAACCGCCGACCGACGCTGCACTGTGGCCACGATGTGTCTGCTCCAGTTGTAACTGGGCTGCAATGACACTAAGGCAAATTTCCCAAATGGGGTTCAAGAAGTGTACAAAACACAAAAATACAAAATAAAAAGGTGTTCAGGCTCAGATTCGTGAACCAACCCAAGGCTGACTAAACTACAGTTTTCGCACATCAATCTGTAATTTACACGCCCGCCATCCCATAGAAACTCTTATCTCCATAAAAAAAATTAATAGAACTATTATTATCTTGCGTCGGTTCGTGAACTTCTGCACATCTTATTACAATTTACATAATGTTGTGTTTTTACGTTGTTTTTTTGTTTGTTTGTTTTTTTTTTTAGCAATTTCATAGATTGTGTTTATCGTCGTGGATGTGGTGGTGATGATGATGCTGGTAATGGTAAAATGATGATGATGATGATGATGGCATGTTTGTGTCGTCATCGTCGTTTCGACAGAGATCGGTATTTCCAGAGATGCAGGGGTTCAATGAGTTATTGTTGTTGTTGTTGTCGTTTGTATTGTATTGCTTGGTTTTGTTTTTGGACAGAGGGTCAGTTACAGCTGACATACAGTCAAATGAACCAGGAACTAGACGTCAGATGTGCCCTGAAGGACAGCCGTAAAACCAACGTTTCTACCCCTGTCAGTCTGGTCTTGTCCAGGTATTGAAAAATTACAATGTAAATCATAGAAACTTTTTGCTAAAAATATGCTCGGTTTGTTAGTTTTCTTTTTGCAACTTCTCGATCGCAGAAGAAGGGGACGGGGGGGGGGGGGGGGGGGGAGAGAGAGAATAATTTAGGATTTCGAGAGGATTTACATTGGCGGTTATGTCCATGTTTATAACTTTCTCTCTCTCTTTCTTTCTCTCTCTCTTTCTCTCTCTCTCTTTCTCTCCCTGTGTCTCTCTTGTTCTCTGTCCTTCCACTCCTTCCTCCATTTGTCTATCTATCTATCTATCTATCTATCTATCTATCTGTCTATCTATCTGTCTATCTATCTATCTATCTATCTATCTATCTATCTATCTATCTATCTATCTATCTATCTATCTATCTATCTATCTATTTATCTATCTATCTATCTATCTGTCTGTCTGTCTGTCTGTCTATCTATCTATCTATCTATCTATCTATCTATCTATCTATCTATCTATCTATCTATCTGTCTATCTATCTATCTATATATCTATCAATCTCTCTATCTGTCTGTCTGTCTGTCTGTCTGTCTGTCTATATCTATCTATCTATCTATCTATCTATATGACTAGTCTGTCTGTTCCCAATATCTAGTATTATTTTATCATAATAGCCAGTTGAATGTCTATGCTTCATCTTTACCAGAATACAAAATGGTACTGACCAAGTGCTCACATCGGCGGCATTTATGGCTGGAGCTGCACCGATTACTCATGATTTGAAGGACGCAGTGGTGACGAGTGGTATAAGCCAAGATGGGGTTTGTATCAGTGATCTATACCAAACATTTACACCATTGATACCTGTGACACCTGGAGAAATGATACACCACGATACTTATCATAAACCTGATACTTTGCCGATATCCCTTTAGCTGTCAAGGTGAAACAATGCAACCGACCAAGTGCATCTCTGTGACATTATTAAATGATAGTCATGGTAGCGCTCACTAGTCCCGTGAGATACTGCCTGTGACGAAAGTGTAGAAATCACCTAAGTTATCACATAATGTATATTAAACTCCCTCCACTGCAAAGAAAGATCTCGAACAACTACATGCCACCAAGACTATGAAAGGCGGTATCTCGGTCATTTCCTTACCCTATTTTTTGGTGTCACAATTATCACTAGGCCTCTATCAGATATATTAATCATCGAACAAATTATAATCCATCTGTATCGGGTGTATTGGCATCAGCTAGTACTAGACAGTACTTGGGGGGGGGGGGGGGGGAGAGGGGGTCAGAAGAATTAGATGTATTCGTATCAGAATGTATCAGAATAGCCAGTATAACGGTATCGGCCGGTGCGAGAAAGTACCGCGTATCAACTGAATCCGATGCATGGCCAGGTTTCGGATAGTGCTAGGTAGTACTATGTTGTATCAGAGGAATCCGATGTATCATTATCAGCTGTACTAGATAGTGAGGGTATCAGACGATTGCTATGTATCGGTATCGACTATCTATTGTTTAATATAAATCATGTAGAATGAGTGAGTGAGTGAGTGAGTGAGTGAGTGAGTGAGTGAGTGAGTGAGTGAGTGAGTGAGTGAGTGAGTGAGTGAGTGAGTGAGTGTGTGTGTGAGTGAGTAAGTGAGTGAGTGAGTGGGAGAGTGAGTGAGTGAGTGAGTGAGAGAGTGAGTGAGTGAGTGAGTGAGTGAGTGATTGAGTGAGTGTGTGTGTGTGTGAGCGAGTGAGTGAGTGAGAGAATGAGTGAGTGAGTGAGTGAATGAGTGAGTCAATCAGCCAGTCATTCATTCAGTCAGACAGTTAGTCAGTGATTGAGTTAGTCAATCTGTCAGTCTTTCGTTTCCTCACTAGACAGTACTTGGGGGGGGGGGGGGGGAGAGGGGGTCAGAAGAATTAGATGTATTCGTATCAGAATGTATCAGAATAGCCAGTATAACGGTATCGGCCGGTGCGAGAAAGTACCGCGTATCAACTGAATCCGATGCATGGCCAGGTTTCGGATAGTGCTAGGTAGTACTATGTTGTATCAGAGGAATCCGATGTATCATTATCAGCTGTACTAGATAGTGAGGGTATCAGACGATTGCTATGTATCGGTATCGACTATCTATTGTTTAATATAAATCATGTAGAATGAGTGAGTGAGTGAGTGAGTGAGTGAGTGAGTGTGTGTGAGAGTGAGTAAGTGAGTGAGTGAGTGGGAGAGTGAGTGAGTGAGTGAGTGAGAGAGTGAGTGAGTGAGTGAGTGAGTGAGTGATTGAGTGAGTGTGTGTGTGTGTGAGCGAGTGAGTGAGTGAGTGAGTGAGAGAATGAGTGAGTGAGTGAGTGAATGAGTGAGTCAATCAGCCAGTCATTCATTCAGTCAGACAGTTAGTCAGTGATTGAGTTAGTCAATCTGTCAGTCTTTCGTTTCCTCCCAAGACATAAGCAACCACGATAAACCAAGTCAAATTTTTCATGCAGGTACCTTGATCATTCTGTCTCAGATACCAGAAAGATTTCACTGACAATATTTTATTTTTAATTCTTGAACTATTATTGACAGAGCAGTGAATCTTATGTTAATGTGCACTGGGGCATCGCCTCCTCCCAACTACAAGGATATTATACCTGCACACTGAATGGACTGGACACAGATTATTCCCCTTTATCGGAATCTGAGAGTAGACGACTGACTTTAACAGGTTCGTGTAATCGTATGGCGCAATTATAATTAAAAGATAACTTTTCACACGGCTATAACACAATACCCTAAGTCATTTTATAAACATTAATTCTGAAGTAATGCCCAGAATAAAATAAGGGTTATATGTTTCGTTTCATGAATATCATGAAGGTTCAAATTCTGAATTTTGAGAGGAGGTCATTTTTGCACAAGTTTCAAGATTCCGAAAGCAGAGACTTCTAATTCTTTTTTCTTTTTCTGTTCTCTGAAAAAGTAAATTAGTGACATAGGTGAAACGTGCGGCAACTGTGACCACATACGAGACAGTTTTCCAGCGCAAAGAGATTTGATTTAGATCATAGACTAGATCTACCACGCATTTTACTTTCCATGTATAATCTAATTTTCTAATCACTAATTATATGGGGGGAGAGGGGGTGTTATAGAACTGAAAATGCAGGTAAAATTTGGATAAAAATCTTTGAACCTACAAACAAAGTTTACCTGCCTCTTGACATCTCCTCCTTGGATAGACGTCAGATTTCTTCTCATGCCAGATTGCACTTTTAAACGTATTAAGCAGTTAATCGCCGAGCCGCCTTAACTATAAAAACGTCCCCATAGGAAACTAAAACTTGTCAGGGAACGCATCCCCCCCCCCCCCCAGCACAAAGCCGCTTTTAAAATCTCGCCCATAAGGGAATCCATGCATTCACGCAGTTTGCAATATTTCCATTACTGTGTAAAAAAAGCTGGCCATGAGACGCATTCGGAAGTTTTCCCCTGTACTTAAATTACGCCACACTAGCTCCCCCTTACCACCTCAGAAATGCTTCAATGCATTGAACTTATACATGATATGATACTTGTCCTAGGCTTACAGCCAGTACTGCAGGCCTCGCCAGAAGTCATTGATGTAGGAGTGACACGGTTCTTCAACCTCAGGTGTTCCTTTGCAGATCTTGCCTTGCACAATGTATCGCAGGTTGGTGACTCACGAATAGGCGCCTTGTCCGTACTCACGATCATTTCTCTGAGCTATCCATAATGGAAGTGTATATCCGTATAACATGTATGGATGTGGACAATGCATATCCGTACATGTTTACCAAAAGCGCGACTGGTGAAGGTTTGCTGAGACAAAACTTGGTATGGTGTTCACGAATTTAAAGTGACAACACATGGAATAGTCAGATGGACCTGGGGGCGTGAGGGTCTAGTCATTTTATATCAATGGGCGGTAGACAGATTGACTAATCAGGCGAAAAGGGGTTGGGGTAGCCATTGGTGATCGAAGTACACCCAAGCATGTTATTAGCGCAGATCACGCAATCTCCGAGCAGAAGTCAGATTGTTTTGCTACTAAGCCGATTCATATTTTTAAAAACTATGCAAATTAACAAGGTCAGTAATATAGTATTCCTGTGTGTGTTCTACGTCATCGAATTGTGTGCGTTGTACGGATATGCACAATCATATCCGTACAACATGTTATACAGATATGCGCTTCCATCCACAATATGGTCGGGGGTGAAAGGAGGGGGGTTGGCGTTAGAAGGAAAGGGGGGGGGGGGGGTTCAGGGAAGCCTACGTAAGTTTCTAAATCATAGTAATGAATTAAATGTTTGGTTTATTTATTTTTATTTTTTATTAACAAAAAATTGATTAGATTATACTGTCTGTAAACAGAGCATGTGCTCCGTATCTAATGAAATACATGTAGTCAAACAGTACTTGCGAAATATCACTTAGGAGTTTTCAAACATCAATGCCTTATCATAGATGCCCCATGCTGTTGGTCGTACTATCCCACAAGGGGAACGTTGAAGCCAAACGTATGAAAAGCGTACATGGAAAAGGAAGGAGAAGGGAAGAGGGTCCAGCATCGTCAGATCAGAGTGTATAATTATATTCTATGGATGACCCCATTGCCTGATATTTATGCAACTATTACTGTTAGCCCCCGACGTTAGATTTATTTTCAGAGATTTGAGCAGGAGAGGCTGAGACTGGCGACTGTCAGGTCTACCATCATTTACGAAATACGATGTAAATTTCTCTAACATGTTTTACTTCCAACAAAATTGTACATTTGCTGTATGAGCTTCTTGTGTTGTCCTCTTCTTACAGGGAATTTAATCCATTTATTTATTGATTTATTTATTTATTTATTTATCTATTTTTTTATTTGTTTATTTATTCATTTGTGAACATTAAATTCATTTTATTTTTTTTATTCTTTCTTATTTAATTTTATTTCAGTCTGATATTTTATTGATTTCGTGTTTGTTCATGCCAGATTGAATCAATAGAGCTTATCCAGATCAATACCAATGTGTACAAACTGCTGGCGACTGTCACAATGTTCTCAGAGGCTGCCTATAAACCTCCCGGAAATCCACACACCGCCGTCACGGGGTCAGTGGGCGTAAGTGAAATTTTATCAGAACTAGAACACACCTGTTAAGTAATAAACTGGACAAGGGAAGGGTCACTTCTTAAAGATTACCCTCCAACGAAAGTGGTCCGTATACTGCAAGGTGTTTGGCAATTGCCATTTTGAAGTGTACGAAGAGAGAATTGAAATAAAGTTAAAACCAACAGAGAAATATGAATAATATTTCCCCATCAATACAAGGTATGAAATCCATGCAGCTAATGGTTACTGGTAATACTAAAACTGTTTCAAGATAAGTTTGGCACAGCCTATCTCTCATGGCTAATGAAACTGTATAGGGATGTTGTCATGACTCAATTAGTTATAAATTTCCTCATACAAAGCTAAACATCTTAATGGGTTCAATAGGATGGTACACGCTCAGCAGTGCGGGAGAATTACTGCGAGGTGCATGTAATCGGGGCATCAGCGGTGGGGAAGGAAGACATGTGTGTTGCGTCAGCCGTTCCCTAGGAACTAGATGGGGGTGGCGCTTTTGTGACGTCATGCTTAACCAGTCTGGACTAGTTCATTTGCAGACTATTAACTGACAAAACGGTAGTACATAGATGCGGTAGACTAAGGCAGTAAACAAGTCATCGCTGACCATTTAAGAACAACCTAGAGAAAAGTCAAAGAAAACATGATCAAGGGAAAATAATAGGATAATAGAATAGTAATACATAAAGAAACTAGAAAAAGGGACGCGTAGGTTTGGACTTAAACGGCGGATTATTTTTTAGTTGACGTCACGCCCGAGGGCGGTTAAATTGCTAGCCAATCCATTGCCGGCGTACTGATCTCGCCGACAAGCTGGGCTGAAAGGTATAGGCGGCTGCAAATGGCTGGGTCGCCAGACCTAGGCGACGCATCGTTCGCGAGAGAGTCTTAGTGATTTATCCGTTTTCGACTAGACAGAAAATGATGCTGTGAACTAATACACAGTATTGACTGACTGGAGAAGTAGCCAAGGCCATGGTACTGTGATATGCACGCTCTTGATGGATTCCCTGTCTGGTTTTTGAGCCAGGACAATGGTAAGCAGAAATCGATAACACCAGGAATGACCTCGGCGAAACAGATCTAACCGATGAGCCATCTATTCTTAACGGAGGGGAACGACGAATTGAAAGAGTTACAGTTGCTTGTAGCCTTTATATTTAACTGTATAGAACTGACCTATTGTCAGGTCAGAAAAATCTGCTACTGGTGACATGTAATCCATTACAACCTGTTTCATGAACTGGTACGCTAGCATGGTATCAGTGGGCGTGCACCTGTCGGTGCAAACGGCCAGGGCGGAGGAGGTTTCATCTAACCCAACGGCCACATGCTAGGGCACAATGTGACCCTCAGTACTTGAGTCCTTCATATTGGCCCCCGGTAGCGGTGTGGTCATAGGCTTGTTTGCCTAAATCACAGACGAAGAATTGAGCAAACTTCCCGGACGCAGCTTCGAAGCTGGCGGCAGCAGGCCAGTGGTTGATTGATAGGGCAGATGGCAATATACCGTCACTCTGGCCTGGATATCGTGACACAGAGCATCCACCAGTATTGGTGTTCTTTGGTTTGGGTCTTTCACCCTAGTCAGTTGGGACTGCGAGGCTGTGGAGTAGCCTACAGGCAGCCGGTCATGCAATATGACTGTCCCTCTGGCATCCTCCTGCACTTGGATACATTTCCAGTCGTCTTGACCCTGTCTTGCCACTTGGATAAGTTGTGTCCAGGCGAGAGAGTGAGTCTGATGTTTGCGCAGCTCTTTTTCACTAAAAACAAACTCTTTGCGCCAGTCTTAACACTCACCTCGTCTTCTTTCATCTTGGCCTCGTCTTCTTTCCTCTCAAAATTCCAACGGCGATGGGCGAGTGCGGTGGCAGCAGGTTTGGATAGACTGGAAGCTGTTAGCACAGACCTACACGTTGGTGGCTGTGGGCTATGGTCACTTCATCGTCGATTGAAGTGGAGGCGTGGGGAGGCAGCACCCGCAGTAGCTGAGCAGCCTTATTTAAGGATAGCACTGCTCACCTCAACTGAGGAAGGGGCTAGAAAAGGTGCCCTAAAGAAAGCCCACTTCACATCACCCTGACTGGTATACCGCGACCAGTGGGGATCCCTTTTTGCGGTCGAAACAAAAAGAAATTCAGCTTACTCAGGCTAGGAGCCTGGAATATACGCACACTACAGGACAACTCAAACAACCCGGAAAGACGCACTGCACTTGTTGCCATTGAGCTCAGCAGGTACAACCTGGTCATAGTGGCACTCAGTGAGACCAGACTCCCTGATAGTGGCCAACTCAAAGAGCTCAGTGGTGGATACACCTTCTTCTGGAAAGGCAAGGGTGCAGACGAACCGAGACAGCATGGTGTTGGGTTTGCAATTAAAAATGACCTTGTCAGAAACTTGCAGTCCATGCCAATTGAAATAAATAACAGGCTAATGACACTCAGGATCCCAGTTGGGAAAAGCCAGTCAGCCACCCTCATTAGCGCATATGCGCCCACCATGACAAACCCAGATGAAGCCAAAGACAAGTTCTATTCTGATCTAGAATCTCTCATATGCTCTGTCCCGGCAGCTGATAAGCTGATTCTCTTGGGGGACTTCAATGCTAGGGTTGGCTCCGAAATCTCAGCGTGGCCAAATGTTTTGGGCCCTCATAGAGTTGGTTCGTGCAATAACAATGGGTTGCGCTTACTTACTTTGTGCGCTGAATTTGGCCTGTCCATTACCAACACAAATTTTAGTCTCCCCGTGAGAAACAGAACGTCATGGATGCATCCCCGCTCAAAGCATTGGCATCTCATAGACTATGTCATTGTGAGGAAGACTGACAGAAAGGATGTCCTTGTAACAAAGGCGATGTGTGGTGCCGAGTGTGGAACTGACCACAGACTCATTGTTTGCAAGCTCAGACTAACATTGAGGCGCAATAGACGCCCTCAAGGGAAAGCGCCACCTAAACGCCTAAATGTTTCAAAACTCTGCTCAGCTGAGAAACAGAGCGAGCTCTCATCAGAACTCTCCTCAAAATTGGATTGCGTGACTTTTGACCCTGAGAACATTGAACAGAGCTGGACTGACCTAAATACGACTGTACACTCTTGCGCCAGCAGCACAGTTGGTTTTCCTGTCCGCAAGCACCAGGTCTGGTTCAATGATAATGATAATGAAATCATAGTGCTCATCAAAGAAAAAAATAGTCTCATCCAAGCTCACTGCAGTGACCCCTCTTCCACAGCAAAAGCTGATGCACTGCGTGCATGTAAGGGTGTACTCCAGAAGAAGCTGAGGAAAATGAAAAATGACTGGCTTGAAGAGCGAGTAAGAGAAACTCAGAAATATGCCGACACAAACAACACTAGAAAGTTCTTTGAGAGCCTCCGAGCTGTGTTTGGACCATCCCGCTCTGGCACTACGCCACCTCTTGCGTCAGATGGTTCAACACGCATTGTTGAATTGAATGCCATAATTCAGCGTTGGGCAGAACATTTCGGAGGTGTGCTAAATCGGCCATCAAATATAAATACTGAGTCCATTGACCGCCTCCCTCAGACTCCTATTAATGCAGCTCTTGCCAAGCCATTCACAGCAAATGAGACCCGAACTGCCACAAATCAGATGTCCTTTAACAAATCACCAGGCGTGGATTCAATTCCTGCTGAGGTGTATGCCTTCGGTGGAGAAAAGCTTATTGAAAGGTTGACCGAGTTGTTCAATCATATGTTGAAAGCAGGGAAGCTGCCACAGGACTTCAAAGATGCTTCAATCATCCATCTGTACAAAAACAAAGGGGACAGCCAAGTCTGTGACAACCATCGGGGAATCTCTCTACTTTCAATTGCTGGCAAAATATTGGCAAGAATGCTTCTGAATCGCCTTCTTGATCACCTCTCGTCAAATGACTTGCTTTCCGAGAGCCAATGTGGCTTCCGTAAAGAGAGGGGAACGGCGGATATGATTTTTGCTGCCAGACAGATTCAGGAAAAATGCATGGAACAAAATAAAGCGCTGTATATCACATTTGTTGACCTCACAAAAGCATTTGACACAGTGTGTCGTGAAGGCCTCTGGAAAATCTTGGCGAAGTTTGGGTGTCCACCCGAATTCATCACAATAGTGCGCCAGTTTCATGATGGCATGCAAGCTGCAGTCAAAAGCAACGGCAGTGTTTCAGAGCCCTTTGCTGTCACAAATGGGGTAAAACAGGGTTGTGTCTTAGCCCCAACTCTGTTCAGCATCATGTTCTCTGCAATGCTACAAGAAGCCTTTAGCTCTCCTCATCAAGGGGTAAGCATCAAGTACCGAACTGATGGCAGTCTATTCAACCTCAGGAGACTTCAGGCAAAAACCAAAACCAAAAGTACTCAAGTCTGTGACCTACTATTTGCTGATGATTGTGCACTTCTGGCACACGATGAGGATAGCATGCAAAACTGTGTTGATAAGTTCTCTAGTGCCTGTGACAACTTTGGCCTCACAATAAGCACAAAGAAGACGGAAGTGCTCCATCAGCCTACTCCAGACGACAAGTATCCTGTGACCCCAAATATGTCCATGACAGTCTTCTGAAGGTGTCGGAGAACTTCACCTATCTTGGCAGTACACTGTCTTCCGCGGCTCGCGTTGATACTGAAATTCTCTCAAGAATCAGCAAAGCCAGCTCTGCATTTGGCAGGCTTCGAAAGAGAGTGTGGGATGTTGCCGGCATTCGCACAGACACTAAGCTGAAAGTGTACAATGCTGTGGTCCTTCCCACCCTACTCGATGGGGCTGAAACCTGGACGGTGTACCAATCGCATGCCAGAAAACTAAATCACTTTCATCTGGCCTGCCTTAGAAAGATCCTAAGGATCAAATGGCAGGATAAAATTCCAGACACTGAGGTCCTCAATCGTGCCAAGGAATTGAGCATCTTCTGCCACCTGAAAAAAATTCAGCTACGTTGGGCAGGACATGTTGTCAGAATGCCCGGCTCCAGACTCCCTAAGCAAATCTTCTTCTCTGAGCTCTCGAATGGAACGAGGAATGTTGGGGCCCCAAAGAGACGTTACAAAGACACTCTCAAGCAATCACTGAAGGCCTTTGCCATTGATGTGAGTGAGTGGGGAAAGCTCTCGCTTGATCGTGCAAATTGGAGGGCGGCCCTTACCAGAGGCAGTAAAGCATGGGAAGCTGACAGAGTCCAG
Organism: Onchidella celtica; assembly: GCA_963931925.1. Classification (NCBI taxonomy): domain Eukaryota; kingdom Metazoa; phylum Mollusca; class Gastropoda; order Systellommatophora; family Onchidiidae; genus Onchidella; species Onchidella celtica. The sequence continues at coordinate 4,632,965 of OZ007575.1, forward strand.
CAGGCTATCAAAAAAAGAGAACGGCGCAAGAAAAGGCCCAGTGGTACTGAACCAACGGAGCACTCTTGTCATTTATGCGGAAGGGTCTGCAGGGCAAAAATAGGACTTATCAGTCACATGAGAAGCCATAAGTCATGAAAGAACAGTCTTTCCATTCTGTCCTCTGTGTCCTTTAGTTCTCTTTATTGTCCATGTGTTGAAATTCTCAACAATTTCTGTTCTTTATTCCTCTGGTGTTGTTAAGGTCATCATCATACCTGATGGACGAAACTATTATAGAACTGTGATTTGAAAATGGAACTTTACAATATCCACGAGCTCTAACAGTGTGTAGGGAAATAAGGCTATTTTGAAAGAATGAACGTTACGATGAATGTATCTCTTTGGAGATCTAACTAGCTAGAGCTATAGCTCTATGATTTGTAAACTTTAATTGTATTTGGTGAGACTGGGAATTGCCAGCTCATCACAGCTCTAGAGCTATGCCATGTGAAGATTTATCTTTAATGGTATGAGTGTCACAATAATTTGAATTTACTATCATACGTGTAGGATTGGTCTTTAACAGTATGAGTGCGACAATAATTTGAAAGAATAGATATCTCAATGCCTACGTCTCCTTAGTGAGCTAGGCAAGTTATAAATTATTATAACTTAAAGTATTGTCTGAAATACTATGACACCTACACTTTTTATGTGATGTGTAGAATCGCTTAAGTATAATCCATTACAAAGTTCAGCCCTTGGCAAATAATGAATAATTTATTATTGTCCTGAGGACAGCAGTTAAAGTAATTGGCAGTTAGATCTAAAGTACTTAAGGGGTTATTAAGTCAGTGGGGGATTCATGAGGTTCATAGTGATTAATTTAGATTTAGTTTAGGTAACCTATTCAGACTTAGAGTCAACTTTATATTAGAGTAGATCTAGACTTAATATGAATTACTATTGATATTGTTTTTCATGATATTGATTTCACATTCATATATATATTTTAACTTATCGTAATTATAGGGTTGTGGCCCTGCAGGTCTGACCCTAAAAGTTACCCATATTGTTATTTAGTAGTTGGTATGTTTGTGAGTGAGGTTTAGTTCTTTAAAAAAAATGTAATCGAACATATATCCCCATATAATCTAATAAGTGCTAAACCCCACGTTCATGATAGATGTTCTAATGAAATACAAGTATGTTTGCATTCTACATTGTAGGTAACGTACTTAGTTAAGATTTTATTCTGCTTAGTTCAGTTCAGTTAGTATATTAGATTATTTTAGGTAACCAATCTTTGTGCACACATTAATTTCCTTCGTGAGCTGGCTTAGAGGGAACAATGCTCCTGTCTTTTCTACATGCAACATTAATAGATCAATATTTTTCAGAACTCTGAGTCGTACCTTGACATTGTGTGGGAACACCCAGATCACGACCATGCTGGACAATACAACTGTGACATCTTAGGCCTCGATTCGACCGGTACCCCTGTCCATTTCAGCCGTACGGTGGGCGTAAGGACAGTGGGTAGGTCGCTCAAATGCTGTCCTAGATTATGTTGTTATATCAGTGCCTATCCGCCCCCTCCCCCCCCCCCCGAGTGTACGGATGTTGCCCACGAAATTTTATAGTAGTGGTAGCAGCAGCGGTTTCCGAGCTGTGGTAGTCTTTTAGTTTACTTTACTAGATCACGTAGGAAGTCTCTCTCTCTCTCTCTCTCTCTCTCTCTCTCTCTCTCTCTCTCTATCTCTCTCTCTCTCTCTCGCTCGCTCTCTCTCTCTTTCCCTCTCTCTCTCTCTCTCTCTCTCTCTCCATACTCTCTCTTTGCCCATACTCTCTCTCACATACTCTATACTCTCTCTGTACTATCTCTTTCTTTCTTTCTCTCTCTCCATACTCTGTCTATACTCTCTCTCCATACTCTCTCTCTCTCTCTCTCTCTCTGCCTGTCTGTCTATGTCTGTCATTCTCTCTCTCTCTCTCTCTCTGCATGTCTGTCTCTGTCTATCTACTTGTCTTTCTCTTTCTCTCTGTCTTTTTCTTTCTCTCTCTCTGTCTTTTTCTTTCTCTCTCTCTCTCTTTCTCCCACTGTCAGCGTCCGCCTCTCTAAATGTTCTGTTTAAAAAAGAAAGAATGATGATGAAAAGAAAGAAAGAAATGAAAAGACAGAAAGAAATGAAGGAAAACAGTAGCAAGTATTTACATATTAGTTACAGCTTTTTACCGCGGCATTCAGCACGTTAGCAGTACCACTGATGCCGGAGTAAGAGACCAGTTCTGCCCTGTCCACTATCAATGTTTCAGACCCTGGTCGAGATGTCCTCATTGACAAGATCCACAATCTGGAAGCGTCATTAGATGCCACGCAACAAAATCTCGCACAACTAAACGCGTCATGTGAAAACACCACAAATGAACTGGACAGCCTAAAACAAGATATCGACGCTTTTCAGGGTAATGTGTAAATAATTACATTGTGTACTACTATTAGTGCGACCCAACAGGAAAGGGCGGGGCGGAAAGGGCTAGGAAAATGGAAAGGAAGATTCAGATATTATGGTGGGAGGGGGAGTCAGGGAACAGTTACAGTGCAGCTCAGAATGTTACTGATTTCCACCAATCAATTAACTCCGAAATTTGTCTGTGAAGTATTGTCTTGATTTTACACAAAATGTGTGATATACTCGTAACTTATTTGCCGTTAGTTATGTTATGTAATTCTACCTCGGCTCTCGCCACAGGGCATAGGGAATCAGCTTTTCAGCGAAATATCTAAGCATAAGTGTAATTGAAAAATCTTTCAAAGACTAAACTTTAATAGATAGGCCTATTCCTCTAAAGCATTGAGACTTGACCGTCACATCCACCAGTGCGATAAGTGCTATCTATCGCCACAAAGTCCTTGTTATTAAATACATTGCCAGTATATCCTGCCAACATTTAGTGCTTTGAAAACTAAAATTGTACCGCGATCTACCGGTCGATCTTCAAATGCTTGGCAGTCGATCGCGGGATGAATGTAGGACACACCCGCGAGGTATATAATATATTTTTATTTGTCTTTGTATTTTGGCGGGTCATTTTTCTTGGATGTGGCGGGTTTGTGTTAGTTTTTTTTTTCTTTTGTCCTTGTGAATGTGGCGGATTGAAAATAAAACATGTGACAGGACGACAAAAGTTTACCTGGCAACACTGAAACCGCCATTATGGGTGCGAGATAATCGACATTTACCGGTATCGACTAATTTCGACTAGATCAATCTTGTTTCAGGACTTCGCCAGACTGGTAGATCTCCAAAGGCTGGGAAATGTAAAAATAGATCCTATGTCAATAAAGGCTGAGCACCCCTGTACTAGACTGTAATAGTTTTGTGCCTTGCTTGAACTGTATAAAAACTTATTTGAGTACATGACGGTGTTTCGGGTATGCTGGTTGCTACACGATTAATCCTGGACCATTTTTATCTAGCTGTCACTGGCCTGAGTACAAAACTGGACTTGCTTTATTTTTACTTCTAGGTTGTGCTAAGTCCAAAAAAATTATATATTTATTATTGATCAAAAAGTATTGAATTCGTGTATGGTACGAGACGACTGAAAACTTCCACTCTTTCGAGGTGCCTCGTGATTATAATAACAATCCTAGATTAATGGACTTTGCACTAATTAAATACGACAGTCAGCCCGCTGATCTTCATAGTCATGTACCTATAACATATTTTTATATACATGTACTTTAGATACTTTATATACACAGTTATACTGTCTGGTTTTTTTAAGTCCTGGTGGAACCAGACATGATGTAGAGCCAGAGAGTATGTATTTATAGAGAGATCTCACTTCTGCCAAATCTTGATATTAGGTCGCTGCGGTAAACAAGAATTGAAAGAGACCGCCTTCATAAAATATAGTGTGCATATCTGTTTACTGTGGTTTGTTCATATTTTTAGGTTGATTAAAACTATTTAGAGCCGGTTGCTCTTACGCCCCGTGGAAATGCACAAACGGGTATTGTTTACCGCAGCAACCTACTTTTCGTTCCATGCTAACAATGGTTCCGCGGAGCCTCCCGTGTCTGGCAGTGCAAATCGACCAATAGTGAAACCTCTCTATACATACATACTCTCTGGTAGAACTAACCCCCTCCACTTGCTAGCGATCCTATCTTTGTCCTGTACATTAGCACCCAATAGTTGTGAGGGGGCAAATCTGACTGTGGGACAACAAGTCGTGAAGATTAACCCAAACAGAACCAAGCCGGACCTTATGAGTGTTGTCTGTGAGCTCACGAGCACAGGGGAGATTTGGACCGTAAGTTACCGGTATCTGATTGGTTCCTCTTGTAATACGTGTATTTAATTGTTGGTGGACAAATTTTGAAAACCACAGCAGGCGGTGAATACGAATATGGTAGAAATAAGTTAATGAGACAGGAGCCTGATTTTTTACATGTACCAAATTGTTGAAATTTCATTCTAATCAAATATATTACAAAAAGAGAAGTGATACAGTATTTCGCTACGGTCCAACTCTTTTTTCCATGCCCCGAAAAAAAATCAGAACTGAGAAACAGCAGTGACAAACGTTATTAACTGGAAAATGAAATATTTAACAATGAATCTGGTGTAGAAAAAGGCGAATTTTCACAAACATGAAATCACAGATAAAATTCCCCGACTCTTACAGTCATCTGATATGTAGTTTTTATTTTGTATCTGTGATTTCTTTGTTAATACGTTCTTTAAAATTTTAATCATAATTTTGCTGAAGTTCTTTTCGACGTTTCGTTATTTCACTGACCTCGTTACGAAACTGCACAAGTGCGGAGGCCTTAATTTTACAGGAGAGAGAGAGAGAGAGACAGAGACAGAGAGACAGAGAGAGAGAGACAAAGAGAGAGAGAGAGATTGACTTGAAATGTATTCCTTATATGAAATGTATTTTTAGTTAAATCGGGTGATGAAAAAAAAACTGCCCCAAAATTGACACCAAATATCTCGCAATCCTTTTAATGAATCCATGAGAAATTTTGGTACAGTTATGTCCATTACATGTATATATATGTGTAATGCTATGTTGAAATTTCATCAAGATTTAAATATTACTTTTAAAGATATTTTGGATTAAGTGAGTGTCTGTCAAAAATGAATAAAACAGGCCAGCTGATCAAGGATGATGAAGATTTTCACGCAAATTCAGCTATCCAGCGCACAACAATTGAGTATTTTTTCTCCAATTTTTTTTTTTATCAAATCCAGTCCACCTTTCCAATCCAACCTTATTTTGTAGATCTAAGTTTAGCAGACGACACTCAACCAAACCTTTTGCTTCCTATAATGATAGATCTACATTGATTACCTCCAAGTCGAGTGTATTCCAACTGATGTGAAATGCAGTGCCATTTCAACTTAAAAAGATTGTTTTGTCTTTCCTTTGATGTCATAATCATCATTTGGTAACATTCTTGGATTAAGATCTAAATCTAGATCTAGTTTTTGATCTGATTATTTTCACTTAGGCCTAACATGGTATTTAGTCCCTCGGGTGGAAATTCTTTCACAATTCGAGCACCTCTCCATCCCTTTCCCTTGTAGAGAGTCTCAATAACAATTCGAACAATTTTTGTTCTTGTGGTCAGGTCTTTCAAAAGCGTTTCAATGGAAGCGTGGACTTTTACCGTACCTATGAAGAGTACGAAGATGGTTTTGGCGACCTGGACGGAGAATTCTGGTTAGGTAAATATGCCAGGCTGTCATTTACTGCATCTGTTTTTGTCGTATTCGAGGAGGTCAATGTGTGGTCCAAAGATTTCAAAAGGTGTCAAAAGGGTAGAAGGCATGTTTTACCGTAAGAGGACTCTAGGGTGGAATTGCGGAATATCAAATGTTCCCTTAACATAATAAAGTTCTAGCTCTCTCCTATCAACTTTTGAGAAATTGATGATTGAAATTTCATGTGCTCATAGTAGTCATAGCTTTTAGAGTTGGGCCTACGGCTCTTTTTTTCTTTTTAGTAATACTTGCAAATTACTCACTGAATCCGTTTGATACTTTGACACACAATGGAAAAGACATGTAGAAGTAGGCCTACAGTGTGTAACTCAGTTCAGCCAAAAAGTGCTATCATTTTAAGGGGAGCAAGAGTAACACACTATCGATACTTGTTGTCACGATCACGTGCGTGAAGATGGTCACGACCACGTGTGTGATGAGTACCTAACTTATTTACCTTTCAAACCCAGCTAACAAGCCAAGCAAGCAGACCAGCGATCAATGGACACATGGAGTGAGATTTAAATTAAACTATATTTAATTATAAATGCATGACAAAACTTATGTCAAAACATTCAACTCTGGGTAATCACATACATAACCACAAAAACAGAGATATTTCAAATTTACTCTTGGGGATCATGGCTATTCTCTATTCCCCGTTTCACATCTAGATCTATTCCCTCTGTCCATAAACTTAACTACGTATACTTAATAGTCTCTGTCAACAGCTGCCCTCCTCGTTGATGCAGTTTCACGTCTCCAGAGTTCACACGATCCTTTCTAGATCTCTAACTTCGACGATAAAAGGGGAAACAGACGCCCCTGGCTTCACACAAATAAGAACACACAGTTCACACCCGCCATCGTAGATTACTTGCTCCTTGAGGGGTTCTCATCATCCCGTCCTCAGGACTCTTCAACTTCTGCCAACACACAGCACATCGACGGTTCACACCCGCCATCGCAAATCACGAGCTCCTGAAGGGTTCCCGTCCTATCATCAGGACTCCTCAACTTCTGGTCCCCATGGCACGACCTTCCACTTGTCGCCCGGACCGATAAATTCTTCTTATTGGGAAATAAATGTGAACATCATGGATCCCTCACACACCTAATACTTCTGGTCCCCACTGGCACGACCTTCCACTTGTCGCCCGGACCGATAAATTCTGCGTCTTCCTTTAGGAATGAATAACTTGGGAACCTCATAGATCCCTCACATACTTAACACCCCTGGTCCCCATGGCACGACCTTCCACTTGTCGCCCGGACCGCTTCTCTCTGCGTCTTCCTCTAGGAACGAATAATTTGGGAACCACGTGTGTCGAGCTTCTCCTCTACTTATACTCCCGAGGTCTTTGCACACGCGACTAGTTTAAAGCGAGTCGTGTGTATCTATTCACGCTCGTCAACAATGTTAAAAACCATGTTTTCCCCTGCTAAGCTCACCCCCCTTAGACTCGTGGCGCACAAGGCCACCGACCTTCCTCGTGATAGTAATCTTTCATGCTAGTCAACAACTTAAAAACTCCCCTTCTCCCTTACCAAGTTTACCCCCTCTATACTCGTGGCGTACAAGGTCATCAACCTTAATCGTGACATTGTGAACAAAAATGTTTTCTAGTGGTAGCACAAGCTGTAGTGTACTAATATTCAGTACTTTTTATTTTCAATGACTGAAACTGTGTAGGCCTAAAGCCCATGGTACGCTTAATGGGTGATGGCAAGAATGAACTGCGAGTCGACATGATCGACCACCAGGATACTCACCACACCAGGATCTACACAACATTTGAACTTGACCCAAACGATGACTATAAGCTTAACGTGGCTGGCTATCAGGACAACGGTAAGTTATTGGTTGGAATGAATGGGTGGATGATATTTGATAGGTGAGTGTGTGGATGAATGAGTGAGTTTGTGGATGGATGGATGATTGGGGTGTGTGGATGGATGAATTACTGTTTGTTTGGCTAGATTGATGCATGATAGGTTGGTGTCTGGATGAATGAGAAAGTGCGTGTTTGGCTGCATTGATGGATGATAGGTGGGTGTGTGATGATTCGATGGATGGGGGATAGGTGTCTGTGGGTTGATGGACAGATGGGACAGACTCACGAGTGGATGGATGGATAATGAATGCTGTTTTTAATGTTACTGAAAAATACTGTACATGTACATCCACAGGCAATGGAATGAGCTACAATAACGGATATGTCTTCTCAACCTATGACCGCAATGTGTGAGTAACTAACCTGTATTTACCTTTGTTTTATGCCATTCCCGCCATCTAATGACTGTAATCTGTATAGATCTATAAAGTTGGACTTCCCAGTCTTTTAATCAAAACTCACAACTTCATTTTATTTTGGAAATGGAATCACATCAATTGTGCAGCTTAAAACGTACATATTTTAAAAAGGGGCTTGTTGTAATTGCACCCTGGTGTGATCAGTTTTACATGTTTGCGTGTGGATTTCGTCACTGTGCAAGCATAATGGACTAGCTACTGTCTCATTTTTTTGTCACACTTTTGAAAACTGCAAAAGAAAAGCGGTTCATCAGGGTGAAATAGTAGGCCTACATGTATTCATTTTGCGGTGTCAGTTGTTTAGATGAACTGAACAGGTTACCATTCCGGCAAAGATTAGCCATTTATCTGTCTTTTGTGTACATAACAGTGAATTTTTTTATATATTTTTTTTTCTACATGATAGTGTTGGGCTTGACCTCAACAATAACATAAAAAGTCAATGCATGTACAGTTTTGCTTTTCCGTACGCCGCTATTTTCTCTGCAGTCTCTACGTCGTGGTAACTTTTGTTACTGTCCCATATAATATAGAGGGAAAAAAAGCTGGTTATGCCTAGCTGTAGGTCGTGGAACAATAATTTATTGTTACAACATTGAGACAACTGCAGTGTCACGAGCCGCGTGAGCTCTTTTTTTCTGTTAGTTCATGGGCTAGTTATTTTGGGAGAACATGAAACGCTTTTAGCTGATGACCTTCATTAACTGAGTAGGGAAAGTATTAATCGAGTTCACGGATTTCGAGCCCGTGGAACAGGGATGAGGGATGTGTGAGTTAAGTATTGTAAACATTAAGTTAACCATTTGACTTTGGTTTGCGTGTGAGACTTTCTTGTTTTACTTAGTAGGAATGTAGAATTGAGTGTAGGTTTTTTGAGTTATGTACATGCCTTTAACGAGAGAGCAGTGAGGGTTAACTATAAGACAAACTTGTGTTTGTCGTAGCTAGGTCCTGATCGTCCAATCGGGAGAGAGACCCTTAGCAACCATCAGGGGGTATAAAAGCTAACACACTCCATTGCTCAGCGGATAGGGGACAAGGTGGTCTAGAGGCAAGGTGCTCGCCTCTCATGCCAAGGGTCCCGGGTTCTAAACCCGGGCAGTGCAAAATTCGGAGGGCCCGTGTGCACGTTGCGCACGTTAAAGATACCTTGGCAGTTGGAAATCGTAAAGAGCAGGCCGAAATGCCGCTGCCCGGGCAAAATTGAAATTAATAGATTAAAATTTATCCATATCCTCCCCCCCCCCCCCCCCCGCCAGAACAAGAAATAATAAAACAAGTAAAGTGAGGTGTAAATGCCAAGGGCAGCGAACCTCCTAAAATAAAGACCTCAAATCATGCTCAGCGGATTCAGATTGCTTAGCACTGGCAGTAGTGACGAATCACGGTGGCCTCCCGCATGAGTTGGAGAAGACAGACAAATAGCTCGCACTGGCACAACCCTACAGTGACGAAATCTCGATGCACCAGATTTGAGTGTGCATAACGCTTGTATTGGAACTCTCGCTCGCGATGGACAGCGAGCGAGAAAACGGTGAGAGCTTTAGTGTAACGTGTCCATGCCAGGAACTTTGACAGCTTTCCGGCAACCATTGTGACGAGAGATCAGGACATTGAAATATGTGAGTGTGCATGAGAAAACCCACAATATGTCGAAAGAGCTGATTTTGAGAAAAACGGCTTTGAAGTGAAAATATGGGTCCGACACAAACTTCCAACTTGGCTGTTGTTTAGGGGACCGTGGCATGTTACAGGGCAAACTGTAGACGAGCAGTGAACACTACTCACTATGATCTCTATAAAGGCTTTGTAATTAGACTACGGTCCCCTAACAAGATCCAAAAACTTCCGACTTGGCTGTTGTTTAGGGGACCGTGGCATGTTACAGGGTAAACTGTAGATGAACAGTGAACACTACTTACTGTGATCTCTATACCGGCTTAGGTATTAGACTACGGTCTCCTAACAGCAATCACTCCAATATTAATGGGTCAATTAGCTATTGCCACTTTTAGGATCAAATGCCGTTTTCTCAAAATCTTGTTTTAGGGGTGTCACTGACTTCAATTTATCAGAAATGTCTTGTCTTTTATTATATGTACAGAACTCAAAATGTCATGTTTGCGACATATTGTGGGTTTTCTCATGCACACTCACATATTTTACTAGATGTGTTAGCAGCTGTTTAGATTGTGCTTTGAGTTGAGCGATGTTCAATTTCCATATGTATACTTCCTAAAGTGGAACAGCTTAGAAATTACGTGTAGTGTATTACCTTGAAATTAGTATTGAGCGCTGCTGTGCTTTGTGATTCAGTCATTCATTTGACTTATGTGCTATTATTAGTTATATGAAATCGAGACTGATCAATTTGAAATTGTTTATACCGGTTCTCCTTTAGGAAACCGTAGTTCTGGGTAGGCGCATTTGAAGAGCGAATAGTACGATACTTTTTTCTAGACTCTACTTAAGTAGGTTTGCTTGAATTTTTGTAAGTTTGCTGACTTTAATGCAATATCTATCCTTGAATTTTTACCATAATTATGCAGTCGATTGTCTATTATAATTATATGGCCCTTCAGGCCTGAACAAAAGTTATTCTTGTGTTATTTTAGTTATTTGGTATGAATGTCCGAGTGTGAGCCAAAGAGCTATGTTCCCCATACATTGACTCACCTCGTTTATAACATCTGAAAGGGATTTATACAACAACGCAATATATCCAAAAACCCCTCGTTGACATGCAGAATAACAGTGAACACGCTTTCAGTTGGTCCATTCGTCGTGGCCACAAATATTATCCAATGTAGCTTCCATTGTGGATTCAGGGAAGCACTTTCTGTCGGAAAAAAACGTTATGCGGGATGTTTTTGTTATTAAAATTATTTTCCAAGATTTATTAGTACACGTATATATGTATCACACCCCATTCACGCGGTACACGGGTATTCTGTATCTGGGATCACACTACACCGATCACCGTGACTTTAATCGAGGCGCTAGAATAAGGTGCTTGTGTATCGTTTTCTTCCGGCTTCTACCTGAGTGGAGACAATTGTATAAACTTTATAAAGATAATTATAGTACTAAACTCCTATGAATTTAAACGATGTTTTCTAAGGCCCCCTTTCCCCCTACCTGCAACAATCAGGTCAGTTTCATGATCTAAGGCAGCTTTCTGCCAGTACGGGAAAGGCCTTGGTGATCTGTTGTTGTTTTTTTCAATACCCGTGTATTATCTTATAAATTTCTGTTGACATAAGCTAGCCTCCAAACCCAGAACCAAACACAGCAGCATTAATATAATGTTGCCCAGTTGACATTGAGGATAGTCTGAGAAATCGCCTATAAAAATGACCCAGTTACTGGAAGACAACTTACTCGACTAAAGTAAACCTATACCTGGTGTCAATGATTTTCTAACTTTTTTTTTTTCTCAACAAAGAATGGATGGCCCGGTTACCCGTTGATACAATACATTTATTGATTTAAATGTACTTTGTTAGCATCACCATGTCATGTACACACACTCAATCATGTGCCACTGCCACTGAAAGTTGATCTCTTTATAAAAAACCAGTCTTGTCCTTGCCCTTGCCTTGGCGCTCCCCAAAACGAAATGAATAACATACCACGACCGGAGAAGACGAAGACGAAGAACGAAGATAAAAGACAACAGAAAGAAGGAACAACAACGACAAACAAGAAAGAGAGAGACAATCAAGAACAGGGGGTCAACAGCACTATGCTGAGGCCCCCGAGAAACAAAAGAACTCATGCGCGAGAAAAAGAAAAAAAAAGTATCATTGCTTACGTTGGGGAGGGGTTGTCCTCAACTTGTGTTCCCCCATGTGCATGTTAGATTTGATGAGTATGACGCGGTTCTTACACTCCTTAGAGTACAGAACATTTATTACCACAACGTACGGACACGCTGGCTAAATATCTTACATAACGTACGGTTGGAGGGTGGGGGGTGTACCAGAAAGTAGGTGTAAATAAAACCCACTAAAACAAAACGGACATGCACTTTTATAACATCAGATGTATTCTGTCAATCTCTGATAAAACTTAAAAGAGTTCCAGTACTATGCTGTCAATGGTATACATACGTGTTTTCTATGGAATTTTAAGGAGGGATAATTATGATTTTTGCTGTTATGTTCACACAACGATGATTGGTAAGATGGCGTTTCCTATCTCTCTTCCTCAGGAAAAGCTGTGCCAAAAGTGATTATGGAGGCTGGTGGTATGGTGGGTGCACTTATGCTAATCTGAATGGGAAATGGGGTGAGACTGGAGAACCAGGAATCTCTTGGAATGAACTGCCCTACACCAGGACCTATCCTTTAAAGGAAACTGAGATGAAGTTCCGAAGAAAACCTTGATGAAATCAGTCAAGTACATTTGTATATCAGTGAAATACTAAAAGTAGTTCACGGACTTGGAATTATTGTTAATTGATTTCTTAGATTTACACTGTCCTTTGGGTCCATCTAAAGTATTATGATCGAATGTTTGATTTTAGAGATTTATATCACAAGAACAAAATCAAAAACACTTGAAAACTTGTACAGGGGTTTAATGAATTGCTTGGTTAACTGGCACAGTACATGTACATTTTACATATTTATAAATGCTACAGAAACAGAATAATGAGTATGATGATCAAGACAAAGAAAGAGCGAAAATAGTAACATCTCAGGAATACATAGTTATGTATCTTTGCATAAGACTACATTGTGATGGACGTAAGACAACTGCCAATGTCGTCCTTTAAATCATTTTTATATCAATATCCCAGATCAAATAAAGGTTGCATGTTTTATTTTCTGAATAGCACAAAGATCTGCTTCATGCCTTCAAAAATTTGAATTTTGCTATGAAACAATTATCTGCAGAGGTCACAAGTTGCCCAAAGCAAGGACGTTTTTGTTGTTTTCTGAAGAGAAAAAGTTATAAAATGACCTAGGCAAATGTGTTATGTTTGTGACAATATAATCAAGACCATGAATTGCAGAAAAAGTGCAGAAAACTACACACCGAATAAGGAATGTACCATTTTAGGATGATATAGACAACAGGAAGGCAAAGTGGTGAAAGAACTTCAAAGGGCATACATAATAATATTGATGTAGAAACAAGGCAACATTTTAGCATAAATATACTGTAACATTCATGAATGATATAGGCTCAAGTTTTATAGTCCTCTGTTCAAACTGTGCATTCATCCTTGAGATAACATTAAGACATACAGCTGATGCTTTTCTTTTTCTTAGTCAATCATAGGTTGATTATTAAAAAGTACGACTGAGAATAAGATGTCTTGTTCATCAAAGGCAAACTGAATGCATGAAATTGTATTCCACCATCAAAGAAACACGAACCTTAATCTTCCAAGAAACTCATAACAAAATTTCAAATAAGTTTTGTTGTTATTGTGTTTTACATTGGAGTCACTATGACATTCTTTCATTCAGTACAGATTGTTAAGCTTTCATTCACAGCAAAGTTTATGTTCCACAAAGAGCACATCTTGCCTACTGCATCACTCACTCAAAGAAGAGTCCTTGATTATCTAACCTATCAGAAAATACTGTAGAACACAATTGGTACATGTATGATAATAACCCAACCACTCTACAAACTGAACAAACAACATGGAACTGCTATAAATAAGACACAACAAGAAAACTGAAAATCCGCATATTCATAAATTTAGACACTGACCGAGAGTAGGGGACCAGAAATGGTCTGTTATACATGAAACTGCACCAGAATACAGATTCAGTAAAAACATTTCACCAAAATTTATCAGAATAAAATACTACTGACTCCACTTTTTATTGACATCTTACTTCATGCAAATGAATGCTTCATTTAGACAAAGAAACTGCCGTGAGAATACTAAATGCGGTGTAAGTATATCATCTCAAAGGTGATGCAACAAAACATGGCTTATTTCAATCATTTCAATGACGGTTACAATTATTTAAAGCTGGAACTAGTTTATGAAAATGATAACTGAAGCATTTGAAGGGTGTATTTCGTTGGAATTGTTTGTGGCCCCACCAACTAACTCCTGGTGATACAATTTTGGAGAAGGAAAACACTTTTCCATCCATTACAAAATGATTGAAAGCAGAGGGTTATTTTCAACACTGGAAGGTAGGAAATTACATTTCTCATTGTGCACCTTGATGGCTAGGATGTAGGAGACATTACAATTATGCAATCAGGACACAAATGAATTGTGCACGGCTCCTTGTCGGCAGATCAGCAGTTTGCAGCACTTTGATAGCAAAAGGAAACCAAGCGTGTTCTGCATATGACAGGTTGCTGGACAAGCGCATCAGCTGGTTGTTGGTCAGTGGCATTTAGAACATGGTCTAGAACGGTTTTGTGTATGATAGAAAATGGACAGGCAGGTCAGGCGTGGAATGGGCATTACAAATTTTGTCTTATCTCAAAATTTTATGAAGTAATATTGCAATAATCAATACATTTTGTATTTCTGCATTCTGGTTTGAAGAGCCAGCAAAGTCAAATTGAAAATTTTCCAAGATAGCGAACTTGGCCATGACACCGACGGCTTGATTGAAAAAAGCTTTAAAATTCTTCTCTTTTAACAGCACATTGGGCAAAAGAACTCTATGAAAAGACAAAATTTTTTTTTTTTAAATATTCTCTTAATTAGGTACAAATAGGTCAAGAGAATACATGTAAGACAAAAGTAAAGAAATGCATAAACTGTTGTTGTTTTTTTTTGTTCTATGCATGTTACGAATGCAAAACCTCATCTGCTCTCCAGAAAATGTTGAAATTATGTGCACACGTGACACTGACACATCTTCCAAAGTGGCATGATCCAACCCCTACAATTACATTTCGAGAATCACTTGTCCTGAGAAAGTGTCGGCCTTCCAGTCAACCAAAAAAAATAATAATTGAAACTATACATTCCCACAACTCTGGGTTCAATGGCCAACTGTTCAATTATCACAATGAGATAACACAAAAATATATTCAACAAAGATATTAAAGAAGAAATTTTGTTTCGTTTCTTCCTTTGGAGATCACCATGAACAGGTCAGGGCATCTGCTTAGCTTAAAAATTCTTCATCATGAAATAAAGAGAGAGCTTCACACACTCACAGCAGGAGCTGCGTCAAAGTGAAAGGTACATATCAGCTGCTGAGATTAAATAAATAAATCATTTGATACATGAACGAGAGCACTCACATTAACAAGTCTCATGAAGTTTGCCAAGAAATCAATTTCGACATATGGAACTGTGTGAATCATGCAATTCAAATAAAATAATAGAAATATACAGTGCAGGGGCTTTTCCCGTGGACACCATGAAATACTTGCCAGGCAATCTCTTAACTCTCACCCTGCGTGTGACGCCTTAAAGCCCGCTGTCCGGTCAGTGACCTTAGACACGGAGAATCTTATCTGGGGTCACTGACCCTTGCCGCTATAATATGGATGACCACACACGCTGTCCACGTGGTTTGGTTTTTATTGATCGGTATGAAAACATTCGCTGCTATGCCTTATCACGCTTGATAATGAATTAACCAGCAAAACCTTTGTCTGTGAGTCTCTAACCAATGATCTGACTTATGATTCCAAACTGACAACTGTAGTTTTCGTGAGAATGAAGCATGATAACTAGCCACGCCCTCCCAAGCCCTACACAAATGGTTTCATCCTGATTGACACATACTAATAAACCAATGTGGGCATTTGGGGCAAAGATTATTTCAGAGCTTGTTTCTGATTGGTTCTTAGATACAGACAACTCCAGATGGTGGTCAGCTTGTGAGAAAATGAGATAATATTGCAAATTTGTTGAGCAACAGTTCCCATTGTCGATGTCACATCTTTTGAAAGTGTGGGGAGAGCCTTTGAAAGCTTAGTTTTTGTGATTCCGACCAGTGGTTCACTGGTTAACATTGTCACGAGTGGAGTGAGTGCAATTAAGGGGATTGCTACAGAGCGGGTGTAGAGTAAGAAGGGCTCACGGCAGACAGGTAGGGAAAGACGTGAAAGGAAGAGAGTAAAATTAACGCACGAAGACAAGTAAGGAAAGCGTGCATGTTATGAGTAGTGGGGGGTCTGAATGAGGCGAAAGCGCTGTATTACTATCACTCTAAGTTAGAAGGTCCTACTGAACGGACACTAGTAAGAGCCCAGCGGGCGGACATAAGGGGAGCAGTCGAGAGACCAGTGAGAGAGTTTTTCCAGTGATGACTGGTAGGTAGAACGTTGATTGATAATTATGATTGATGTATTATATTATATTCGTCTATTACCATGATGTAAATAAGTATATGTGAGGAATGTGGAAGTCCTTGATATTGGATATAGCAATGTGCGCCATGAGCGATAGATGAAAGTGAGTTCATGGATTTGTAGCGCGAGTGAGTAGTGTGTACTCCGATGGAGGTGTGTTACCGTAAGATGTGTGGTGAGTGAAAGGTGAACTAGTGTGCGTACGCTTCATGGGTTGTAAGGAGAGGTGGAGTGAATAGAAATGGTAGGGTATTATACCAATGTAATGTTATTCTTGTAGGTGCCGAGGTCGGGCCAAAGAGCGCCGCCTACGGTGATAGGCCAGCATAGGGCCGGAGGCCACACATAGGCCAGAAGTGAGGCTGTCAGTGCAGGACAGTAGAGGCCCATAAAGTCGTGGCAGTCAGGCCACGGACAGGGACGTAGATATGAGCGTGAATGTGATAATGTACTATTGCCATGTTGATGGGCTAGGAACTAATAATGTGTTATTGCCCTGCTGAGGTGCTGGGGGAGTGCTAAGGTGTATGACAATAGGAAGGTGATAGTGAGAGACTGCGGTGCCAGTGAATTATTAATGTGCTATTAAGACCCTGAGGGGAGAGGCTGAGGCCGAAGTGCCTTTAGGAGTAACTACCGGGTTGTGGATCCGAGGGAGAGTGTGTGTGAGAATAAGGCCCTTGTACGGCAGTTAATCCCAATAATATAATGTATGTAATTGCGCTATTATCTGTATAATTATGTTTAATAAATGTGTGAGTCTGATGGATTGTTCTGTTAAGTGTTAAACTTGTTTGTTCGTGATTGTTGTCCTGTCATAAACTATTACATCTCCCAGTCTGGGATTTGTGACAAACATGTCCATGTCACAATGCCTTTGATTTAGAAGAGATACAGTGAACAATAAGACGGTGGTTACGTCTCAGAAAGGTCAGTGACCCGATGCGAGAAAATACGGCTTGCGTATGGCGCGGTCAACTTGACTTTGCCGACGTTTGCCACCCATGCGGCGTGAGCGCTTGGAAAGCTTGGACGGCATTTGATGCCCTGCGCAGGGTGAGGGTTAAACATATATATGTATGGATTAACTTATTACATAAAATGAACCCACTGGCTTCTGAATTATGTCTGAGAAGCTTTGCAGTTCTGATAAATACTGACTCAAGCCAAACTGAACTCATTTAAAATATATTAAAATTAAATTCATCAATGTCAGATCAGTGGTTATATATCATAGCCACAACTGTAATAACTGTACAAGTGCAAATTTGTAAAAGGTAAATTTAAGATACAGTGGGAGGATAAAAGCTTTTGATGATGGCAGGTTCTTGCCAGAAAGAAAGATATAATAATAATAATGAAGATCATTTATATAGCGCCCAATCCAAACTGTTTGCTCTAGGCGCTTTACAGAAAGTCGTGTTCTCTCCATCTGCAACTCACTCTCTCTCTCTCACGCTCTCTCTCTCACCCTCTCTCTCTCTGCTACACATACATTGTATACATAGATACACACACATAACATACTATAAGACAGAAATTAAACGATAAAACAGCAAAATTAAAGTGAAATGAGAAAATAAATGGATTGGGAATGAGACTTCACAACTGAAAGTGTTTTTTAAAAAGGTGGGTTTTTAGATATGTAAGCTGAAATCAATCAACAGGGTGAGGCAGTGCATTCGCATGCTGAAACTTTGCCCTTCAGGGTAAGAGACTTGCCAATAAATGTACAACAGTTTTTGGTGACTGATTTGACAACAATCTCGCACATTACAGATCTTGCATATTTTTTGTTTCTATGGAAGAGAGTACATTTTTCTGTGAGTCTGAAGATCAAAGAAAACCATTACAGTTACTGCTTTTGCAAATAAATTCCTATTTTGCACACTCTGAATACAGTACATGGTCCAGTATGTACAATTTTCAAACCATTTTACTATGTGAAAATGACGTACATCATGGGGAATCTTTATGTTTCCTTCCTCCATCTTTGCATTTGAATGGTGAGCAATGCTCTCCAATGCCTGTCTTTCCCTTCCGAATCCTGGTGAAGAAGTGGACACGACCGTATTGCACTATGCATTTTTCTGAACATTTCAGTGAAAAAATTAGGATTAGGTTTGAATGACCGGCCGAAATGGCCATATGAATTTTTCTGGAAATAAATCACCAAGTAGGTGCATAAAATACCATAAATAATATGAATATTGAACTCCACTACCTAACAACCATTATCTACCATTAACTCACTTGAGCCTGAGCTATTTTTAGCCCAACAATCACCGCAGCCTATTGTTTTTAGGGTTTAATAAAATATTCATCAAAACAAACCCAATTAAGCAATCACATTCAAACTAAGTCACAAAACAAACATATAAATGTCATATTAGATAAAACAAACAGAATTTCAGTTGATTTGATAGTTTTCATTTTATGAATATTTGAAAATGGACAATATTCAGGGTCACGCAAACTTTATTTTCAACAAATAATTATGTGGGGAAAAAAAACAGAAGAGTTCAATTTGCTTATTTGTGTTGTTTTTGTGCGTATGAATTTTGTTCGCCAGCCATCGTTTGATTAAGATAAGCGTGCAGTTCTGACTGATTTTATCAGCTGCCATGACTTTCCGGAGTGACTTCCCTTAGTCGGAAATATCTCAAAAAGTTCTTATAAAACTCCACCAAACTTTAAATGAAACGAAAAAGCAGGTCCGGCAAGTATCTCCCTGAGTCCCGTAGCTCCCACGGGAAAAAGCACAGGAGATGTCGATCGATAATGTTAGTCCCGTGTATGTACGGGATCCGGCCACAGCACTTGAGGGCCAGTCTTGCAAATAAACAGGAAGCGGTTCAAGTGAGTTATTTTGATCAAATGGTGAAAATGTTGTTATTACCACCCATCTCTTTTAAAGCCAATTAAAAGTTCACGCGAGAGATAGAAAATACAGTAAAGCATCAGATAGTTAGCGTAAAATCCTTTTCACCAAAACATGTGGTCTATTATGTAAAATGAATGTCAGACTATCTATCTATCTGTCTATCTATCTATCTGTCTATCTATCTCTTTATCTATCTGTCTGTCTGTCTGTCTGTCTATCTATTTATCTATCTATCTATCTATCTATCTATCTGTGTCTGTCTTTCGGTCTGTTTGTCTGTCTGTCTGTCTGTCTGCTTGTGGCAGCCTTAGATTCTTCAGCTACAGCAAACTGATGTGTTATCTGTTATAGTGGCTTTGTGGGTTTTAAAACGTGATTAAACCTGAATATTCGTTGCGTCAATGACTGGTGCAATATTCCGCTACATTTAAACAGATATTATAATGTATTACAGTAACGATGTCGAAAGAGAAACTAGTACAGCAGATAAACTCTCTCACACTGGAACAGTTGGCTGGATTTTCTGAAGTTTATATTTGACAGTTCTTTCTCCACCAGTTCAGTTTGGCTGTTTCGCTGACTGTAGGTCGAGACAATGTTGGTACTTGGAATATTACTGCTCACAGCTTTTGCAGTTGGTATGTCTCTCGGTGGGGCTGCTGTGCTATTGAGAAAGAACGTATACACCAAATATGACACTGTAAAGGAGATGAAAAACCATTTGGTCTTGCGGCCCGCTAAGTCGTACAAAATTATAATCGAGGTAAAAATATAGATCACATTCATTCTATAAAATTGTCATCATACTATAATAGAGCCAGAAGGTGAACATGTCAGTATCTAAAACTTCGTGACTGCTAGATAAAAATTTATGAAATGTTGTGCACTGGTTCATTTTTTTTCCGATAAATTACGTGGGCACATTCACTTTGGACAAAAGTCAGTATTTAATAATTACGATTATTTTAGCCTCAAAGAAAGCGATGCAGTTCCGTTGAATACAATGAAAAAGTGTGATCAGAAATTTCACTCGTCGCTTCTCTTTACTCATTGCTGGCAGAAAATCAACAATAATTAAAATATGACATCTCTGTACTCTCCGAGTCAAGGGACTAAATAGTATTGTTAAAACGTGAGTTTGACCTAGACTGGTGTATGCGGTCTTTCTCCTCAGCATTGCAGAGTGGCAGTCTCAAATGATAATAGTCTTTTTCATCGTTGTCGTTTTTTGTCTCTTTCTGTGTTTTAACTTTTCATGTTGTTTTCAGTTGAAATGCTCCGCTATTTCATTTCAGTGTTCTCTGTCTCAGTCACTGCAGTATTTAAAGCAATCCAACGCTCTAGCACTTCTTTGTCACTGATTTATTTAAAGGTATAGATCTTTCATTCTAGGTGAGGAAGACTAAAATGTCATTGAGTACACAATTCCTTCTTACGACCAGGAAGGAACTTAAAATGGCTGAAACTTTTGCGCTAAAATCTTATAAGGATACAAAACGGTTCAGAGTAAAGCATTAGGAATTTTAAAAACCAGTCCTCGCTTTCAGTGTCAAAACCAGTCCTCTGATTGGCTGTTCCCTACTCTCACCCAGCCTTCAGTGTCAAAACCAGTCCTCTGATTGGCTGTTCCCTACTCTCACCAAGCCTTCAGTGTCAAAACCAGTCCTCTGATTGGCTGTCCCCTACTCTCACCCAGCCTTCAGTGTCAAAACCAGTCCTCTGATTGGCTGTTCCCTACTCTCACCCAGCCTTCAGTGTCAAAACCAATCCTCTGATTGGCTGTTCCCTACTCTCACCCAGCCTTCAGTGTCAAAACCAGTCCTCTGATTGGCTGTCCCCTACTCTCACCCAGCCTTCAGTGTCAAACCAGTCCTCTGATTGGCTGTCCCCTACTCTCACCCAGCCTTCAGTGTCAAAACCAGTCCCCTGATTGGCTGTTCCCTACTCTCACCCAGCTTTCAGTGTCAAAACCAGTCCTCTGATTGGCTGTCCCCTACTCTCACCCAGCCTTCAGTGTCAAAACCAGTCCTCTGATTGGCTGTCCCCTACTCTCACCCAGCCTTCAGTGTCAAAACCAGTCCTCTGATTGGCTGTTCCCTACTCTCACCCAGCCTTCAGTGTCAAAACCAGTCTCCTCTGATTGGCTGTCCCCTACTCTCACCCAGCCTTCAGTGTCAAAACCAGTCCTAAGAAAGTAACACGAGTCATAGAAATTGACTTGAAATATTGGAATTTATTATCTGTTTCAGACTGGTAGGCCAAATTCAAAATCACAGAAAATCTGGGAGGTAGCGGCAAAGCTTTAATTGTGCCATATTCAGTAATCTGATCCCTGGATTATTTGCCGCACTTTTTTTATTGTGAAACTCATCATGTGATTGTTTGAAAAGATCATTGACCAGTTTAAGCAAAGTGAATCCAATTCTCGAGACAGCCATGCAAAATATTTTCATTTTCTTTTTTAGCAAAAGAAAAATTTACCGGTCTGTACGGCTAAAAGGAACACTGGAAAGTATCTTTATACATACATGAGTGAATCTTTGGGCTCAGAAACATGTACTGGGAAAAAATTATGGAGATTTGAGAGCAAAAGTTTTTTTTTAATTATTTTTATGTAGTTTCTGTTTTTAGTCTTGGTTCATGTTGCTGTCGTTTTCATCTCGCTGTTGTTGCTGCTGCCCTTATTGCCGTCGTTGTTGTTGGTGATGATGGTCGATTCTGCGGACTTCAGTCATTCCCATGGTTGTTGAGCGAAGGGTTAGTTAAAATTACAACGTATGATATCTTACTACTACTAGTGACACAGTGGAAATTGGTGTAGATGCAGAGACAACAGAGGATCTTACCGAGGAAGATCTACATGAAAGAGGAGCAAAAATGTACAAGTAATCCGAGAGTTGCATGGTAAACTATCGTAACTGGCATTTACAAATTTGCACGGGAAGCAAAAACATGAGTATCTTTCTTTATCAGACTTAAAAGTTACAGTATTTTTCAAAAACGTTATTCAACCTTCAGTTTTCAATTAAGATTAATTGTGACGCGTTGGTCTAGAGACAAGGTGCTCGCCTCTCATGCCGAAGGTAACAGGTTCGAATTCTGGTCGGTGCAGGCATGTTGGCACTTTGGGATTTTTCTCATTTTCTCGTGTCCCCGATCCTATGGGAGGTAGGATCGGACACCTAGACTCATCGGATAGAGATGAAAAACTCAGGGGGTCCGTGTACACGTTGCGCACGTTAAAGATACTTTAAATAGTTGGAAATCCAGAAGAGCAGGCTGAAAAGGCCCCTGCCCGGGCAAAATTAAACAAGATTTATCCCTACTATCCTCCCCCCCCCCCCTTTCCGCCCCCGCCAACAACAAAAAAGCGCCGACCGGCGCTGCACTGTGGCGACGACGTGTCTGCTCCAGTTGTAACTGGGCTGCAATGACACTAAGGCAAATTTCCCAGATGGGGTTAAAGTAGTATACAAAAGATAAAAATACAAAATAAAGAGGTGTTCAGGCTCAGATTCGTGAATCAACACAAGGTTGACCAAAGTATAATTTTCGCTCATCTGCATCATTTTTACAAGACGATTCGAGCCATTTCGGACAAAAAAATGCTTTCAAATTTCGCATGCCGTTCTTAATGAAACCCGTTTTTCCATGACACACATATCAATCAGTAATTTACGCGCCATCCCGTAGAAACTCTCATCTCCATTAAAAAAAATAATCTAACAATTATTGTTGTCTTGAGTCGGTTCGTGAACTTCTGCACAGCTTAGGCCCAGTTTCTTCTGGGACGACACGACAAGGACGGAAGGGGTACGGAAGACTGAGCAGGGTTTTCACCTGTTATACAACGCATTGCGCAATAAGCCGCCGACCCCTGTTGGAAAATTGAGCCGGTTTTTTGTTGTAGATATCGACTATGTTGTTTTCAAACTTTAGATCGATTAGCCTGATGTACCAACCCTAAAGCACTGGACTGTATAAACATGATAGATCTTTGGATAGACTCAGTATGCTAACACACAACAGGCACAGTCACAAACTGTCTGTGCCCGCGCGCCTAACACAACTCAATAGGCTAGCCATGCTTTCTGGCTGTCGACGCACCTTCCCAGAGACTACAATTAAACTCTGTCACTTTCATGTCGGTCAAGCATGGTACCGAAAACTTCAACAAATTGGACTATCTTCTGAGTACAAGTCTACCAGAGAAACTGCAATGTGGCTAAAATCCTTTTTTGACTTACCGGCACTTGAGCATAGTGAAGTACTTTGTCATCATGGCCCAGTGCCCAGACCGGGATGACGACAAACTCACAATGTTTTCAGACTATGTATTTGACATCTACATTTCATCAACTGCCAGATACCCACCCAGCTTGTGGACTTGTCTTGAAAGTTCCGTCAGAACGGCCAATGCATGCGAAAGTTCCCATAAATATTTTGCAAGCCACTTTACATCGCCGCATCCAAACATATTTCTGTTCATGGAAAAACTCGCAGAAGAACTGACATAAAGGTCAGATCATCCTATCAGTACCACAATGTTCCTGTGAGACGCTTGCGTGAGCGTGAGAGAATTAGGGAGACCCTCATTACTGAGTACAATGCGCAAAGGCTGTCCCAGACAGAGTTTGTGCACAAAATGGCTCTCAAGATACTACCCGTCAAGTGGTGAGGCCCCTTTTAATATTTTTTAAACAATTTTTATCATGGTTTTAACAGCTCTCAATAAACATTATCCTGCTCAAAATCCGACTTACACCTCCCCGTGGTGAACAGGGGGCAATACGTATCAAGACCGTTTCAATCAGCTGTTATAATTACATGCATTTAATTCTTACAAAATTCACCAGAAAAACAAAAGCAAAGAAACAGTCTCAATAAGTGGTGAACGGAAGAGGTTGACCAGTTGTTAGAAAAATGAAATATCGATATGCTAAAAACCAGCTCAGTCTTCCAACAGCTTTTATGAGCTACCTTTGAAGCTTTGAACAATAGGATTAAAAATCCGGCTCAGTTTTCCCGTACCCGGACGGAAAAGACAAGATACCGCAACAGATAATGCAACATCAATTTTTATCCCTGTTTTAATAGTGAATCCCGTTTTAGCTGTGTCCACCCACAAGTTCAGACAAACGTCGTGTCGGGCACAGTCTGATCGAATGCGGTTTGTTCCATTTCTGTCGTGAGTCGTGAGGTAAAGGGGCAGTGTCGCGAATGTGGTTTATAGCAAACGACTGCAATTCAAGAGGAAAACACACACTCGGCGAACACACTAACTTTCCCACTGGAATTAATTAACAACTCAAATGAATTAGTTTTGTCAGACCTGTAGGGCCACAATAATGTATTGAGTTAGCTGAATAAGATAACATATATAAATGAAATGACCATCAGGGTAACTGCAAAATAAGAATACAATTTTAGAATGGACTAAAAGGTCCTAGTACTGGATCAAATATAACTAATGACTCATAGGATATTTAGTACAAATTATAGTCTTCGCTGTCTCAGCACACGCCAGCTCCATTGCAATGGCTCCTGTCATAGATTCTAATACTTGCACTGCCTGGCTGTGACTCTAGGAGCAGACTCTCATACTGCTGGTAACATCTGAATTCTGACATACAATTACAATGCATACCATTTTTCCCTGGCCATCAAGAACCAGGGAATATCAGCAAAGGCGTTGCATGGTGGACAAAGTCCGGGTAGCTATTAGCTGGAGCTCGTCATTTCTAGGCTCCTCATATAGATGGTCTGCTCTATTGCGTCTCTGTTCCGATCTGGCTCGAAATTAGCCGACCACTCCGCAGTGGATACTTGTCTGCATGTGATGATGGACATAGGTATGGGCTGACTTTTATAATGTCTAGCCACCTGCAACTACCGTCCAAATCCCTAGATTTGATTGGTGCGGTCATGCGAGCTGAGCTCGCAGTATTAATTTATTCTATTGTATAAGTCGGTTACGGCCTTGCACTAAGACAGACAAGGTCGTCTTCTAAATAGGTTAATAACAATTAAATCAAAAATCTTATTAAATTGACTCAGCACAATTCGTGCTTTCACGAGCCACTGAATGTCAACAGTCAATTACAACCACCTCACACCCTCTAACAATGCTATTGAATCACGAACTGGAGCTGCTCTGCCATCCCTGGTTTACCTACACATATTCCTTTTTAACCATCTACAGTTTTTACGTCGGAAAAAACATTACTCAAAACATGTTGCTCACGAGAACAGCTCAAGGACACTTCACTATGACTAGATTAAAAAAACTGAATTCAACCCGTGGCCTAGTACGGCATTTATACACTTAACCTGCTCTTGACAGGCAGCAGGTCCCCAGTAGACAGTTTCAAATTTTTTTTAATTTTCGCGTGAATTGAAAAACTAAGTTCATATTCGTGATCAGTGCCAAAAAATATGTAAAGTCAACGTGAAAACAACCCCGTTTTGCTGCGTATTTAAAATTTTAGTTTAAACAATATTTTTATTTTCTGTTTTTAGCCGTACCAATCCCATTCTTCCAGTATCAAATTTTACAGCCTGAATTAAATTACACGGAGGAAAGCTCCACTGGCAGTAGATTCTCGATACATTATGCGAGGACTAGATTAGATGTACACAGTTGTGAAATGGAGGACGAAAAACTCATCGATGAGGTTTTCAAATATAGTTTTATATACGACAAATCGGATCCAAAACACAGCAGCAAAAAATATTCGTCTAAAGCATGGACAGAGATTGCATCAACATTAAACTGCAGCGGTTAAGTAAAAAAACAACAAACTGTCTGTCTCTCTGTCTCTGTATCTGTCTGTGTGTGTGTGTGTTGTTTGTGTGTCTGTCTCTGTCTGTCTCTGTCTGTCTGTCTGTCTCTCTTTAAATGTTGATCTTGTCATTCTGAGGTACTCTAGGTATTTTTCATTATCCTCGAGAATGCGTGGAAACAAATGATGAAATTCACCCTAACTTTGCCTGTCCTGTGCGGTTGGATGAATCCAATATCTGTGTTTCCGTGTTTTCCTCCTTTGTATCAGCCACAGCCACAGCCAAAGCAAATCCACTTTCCTCTTTCGAAAAGACAACGCCATTAAAATCTGCAATCTGCAAAATAGAATCTGAATCTACCGCTCGTTAAAAAATTGTCTTTAAATTCGGCGGGGAAAAAAATCAGAGTCCTTTAGGTCGTGTCGTGTCGTTTCCGTGAACAAGTGGACACATATGACGGAAACGACGCGACAAAACGACTGGTCTGATCTGAAAAAAAAAATCGTGTTGTTTCCCTTAATGGACACGCGGCCTTATTGTGTTGTTACGTTTGTTAGAGATGCCACAGAGCAGACTGTTTATCTCTGTGATATTGTCATGGATTTAGTGGCCATGATGATGGTGGCTATGGTAAGATGATGATGATGGTGGTGGTGGTGGTGATAATGTAATGATGATGATGGTGATAAAAAAAATTAACGACAGCAACGATGATGATGATGGCATGTTTGTGTTGTCATCGACATTTCGACAGAGATCGGTACTTCCAGAGATGCAAGGGTTCAGTGAGTTATTGTTGTTGTTGTCGTTTGTATTGTATTGTTTGGTTTTGTATTTGGACAGAGGGTCAGTTACAGCTGACCTACAGACAAGTGAACCAGGAACTGGACGTCAGATGTACCCTGAAGGACAGCCGTAACACCAACGTTTCTACCCCTGTCAGTCTGGTCTTGTCAAGGTATTGAAAAATTACAATGAAAATCATAGAAACTGGTTGCTAAAAATATCCTCAGCTTGTTAGTTTGTGTAATTTTCTTTTTTCTTTTGAAATTTCCCTCTCTCAGTAAGGGGTTGGGGGGTGGGGGGGGGGCACAAATATTTTAGGATTTCGGAGGGATTTACATCGGCCATTATGTTGATGTTTATAACCGTTCTTTCTTTCTCTCTTCGCCCTCCCTCTCTCTCTCTCTCTTGTGCTCTCTCCTCCCACTCCTCTATCTATCTATCTATCTATCTATCTATCTATCTATCTATCTATCTATCTATCTATCTATCTATCTATCTGTCTGTCTGTCTGTCTGTCTGTCTGTCTGTCTGTCTGTCTATCTATCTATCTATCTATATCTATCTATCTATCTATCTATCTATCTATCTATCTGTCTGTCTCTCTATTTATCTATCTATCTATCTATCTATCTATCTATCTATCTATCTATCTATCTATCTATCTATCTATCTATCTATCTATCTATCTATCTGTCTGTCTGTCTGTCTGTCTGTCTGTCTGTCTGTCTGTCTGTCTGTCTGTCTGTCTGTCTATCTATCTATCTATCTATCTGTCTGTCTTGTCTGTCTGTCTGTCTGTCTGTCTGTCTGTCTATCTATCTATCTATCTATCTGTCTATCTATCTATCTATCTAGGCTATCTATCTATCTATCTATCTATCTATCTATCTATCTATCTATCTATCTATCTAGTGGAACAATAGCCATTAATACGTAATCATTACTGCCAGTTGAATGACCATGCTTCATCTTTGCCAGAATACAAAATGGTACTGACGAAGTGATCGCATCGGTGGCATTTATGGCTGGAGATGCACCGACTGCTCATGATTTGAAAGACGCAGTGGTGACAAGTGCTATAAGCGAAGATGGGGTTTGTACTGGTGGCCTACACTAAACATCCACACTATCGATAAATATGACACCTGGAGAAATGATACATCACGATACTTATAAACATGACATTTTGCCGATACCCATTTTGCTACCAAAGAGAAATAAATGTAACTCACTATGTGCATCTCTGTGCCATGGCAAAATGGTAGTGATGTTAGTGCTTGCTGGTCCTTGTGAGATACTGCCTGTGACAAAGGTGTACAAACCATCTGAATTATTATATCATGTATATATATATATATATATATATATAAAGTCCCCCACACATACACACACACGCAGACACACAAAGAAAGATCTCGAATAACTACATGCCAACAATATTGTGAAAGGAGACATCTGAGTCACATTCTTACTGTGTTGTTGGCATCACAATTATTATGTCACTGGTATCAGCTAGTATTAGACAGTACTGGGAGGTGTCAGAAACATTCGATGTATTGGTTTCAGCAGGTATCAGAAGAATCCAGTATATTGGTATCAGCTAATGCAAAGGAGTATCACCAGGTATTAGGAGAATCCGATGAATAGGTGTTAGATAGTACCAGGTAGTATTATCAGGTATCAGAAGAATCCGATATATGTATTATTGGCTGTACTAGATCTAGATGGTACTAGAGGGTATCAGATGAATCCTATGTATCAGTATCGACTACCTATTGTTTAATATAACTCCTGTAATAATAATAATAATATATTGCATTTATATAGCGCCCAACCCCGTCAATGACAAGCTCTGGGCGCTTTAACAAACTCTTACACACACACACGCATACACAAAAGAAATTCAAAAATATTTACTATTGTTGCTGCCGAAAAACACCCAGCCTAGTTTGTCTGAAAGAAATGGGTCTTCAGATGGCATTTGAAAGAACCAATGTCATTAATTTCCCTGGTTGTCTTTGGAAGAGTGTTCCAGATGGTAGGGCCAAGAAATGAAAAGGACTTTTCTCCTACAGTGGACAGAGTCATTTTAGGCACTTTCAATTTTGTAGTGTCAGATGATGATCTTAATTGACGAGATGGAACATATATATGGCCTTTAGCGTCTTTACAGACGGTCTTAGCAGCTAGAATATTCACTTTCACTTTGACTGACAGCTTCTCTCGTGGCTTATTCTACCAATGTTTGACCCGAGAGTGCGATGGCAGTGATTGCAGGTCAGTCTTTTGGGTTCACTTTGGCGAGTGTTTTCATTCCGCCTCTGTCGTTTTGTCAGGTATGTTTCTTTTGCCTTGAAGTCTATTGCGAGCGTGCCACTGCGCAATTTTTGTGTCCATCTGCTTCGATCATTTGCAAGGTTCTCCCATTCATTGGGGTCGATGTTGAATGCTTTCATCGTGACCTTGCAAGTGTCTTTGAATCGCAGATGTGGCCTACCTCTGGGTCGGTTGCCAGTAGCAAGTTCCCCGTAGAGAATTTGTCTGGGGATGCGATCATTTTCCATACGGTGGAGATGTCCAAGCCACCGCAGTCTTTTTTTGCCTAGGAGAGCCTGAGTTGATGGAATGTTGGCTCGGCTCAGAACTTCGATATTTGAGATCCTGTCTTGCCACTTGATCTTGAGAATTTTGCGTAGGCAGCGCAGGTGGAAGGAGTTGAGGGATCTTTCATGTTTGGAGTAGGTGGTCCATGTCTCTGAGCCATACAGCAGGGTGCTTAGGACGCAAGTTTGGTACACGAGTACCTTTGTTTTGATGGTCAGCTTGCTATTGTTCCACACCCTTTTTGAGAGTTTGCCAAAAGCTGTGGCCGCCTTTCCTATTCTGGCATTTATTTCAGTTGTTATGTCTGTGCTACCACTGATGGTTGAGCCTAGGTAGCAGAATTTTCCCACTTGCTCCAGAGGAGAGCCATTCAGCATGATTGGGTTGGGGTTTCTCAAGCCTTGTGTCAAATGTGTCAGATGATGATCTTAATTGACGAGATGGAACATAGTAATCAGTTAAATCAACTAGGTACGATGGAGCAGTATTATTGACACATTTGTGACAAATGGATGACAATTTGTACATTATTCTTTTCTCAACTGGCAGCCAGTGCAAACTCTGCAGAAGTGGCAGTGCTGAATCTCTTTTCTTTTTCTTCAAAACAAGTCTCGCTGCATTGTTTTGAGCAATTTGGAGTTTTCTAATATTTTTTTGTGAAATTCCAGCCAAAAGGGAGTTGCAATAGTCAAGCTTTGAAAGTACAAAAGAATTTACTAAAACAGCCGCAGTTTCAGTTGAAATAAGATGTCTGATTTTACCGATTTTCCAGATTTCCATGTATAGAATGCGAATGAGGTGACTAACCTGAGATGACATAGAAAGATTCGAATCAATGTAAACCCCTAGGTTTTTTACTTTTTTTGAAATTTCTATTGAATTAGTGCCAATTATCATCTCAGTTCTGTCCACTTCTTGCAGAACCCGCTCACGGCCTAATAAAATAACCTCAGTTTTATCCTCATTTAGAGCCAGTTTGTTTTGGTTCATCCAGCTTTTAATTTCTGTTATACAGTTTCCAGCCTGCTGCAGAAGGCTGTCAACATCGCATGGCAAGGCAGAACTGTAGAGCTGGGTATCATCAGCATGGAAATGATATTGTAAATTAAATTTCTTTATTTCATGTACAAGTGGAATAGTATAGATAGTAAACAAAATAGGACCAAGCACTGAGCCTTGTGGTACGCCATACTGAAGCGCATAGGAAAAAGATCTTATTTTGTTGGTTACAACAAATTGGTGGCGATTTGACAGATAAGATTCGACCCATTTAAGGGCGACCCCTCTGATTCCAAACGATGTTTCTAGCCTTCTGAGCAGGATTTCGTGGTCGATGGTGTCGAACGCTGCTGATAGATCCAACAAATTTAGCAGAGTAATATTTCCAGAATCTGCCTTTACTAATATGTCATTCATGATTCTTAATAGTGCAGTTTCAGTACTGTGGTTACTTCTGTAAGCAGATTGAAATGGTTCCAACAGGTCATTATTTCTCAAATGACACATTAGTTGTTGTAATATCACCTTTTCAAGGATTTTTGAAAGAAAAGGAAGGTTTGAGACGGGTCTATAATTTTGCAACATGTTTTGATCAAGAGTCGTTTTTTTCAAAAGTGGTGTTACCCAGGCTGTTTTAAAATAATCAGGGACAGACCCACTTAAAATAGAGTTGTTTATTATTTTTGTAATAGTTGGAACCAGTTCGTCAATACAAGATCTAACCAAAAATGTAGGAATAGGATCGAGGTCACAACATTTTGATGGCGATGCCATGATGATAGATTTTACAGATTCATTCGACACAACACCAAAAGTGTCTATAGGATTTCCCTGAAACTCATCAAAATGATCAATGGCATCAAAACTGTCAAGATTTTCTCGGATAGTTGTAACTTTTTTATCAAAATAACCAGCAAAAACATTGGGCAACAAATTGTTCTCGTAAATTGTGGGTAGAGGTGTTTCCTTTCTTTTCCCTGTGAGTTCATCACAAATACTAAAAAGTTCCTTACAAGATGTAGAATTTTGAAGTTTAGTGACATAGAAGTCTTTTTTTGCAAGTTTAATAACACATTTCCATTTGTTCTTCTGGTGTTTGAAAATGTCCTTGTGGACTGTAAGACCTGTCTTTAACCATTTCCTTTCTGCTTTGCGACATTCTGCTTTGGCTGCCTTGACATCTAGGGTGTACCATGGAGCGAACGGTCTGTTGGAGATTGACCTGGTCTTGATAGGTGCATGTCGCTGAAGTAGATCTTGCTGGATGTTATTATAAGATGTGATGTCGCCTTCAAAGTTCTCGAGAGCATTGGCCATTAGTGTATTAGTGAGTGAGTGAGTGAGTGATGAATGAGTGAGTGAGTGGGTGAGTCAGTCAGTCAGTCAGTCAGTCAATCAGTCAGTCTTTCATTTTCTCCCACGGCGTAAGCAACCATGATAAACCAAGTCAAATTTCCAATGCAGGTACCTTGATCATTCTATCTCAGATACCAGACAATATTTTATTTTTACTTCTTGAATTGTTATTGACAGAGCAGTGAATCTTATGTTAATGTGCACTGGGACATCGCCACCTTCGATCTACAAGGATTTTATACCTGCACACTGAACGGACTGGTCGCAGATTATTCCGCAGTATCAGAATCTGAGAGAAGACGACTGTCTTTAACAGGTTCGTATTATCGTATGGCGCAATTATTATTAATAGTTAACTTTTTACAGCACTACATCGTCACGGCCGTCGACACGATAGCCTAAGTCATTTTATAAACATGTCTGAAGTAATGCCCCGAATGAAATAAGGGTTATGATTGTGTTTCGTTACATGAATATCATGAAGGTTCAAATTCTGAATTTTTTTTCTTTTTTATTCTCTGAAAAAGTGATAAAATGACATAGGCTGTCTCCGCGGAAATTTGCAAAAAAACAATCAAAATTTTGCAACCAAAAATGCAAAATTTGCAACTTGAAAATGATAAATTTTGCAAAAAATTTGCATTGGTTTTTTCTTTAACAAAACTTCTAAATTCGATTGTATTTCAATTATAATAAAGCTGACAGTTCAGCATACATAGTTTTTCCCAGATTAAAAACAGAAACATAAACAACTAAATAAAGATTTCCTCAACATTATGTTAGATTCATGTAACTTTTTAAGACTGCATGAAACTTCAGACAGTACGAATTCAAACCACAGATCTTATTCCATGACTAATTTAATTTTAAGAAAAAAAATCACTTGCAGCAAAACCACTCGTAGTATACATCTATTCTCCCTTCATCTAATATTATAAAAAAAAAAAAAGAATCACTACTACCGGTAGGCTACTGTACCAGAGTTGATTTGACTATACAACAAAGCTGTAACAAGCGGGCTGTATACTCCTTTTTGATAAACTGAATCTACAATTCAGTTATTCAGTAAGAATATAATGCTTTCCTAATCTTTTTACAAGTTACCGGTACGGAAGTTCTTTACCAGTAAATAAATTAGCTATTGAATGAAAATGCACTTTACTTATCAATAACTTAGTTAATGACTTGAGAATGTACTTTACCAATCTGTAACGCAGGTACCAAACTATATGTTAGTCAATGAATGAGAATGTACTTTGCCAATCTATAACTTAGTTAATTAATGAGAATGCACTTTATCAATTATAACTCGGTTGTTAAATAAGAATGCACTTCAACAATCTATAATTACCTTAGTCAATGAATGAGAATGTACTTTGCCAATCTATATCTTAAGTTTATGAACAAGAATGTACTTTACTGTCTGTACTTTCTCTCACCTCCATCTCTGAGATACTGTTGTTTCACAAAATAACCTGCAATACATGCATTTCTTTCATACTGTCATTCCAGTTGCTGCTTTAAAAGGGCGTAAAGTTTGTTTTTATTATAAGCGCAACAATGTTACCCATCAACGACTGTTGCAGAGAAGATTTGGAATGACTATCGGTAGATGTTTTGTTTAAAGGAAACGCGTCATGTGAAGAACACTTTGACTTGAGACATCTTTTCTAATTAAAACCAAAACAACGTAAATATTTAGATCTAGATCTAGATCAGATGCGTGTTATACCCCATAAAAATAATTTACAACTGAGAAGTTTTGATTATTGCTGGTCTGTCCTAGATTCAACCGCGATTCTTCGACTATTTTCTATAGTATAATTAACTTTCACTTTACTGCCGACTACCCGTGTATTGTTTACCGTCGCGCCCTGCCTAGCAAGTCAGTTCGCACCGAAGTCGCTTGACGCTAGTGCTAGATACGGGGAGCGCCCGAAGTGAAGCTTCTGGTTACTTCTACATTCTTTGAACGTCTCCTAAGAGAACTGTTTTTGCCTGTCCTTCGCAGTTGTCTTCTCTGCACATTTCGCGTCGGATTTGGGTTGTTTTCTTGTCACAAGGCATCCATTTTTCAGTTAGACTTGGGATACGATAGCATTCGGCGCAAGCGAGTCTGAGATTACAAGTAACGCTAGGCCTAAGCAAGGGGAATCACTGAGTTTAGCTGTACGGGCATAAAAAAAACTTCGCTTTTTTCGATCGTAGAACATAATAATTATTTTCCTAATAATGCAGGCGATTTTGCAAATTTTGCAGGATTTTGCGGAAAATCACAGATTTTGCGGTCGCGATGCGGAAAAGGTGAAAAACTGCGGGGACAGCATAGGTGAAACATGTGGTAACTGTGGCCACAAACGAGACAGTTTTCCAGCGCAAAAAGATTTGATTCAGACCCTAGACTTGATCTACTATTTTGGTAAGGCCACGGATTTTACTTTCCATGTGTAATCTAATTTTCTAATCACTAATTAGAATTGGGGGTGGGGGGTCATAAAATTGAAAATGCAGATAAAATTTGGATAAAAGTCTATGAACCTACCTCTTGTAATCCCTTCCTTGGATAGACGTCCAATTTCTTCTCGTACCAGACTGCACTTTTTAATGTATTCAGCAGTTAATCGCCGAGCCGCATCAACTATGGAAACGTCCCCATAGAAGACTGTAACTTGCCAGGGGACGCCTCCCCCCTCCCCCCCCCCCCCGCACAAAGCCTCTCTTAAAATCTCTTTCATATGGGATTCGGTACATTCACGCAGTTTGGAATATTCATTACTGTGTTAAAAAATCTGGCCATGAGACGCATTCGGAAGCCTTCCCCCGTACTTTAATCAAAGATACTCGAGCGACAAGATGAGACAGCTCGGGGTTTTTGCGTGTACGGGTTTCGCAGTGCCATCTGGTGGCATCAGCGTAAGACAAGTAAACAACGGCATTTTTTACAAAGCCGAATAGAGAAAATGCCGAGTTTTGTTCAGTGTTCAGCTCTCACCGTAGATATTCCTTGAAGACTTTTACTTTGTAATAATACAGAAGTTACTTGTAGGAAACCTCTGGCTATTTTGTTTTCCTTTTTAAATGTGGTAGCATTGTCAAACTCGTTTTATTAATTTATCATCACATCGAAGATAGATCTAGTTTATTTTTAGAATAACATGGGACCGAGGCCGGATTTTCCGTTCGTGACGTAACTCGGGCGCCCTGTCTCGCAGCAGAAAATTACTGCAAGTAAGAAAGTAAACAATAGCAGGAACCGTGAAGGGTTTTGAAAACGTTTAAGGACTTTCCTTTAACAATAAGAGACTAACCTTGGATTTTCCTTCTTTTCATTCTTCCTCGTCTGCTTTTTCTTTTCCAAATTTACGAAAAATATACCATCGTCGAGAACCACATCAACCGTTGCATCGGAGACGCATAGCAGTACAAGCAAACGGTATTTTAAGAGGCCCGAAGAAGGGAGTGTCTGATCTTATCAATCTAGTATCTTTGCTTAATGACGCCACACTAGCTCCCCCTTACCACCTCAGAAATGCTTCAATGCATTGAACTTATATATGATATGATACTTGTCCTAGGCTTACAGCCTGTACTGCAGGCCTCGCCAGAAGTCATTGATGTAGGAGTGACACGGTTTTTCAACCTCAGGTGTTCCTTTGCAGATCTTGCCTTGCACAATGTATCGCAGGTGGGTGACTCACAAATAGGCGCCATTTCCGTGCTCACGATCATTTCTCTGGGCTATCCACAGTACGCTCGGGGGATGAGGGGAGGGGGTTGGCCCCAGTATATGAAAGTGCACATGGAGGTTGGCAAGAAGGGGGGGAGGGGGGATCCGGGAAGCCTGCGTAAGCTACTAAATTATAGTAATGAATTAAGTGTTTGCTTTTATCTATTTTTATTTTGTTAGATTTGTTAGATTCTAAAAAAAATTGTTAGATTATATTTTCTATAAAATAGAGTCTGTGCTCCGTATCTAATGAAAAACATGTACACGTAGTCAACTAGTGCTTGCAAAATATCACCTACGAGTTTTCAAGACATCAATGCCTTATCATAGATGCATCATGCTATTGGTCGTACGTTTTCACGAGGGCAACGTTGAAGCCAAGCCTATGAAAATCGTACATGGAAAAGGTGGTAGGGGGTCCAGAATTGTCAGATCAGAGTGTACATACTCTATGGGTGGCCCCTCTGCCTGATGCCAGCCATATTTTAATATTTATGCAACTATTACTGTTAGCTCCCGACCTTAGAAGTATTCTCAGCGATTTGAGCAGGAGTGGCTGAGTCTAGCGACTGTCAGGTCTACCATCATTTACGAAATACGATGTAAATTTCTCTAACATGTTTTACTTCCAACAAAATTGTACATTTTCTGTTTGAGCGTCTTGTGTTGTGATGTCCTCTTGTTACAGGGAAATTAATGTATTTATTTATTTATTTATTATTTTTTTTTTCTTTATTATTTTTTCATTTGTGGACATTAAATTCATTTTATTTTTTTTATTCTTTCTTATTTCATTTTATTTCAGTCTGTTTTATTTGATTTCATGTTTGTTCATGCCAGATTGAATCAATAGAGCTTATCCAGATCAATACCAATGTGTACAAACTGCTGGCGACTGTCACAATGTTCTCAGAGGCTGCCTATAAACCTCCCGGAAATCCACACACCGCCGTCTCGGGGTCATTGGGCGTAAGTGAAATTTTATCACAGCTAGAACACAGCTATTAATCAATAAACAGGACAAGGGAAGGTTAGTCTCCAACGAAAGTGGTCCATACACTGCAGGATGTTTAGCAATCGCTATTTTGAAGTGTACGAAGAATAAATTGTATATATATATTGAGAGTTAAAACCTACAGAGCAATATAAATATTATTTTCCTACCAATACAAGATATGAAATCAGTGCAGCTAATGGTTATTGGTAATACTGCAAAAGGTGTGTGCTCGCGCACACGTACATAGCTTAGAGGGAACAAAGCTCCTGCCTTTTCTACATGCAACATGAATAGGTCACTCATTTTTCAGAACTCTGAGTCGTACCTTGACATTGTGTGGGAGCATCCAGGTCACGACCATGCTGGACAGTACTACTGTGATATCTTAGGCCTCGATTCGACCTGTACGCCTGTCCATTTCAGCCGTACACTGGACGTAAGGACAATAGGTAGGCCGCTCAAATTCTGTCCTAGACTATGTCATCTCTAAATCAGTGGCTACCCCCCCCCCCCCCACTATTACAGATATTACCTACGAGGTTTTACAGTAGTAGTAGCTGCAGTGGTTTCCGAGCTGTGACAAGTCTTTTAGATTACTTTAATAGATCATGCAAGAAGTCTCTCTCGCTCTCCATACTATCTCTCTGTCCATACTCTCTCTATACTCTCCCCATACTCTCTCTGTACTCTCTCTCCATACTCTCTCTATATATATACTCGCTCTATACTCTCTATACTCTCTCTCCATACTCTCTCTCTCTATATATACTCGCTCCTATACTCTCTATACTCTCTCTGTATACTCTCTCTATATATGTACTCGCTCTATACTCTCTATACTCTCTCTGTACTCTCTTTCCATACTCTCTCTCTATATATATACTCGCTCTATACTCTATATACTCTCTCTATACTCTCTCTGTACCCTCTCTCTATATATACTCGCTCTATACTCTCTCTCCATACTCTCTCTGTACCCTCTCTCCATACTCTCTCTCAACACAATCTCTCTCTCAACATAATCTTTCTCTCTTTCTCTCTCTCCATACTCTCTCTATACTCTCTATATATATACTCTCTTTATACTCTCTCTGTCTCTCAACATACTCTCTCACTCTGTCCCCATACTATCTCTCTTTCTCCTCTCTCTCTCTCTCCGTTTGTCTGTCTCTGTCTTTTACTTTCTCTCTCGCTCTGCATGTATGTCTCTGTCGGTCTGCCTGTCTTTCTTTCTCTCTCTCTCTCTATCTCTCTCACGCACTTTTTCTTTCTCTCTCTCTCTCACTGTCACCGTCCGCCTCTATCAGTGTTCTCTTTAAAAATAAAAAGAAAGACAGAATGAATGAAAGATAAAAAGAAAGAAAATGAAAAAGACAGAAAGTAAAGAAGAAAACAGCGGCAAGTATTTACAGATTAGTTACAGCTTTTTACCGCGGCATTCAACATGTTAGCAGTACCACTGATGCCGGAGTGAAAGATCAATTCTGCCCTGTGCACTATCAATGTTTCAGATCCTGGTCGAGATGTCCTCATTGACAAGATCCACAATCTGGAAGCGTCATTAGATGCCACTCAACAAAGTCTCGCACAACTGAACGCGTCATGTGAAAACACCACAAATGAACTAGACAGCCTAAAACAAGATATCGAAACGTTTCAGGGTAATGTGTAAATAATTACATTGTGTACTACTATTAGTGCGACCCAACAGGAAAGGGCGGCGGAAAGGGCTGGGAAAGCGGGGAGGAAGAGTCAGATGTTCTGGGGAGAAATAGGGAACAGTTACAGTGTAGCTCATAATGTTACTGATTTACCAATTAACTCCAAGATTTGACCGTGAACTATTGTCTTGATTTTACACAAAATGTATGATATACTCGTAGCTTTTGTAAAGTCAAAATTGGGCAAACAGTTTTTCTGTGGTTTTTATGATATTTCGTTGCTTATGTAGTTAGGTAATATGTAATGAAACCTCGGCGCTTGCCACCAGGCATGGCGAATCAGTTTTTCCATGAAAGATTTAAGCATAATTGTAATTGAAGGATCTTTCAGAAACTAAACTTTAAAAGATATTCCTCAAAAATATTTAGACTTGACTGTCACATCTACCAGTGCAATAATTGCTATCTATTGACACAAAGTCCTTGTTATTGCCAGCATATCATGCCAAGTTTTAGTGCTTAAAAACTAAAATTGCCAAGACAACCAAGTGCATCTGCCACACTGTAATAGTTTTGTGCCTTGCTTGAACTGTATTAAAAGTTATTTGAGTACATGGCGGTGTGTATGGTGTGCTGGTTGCTACACGATTCTTACGCGACCTTTTTGCCTTGCCGTCACTGTCCTGAGTGCAAAACTGGACTTGCTTTATTTTTAGTTGTGTTAAGTCCAAACAAACAAAAATATATTGATTAAAAAAAAAGTATTAAATGCGTGCATGGTACGAGACGACTGAAAACGTCCACTCTTTCAAGGTGCCTCACGCTAATAATAACTATCCTACATTAATGGACTTTGCACTAATGAAATAAGTCAGTCTTCTCGCTGATCTTTATAGTCATGTACCTATATAATAATATACTTTATATGCCTGTACTTTAATTACTTTATATACAGTTATACTGTCTGTATTTTTGGAGACCTGTTATAACCAGGCATGGTGTAGAACTACCCCCCCCCCCCTCAGGTGCTAACGATCGCATCTTTGTCCTGTACATTAGCACCCAATAGTTGTGAGGGGGCAAATCTGACTGTGGGACAACAAGTCGTGAAGATTAACCCTGACAGAAGCAAGCCGGACCTTATGAGTGTTGTCTGTGAGCTCACGAGCACAGGGGAGATTTGGACCGTAAGTTACCGGTATCTGATTGGTTCCTCTTGTAATACGTGTATTTAATTGTTCATGGACTAATTTTGAAACCACAGCAGGCGGGGAATACGAATATGGTAGAAATAATATACTAATGACTAAATGAGACATGGGTCTGATTTTTTACCAAATTGTTAAAATTTCATTCTAATCAAATATATTACAAAAAAATAAGTGATTCAGTATTTCACTCCGACCTAAATATACTCATGATCAAAAGAAACGCGAAAACTGATGATAATTTTCTCATTGAATAATGTAATCTGTCATAAAAATATCCGATTCATTCTACGCAAGAGAGATCACTGCAACGTTTACAAGCAGAGGAATTTAGGTCACTCTCTAATTTTGAGAGTTATGCCCCTTGAATTTTTATTGACACAAAAGCACGTGGGAGTATGAAAGTTGCGTGAAAAGTGCATAACAAAAGAAGATTTGTGCTCACTCAGAGATGGGTAGAAAGGGGAAGGTCAAATTTGTAGTCGGTCTTTCTGAATTAAGCCGTAATAACGATGCCTCGCCCAAGTGTGGAAAATCGAGAAAGAGCTATAGGGCGATTAGAGGCGGGAGAACGACCAGAGGTGGTTGCGACTGCCTCAGATGTGCATATCTTTTTCAGCAAAATCACTCAACAGCAGCCAGGCCGAGAAGTGGCAGGCCGAGGGTAACGGATGCACGTGCAGATCGCCAAATTGTTCGCCGTCATGTGGCCGATCGCTTTACTACTGCGGCAGAGACCGCTAGAAACACCATTGGTGTGCATGGGCAACGCATCAGTCGACATACTGTGGGCCGCCGTCTGCGCGACCAGAATCTTCAATGTCGACGACCAAATGGAGGAGCTATTCTTACTCCTCGGCATCATCAGGATCGTCTTATCTGGACACAAAGGCACATAAACTGGCGAATGAGAGAGTGGTCGAGAATCCTGTTCGCCGATGAGAGCCGCTTTTGCATAGACAATGCCAACAACAGAATACGAGTGTATCGTCAGACAGGTGAACGTTTCTTGGACGAGTGTGTTTTGGAAAGGGACTGATGGGGAGGACTTCGAGTGATGTTCTGGGGTGGAATTGCTCACAACCAGATCATAGGGCCAGTATTTTTCCAAAATCAAGCCTAAGGACGTTGAAATGGAGTCACTGCACAGCGCTACATCAACGAAATTCTGAGACCACACATCATCCCTTTTTTCCATCGACATGC
This sequence comes from Onchidella celtica, assembly GCA_963931925.1. Taxonomy (NCBI): domain Eukaryota; kingdom Metazoa; phylum Mollusca; class Gastropoda; order Systellommatophora; family Onchidiidae; genus Onchidella; species Onchidella celtica. The sequence goes on from OZ007575.1 coordinate 4,673,556, forward strand.
AAACTTCACTTTACAGCAAGATAATGCACGGACGCACACTGCAAGAGCTACGCAAGACTTTCTACAACGTCATGGAATCCCTCTTCTGCCAGATCCAGCCCGCAGCCCGGATTTGAATTCCATAGAACATCTTTGGGATGAATTGGAAAGGCGCCTCGAGGGGAGACACCCACGGCCTAGAACAGCCCAGGAGCTACAGGCAGCTCTTCTGGGTGAATAGAGAAATGTTCCTAGGTACCTCACTAACAATCTTGTGGCGTCTATGTACCGGAGATGCAACGCAGACATCCAGGCAAATGGTGGTCACATACAATATTGACTTCCTGTGTCGAGTGACACGCGAGTAGTTGGTTGGATTTAAAAAGGCGATAGTAAAACTATTCTACCTTTAATGGTCTTTACTTCACTGAAATTGTTTGCCAAAACTTTGTCATGGAAAGATAGCCTGGGGGCTATAATGATACATGACATTTACATGAAACAGTATTTTCGCGTTTCTTTTGATCATGAGTATATTTTTCCCAGCCCTGAAAAAAAATCAGAACTGAGAAACAGCAGTGACAAATGTTATTAACTGGAAAGTGAAATATTTAACTATGGATCTGATGTAGAAAAAGGCGAATTTTCACAAACATGAAATGATGAAATCACAGATAAAACTCCTCGACTCTTACCGTGATCTGATAGGCAGTTTTCTATTTTTTTATCTGTGATTTCGTTGTTAATGTTATGTAATATTTTTATCATAATTTGCTGAAGTTCTTTTTAACGTTTTGTTTATGATCTACTTCAGTGACCTCGTTACGAAACTGCACAAGTGTGGAGGCCCTAATTTTACAGGAGAGAGAGAGAGAGAGAGGGGGAGGGAGGGAGAGGGAGGGAGGGAGTGAGAGAGAGGGAGGGAGGGAGGGAGAGATTGAGTTGAAATGTATTCCTTATCTTAAATGTATTTTTTGCTATATAATCAGCCGTTTGAAATTTTTGCACTCTCCCTTTATCAAGCGAAAAATAATAAAATTCCTAGTACGGATCTTCTAGAATATTTGGCACAAAAAGAGCTGTCATCTGCAGTGTGGTAGTGGGACTGCACTGTTGCAGTTTCACAATGGGCCAGCGTATTGACGTTTTATTGTTTTGTTTTGTTGTTTTTTTTTTGTTCTTGTGGTCAGGTCTTTCAAAAGCGTTTCGATGGAAGCGTGGACTTTTACCGTAACTATAAAGAGTATGAAGATGGTTTTGGTGACCTGGACGGAGAATTCTGGTTAGGTAAATATGCCTGGTTGTCATTTACTGCATCCGTTTTTGTCGTATTCGAGGAGGTCAATGTGTGGTCAAAAGATGTCAAAAGGGTTGAAGGCATGTTTGACCGTAAGAGGACTCTGGGGTGGAATTGCGGAACATCAAATGTTCCCTTTAAATGACAAAATTCTAAGTCTTTCTCCTCAACTTTTGAGAAATTCATGGTTGAAGTTTCATGTGCTCATAGTAGTCTTAGCTTTTAGAGGTGCCCTACGTCTTTTTATTCTTTTCAGTAATACTAACAAATTACACCCCGAATCCCCATGATACTTTGACACACAGTGAAAAAGGCCTGTAGAAGTGTGTAACTCAGTTCAGCCAAAAATTGGAGATCATTCGTCGGTATGCTGCAAGACTCCTGTAACTGACATTTCGAAAATTTTACACAGGAGAACCAAAAACTGATTTTCTTTGGCTTGTGTAATATTGTAGAGACAATGGACTTGATTATTGCACTATCGTTATTTATAAGAATTGAGCCACGAGCTTTTGACACAAGGTGCGCTATTGATTTTCAGACCCAAAGAATGAAAAAAAGTGATTTTGGTCAAAAATGTTAGTTACAGGAGTCTTGCACCATAGCGACGATTTTGAGGGGACGAAATTGTAATACTGCCTGCCTTATACACATGTACACAGGGACTATATATTATATACATATACATGTAGTTATACCGGTATTTGTGAAGAAAAAAATGTTTTCTTATGGTAGCACATGTAGTGCACTAATAATAATAATATTCAGTCTTGTTTTTTTTATGACTGAAACTGTGTAGGCCTAAAGCCCATGATACGCTTAATGGGTGATGGCAAGAACCAACTGCGAGTCGACATGATCGACCACAAGGATGTTCATCACACCAGGATCTACACAACATTCGAACTTGACCCAAACAATGACTATAAGCTTAACGTGGCTGGCTATCAGGACAAGGGTAAGTTATTGGTTGGAATGAATGGATGGATGGTTGAGTGGTTGGATAACCGAATTAATGGATTGGTGGATGGATAACAACATGGGCAAGATTGGTGGATGGATGATACTTGATAGGTGAGTGTGTGGATGAATGAGTTTGTGGGTGGATGGATGATTTGGGTGTGTGGATGAATGAATGTTGGTTTGGCTAGATTGACGGATGATAGGTGGATATTTGGATAAATGGGAAAGTGCGTGTTTGGCTGCATTGATGGATGATATATTTGTGTATGATTAGATGGAAGGGTGATAGTTGTCTGTGGGTTGATGGACAGATGGGATAGACTCACGTGTGGATGGATAATGAATGCTGTTTTTAATGTTACTGGAAAATACTGTACAAGTACATCCACAGGCGAAGGAATGAGCTACAATAACGGATATGTCTTCTCAACCTATGACCGCAATGTGTGAGTAACTAACCTGTATTTACCTTTGTTTTATGCCATTCCACCATCTAATGACTGTAATCTGTATAGATCTATAAAGTTGGACGCGTCCCAGTCTTTTAATCAAAACTCACAACTTCATTTTGATTATGGAAATGGAATCATATCAATTGTGCAGCTTAAAACGTAGTTTATTTTAAAAGGGGCTTGTTGTAGTTGTACCCTGGTGTGATCAGTTTTACATGTTTGTACATGTATGTGGATTTCGTCACTGTGCAAGCATAATGGCCTAGCTACTGTCTCATTTTTTGGTCACACTTTTGAAAACTGCAAAGAAAAGCGGTTCATCAGGGTGAAATAATAGGCCTACATGTATTCATTTTGCGATCAGCTGTTTAGGTGGGCTGAACAGGTTACCATTCCGGCAAAAATTAGCCATTTATCTGTATTTTTGTGTACATGACAGTGAATATTTTTTTTTTGTCTACATGATAGTGTTGGGCTTGATCTCAACAATAACATAAAAAGTCAATGCATGTATAGTTTTGCTTTTCCGTACGCCTCTATTTTCCCCACACAGTCTCTACATCGTGGTAACTTTTGTTACTGTCCCGTATAATAATTATATAGAGAAAAAAAAGCGGGTTATGCCTAGCTGTACGACGTGGAAACAATTGTTACCACATTGAGACATGCAGAATAACAGTGAACACGCTTTCAGTTGGTCCATTCGTCGTGTTCACAAATATTATCCAATGTAGCTTCCATTGTGGATTCAGGGAAGCACTTTCTGTCGGAAAAAAACGTTATGCGGGATGTTTTTGTCATTAAAATTATTTTCCAAGATTTATTAGTGCACGTATGTAACATATATCACGCCCCACGGGTATTCTGTATCTGGGATCATACTACACCGATCACCGTGACTTTAATCGAGGCGCTAGAATAAGGTGCTTGTGTATCGTTTTCTTACGGCTTCTACCTGAGTGGAAACAATTGTATAAACTTTATAAAGATAATTATAGTACTGCACTCCTATGAATTTAAACGATGTTTTCTAAGGCCCCCTTTTCCCATACCTGCAACAATCAGGTCAGTTTCATGATCTAAGGCAGCTTTCTGCCACAGGGTTCATACAAAGTCTTGAAAACTAATTTTAAGGACTTCCTAAGGACTCAGAGTAAACAAATTAAGGACCTGTGTGCCCATGACCAAGAAATATTAACTATACAAATGGTGCACAGCACCCATTGAAACGGGATGTTTCTGTATCCAGAGTTCAAACATAGTAAATTCACTCTGAAAAAGTTTAGTTATTTCAAAGTACCAATTACCCAGTGTGCAATTGGAAGATTTGAATCTCAAATGTTTCAATTGAAACACAAATTTTAAGGACTTTTTAAGGACTTTGGCATCATTTTCAGAAATTAAGGACTTTTTGGGTACTTATTTTTTCTTTTATGAAAATTAAGGACTTTAAGGACTTTTAAGGACCTGTGTGAACCCTGCTGCCAGTACAAGAATGGCCTTGGTGATCTGTTGTTGTTTTTTTCAGTACGCGTGTATTATCTTATAAATTTCTTTTGGCATAAATTCAGGCTCCAAATCCAGAACCAAACACAGCAGCATTAATAAAATGTTGCCCAGTTGACATTGAGGATAGTCTGAGAAATCGCCTATAAAAATGACCCAGTTACTGAGAGAGAAGTTACTCGACCAAAGTAAACCTGTTCCTGGTGTCAATGATTTTCTTCCCTTTTTTTTTTCTCAACAAAGAATGGATGGCTCGGTTACCCGTGGATACAACACATTTATTGATTTAAATGTACTTTGTTAACATCACCATGTCATGTACACACACTCAATCATGTACCACTACCACTGAAAGTTGATCTCTAAAAAACAAAACAAAAAGAAAACCAAAAGAAAAAGTATCATTGCTTACGTTGGGGAGGGGTTGTCCTCAACTTGTGTTCCCCCATGTGCATGTTAGGAGATTTGATGACTATGACGCGGTTCTTACACTCCTTACAGTACAGAACATTTATTACCGGGACGTACGGACACGCTGGCTAAATATCTTACATAACGTACGGTTGGAGGGTGAGGGGTGTAGCAGAAAGTAGGTGTAAATAAAACCCACTAAAACAAAACGGACATGCACTTTTATAACATCAGATGTATTCTGTTAATCTCTGATAAAACTTAAAAGAGTTCCAGTACTATGCTGTCAATGGCATACATACGTGTTTTCTATGGAATTTTAAGGAGAGAAAATTATGATTTTTGCTGTTATGTTCACATAGCGATGATTGGTAAGATGGCGTTTCCTATCTCTCTTCCTCAGGAAAAGCTGTGCCAAAAGTGATTATGGAGGATGGTGGTATAGTGGGTGCACTTATGCTAATCTGAATGGGAAATGGGGTGAGACTGGAGAACCAGGAATCTCTTGGTATGAACTGTCCTACACCAGGACCTATCCTTTAAAGGAAACTGAGATGAAGTTCCGAAGAAAACCTTGATGAAATCAAGCTCTGATATCCGTCAAGTACATTTGTATATCAGTGAAATACTAAAAGTAGTTCACGGACTTGGAATTATTGTTAATTGATTCCTTAAATTTACACTGTCCTTTGGGTCCATCTAAAGTATTATTATGATCGGATGTTTGATTTTAGAGATTTATATTACAGAACAAAATCAAAAACACTTGAAAACTTGTACAGGGGTTTAATGAATTGCTTGGTTAACTGGCACAGGACATGGACATTTTATATATATTTAATATATGCTAGTGAAACAGAATAATGAGTATGATGATCAAGACTAAGAAAGAACGAAAATAGTAACATCTCAGGAATACATAATTATGTATCTTTGCATCGTTCAAATTAAGTCTATATTGCCATGGACGTAAGACAGTTGCCAATGTCGACTTTTAAATCATTTTTATATCAATATCCCAGATAAAATAGAAGTTGCATGTTTTATTTTCTGAATAGCACAAACATCTGCTTCATGCCTTCAAAAATTTGAATTTTGCTATGGAACAATTCTCTGCAGTAATCACAAGTTTCCCAAAACAAGGACGTTTTTTTGCATTTTTTGAAAAAAGAAAAAGTTATAAAATGACCTAGGCAAATGTGTTATGTTTGTGACAATATAATCAAGACCATAAATTGCAGAAAAAGTGCAGAAAACTATACACAGAATGTAGCATTTTAGGAAAATGATATAAACAACAAGAAGGAAAAGTGTGGTGAAAGAGCTTTGAACGGCATACATAATTATGTTGATGTAGAAACAAGGCAACATTTTAGCCTAGGTACACCGTAACATTCAGGAAAGAGATGGGCTCAAGTTTTATAGTCCTCTATTCAAACTGTGCATTCACCCTTGAGATAATAAATAAATATTAAGATGTACAGCTGATGCTGTTTTTCTCTTACATTCAATCAATGGTTCATTATTAAATTGTACGCTTGAGAATGAGATGTCTTCTTCATCAAAGGCACTTTGGCTAGGATAAAAACAACAACAAATAAAAACACAATCTATCCAAACTGGATGCATGAAGTTGTATTCCACCATCCAAAAATACAAACTTTAATCTTCCAAGAAACTCATAATAAAATTTCAAATAAGTTTTGTTGTTGTTGTTGTGTTTTAAATTGGAGTCACTATGACATTTTTTCATTCAGTACAGATTGTTACCCCCCACTGTCTTGTGGGTCATCTCGGGAGAGAGGAAGACTAGGGGAAGGTAACCCTGAATACAAATACCACACTGCCTTGTGTGTCGCTATGATAGCAAAGGCTATGGGAGTAAACCCAGACAGAAAATCAGGAGTGGAGACCCGAAGGTGGCTGTCAGGGAGAACTGCATCAAACTGGCTTCCAGCATCTCCTGCAGCCGGACTAGTTCCAAATGTATTGACCTGGTCTCTCCTTTGGGTTCAACTAGAATGGCAGAGAGAGGGGTGGTGCCTCTGGGCAAAGCACCATCTCTTAAAAATAGCCCAGGCAAGGCAGCAAAACGAGGAGGCGTTTGCTCGGGCTTGGCAAGCGTCTGTCTCTCCTCTATAAGCCCACCCATTTCCGATTTGGAGAGGACACTCCAGCCATCCGTCACGGATGGGCACAACACGGGAGGTGGCAGTTACCGGTGATAAGCTCAATCCATTTGGCGTACGGATGAGCGCCAGGGGTCCCCTCTGTCGGTGGGAGCGGCTTTTCAGCTGCATTGATCAACTACCGCCCGCCGTAACCTGGGCAGCCCCCAGGCAGTTGGGTGTTGTTCCGCCACGTCGGCCTGCTTCATAAGGTGGTTGGAGCTAGACCAAAAGTCAAAAAGCTGACGTAAAGTGTGCACCTGGCAAAAACAGAAAAATACTAAAACTTGGTACCTGGAACGTCAGAACAATGCGCCCAGGCTTGCAACAGCAAGATCTCACTGATATTGACTCCATCAGGAAATCCCAAATTATTGATCGAGAACTTCAGCTACTAAACATCGACATCGCTGCCCTTCAAGAAACTCGACTTCCCGACTCCGGGTCAGTCAAAGAAGAAAACTACACCTTCTTCTGGCAGGGCCTTAGCAGCGAACAGCCGAGAATCCACGGCGTGGGCTTCGCTGTAAAAAACTCCCTTATCAATTCGATTGCAACTCCAACTGGAGTGTCAGAACGCATCATGACACTCAGACTGAACACCCGGTCTGGTTTTACCAACATTATCTGTGTCTATGCCCCAACACTTACCTCCTCTGACGAGACCAAAGACATTTTCTACGAGACATTGCAGAGGACTCTCCACAACATCCCTCTCACCGAAGGCCTGCTAATTCTGGGTGACTTTAACGCTCGAGTGGGAGCAGATCACTCCGCATGGCCAAAGTGCATTGGGCACTTCGGCATTGGCAACATCAACGAAAACGGGCAGCGCCTTCTGGAGCTATGCTCCGTAAACTCATTATGTGTTACAAACACGTACTTTGACCTTAAGAGATGCCAAAGAACATCATGGCGCCATCCCAGGTCTGGCCATTGGCATCAATTAGATCTTATTCTCTCAAGGAGGAAGAGTTTGGGCTATATAAAAATAACTCGTTCCCTCCACAGTGCTGACTGTGACACCGACCATGCACTGGTAGTCAGCAAAATCAAAATTTCGGCCAAGAAAATATACAGATCAAAAGCCCCTTCAATCCCTAAGATCAATGTAACAGCAATCAAAGATGAATCAAATAGAAAGTCATTTGAAAAGTTATTTGCTGAAAGCATGGATAATGTCACCCAATGTGACTCAGTAGATGAAACATGGAACACTCTCAGTTCAAAAATTCATGACTGTGCCATCAAGTCTTTTGGACAGCATAAAGTTTCAAACAACGACTGGGTAGCCCAGAACAGCGAAATTCTCCTACCTCTCATTGAGCAAAAGAAATCTGCTTTCAATGAGTATAACAAAAATTGCAATCAGAGTACAAAAACTTGTTTGAAAAATGCAAAAGCTAAACTTCAGCTGGAGGTAAGACGTTGCGCCAACAAATACTGGACAGACTTGTGTAACAGCATACAAGAGGCAAATGAAAAGGGAGATATGAAAACCGCCTTTAGTCAGATGAAAGTAGCTCTTGGGCCAATCATCACCAAAAGCGCCCCACTTAAGTCTGTAAATGGTGAACCCATCACAGATAAAAATGAACAACTGAATAGGTGGGTAGAGCATTACTCTCTGTTGTATTCAACTGAGAAAAATATTCCACCAGATTTTGAGGAACACCTCCAAAAACTGCCAATAATGGCCGAACTTGACGCTGAACCTTCCTTAGTCGAGCTTTCCAATGCAATCGACCACCTGTCTGCTGGAAAAGCCACAGGAAGTGACAACATTCCTGCAGAGGTATTAAAAGACCTAAAAGGCCCACTATTACCACACCTGTATAATCTGTTACTGCAGTGTTGGAAAGAAGGCGTGATACCACATGATATGAGAGACGCCAAAATTGTCACACTTTACAAGAACAAAGGAGACAAAGGCGACTGCAACAACTATCGAGGCATATCCCTCCTCAGCATTACTGGAAAGGCTTTTGCTCGCGTCATCCTCTGCCGCCTTCAACAACTGGCGGAAAAAGTCTTACCAGAAACACAATGTGGCTTTCGAAGCAAACGATCAACTATTGACATGATATTTGCACTTCGGCAAATCCAAGAAAAATGTAAAGAACAAAACAGGCCGCTTATAACATGCTTTGTGGACCTAACAAAGGCTTTCGACACCGTAAGCCGATCTGGCCTGTATGCAGTCCTTAAATCCATAGGCTGTCCACCAACATTGCTAAAACTTATTGCATCCTTCCACACTGACATGAGGGCATGTGTCAACTTTGGGGGCTGCACATCCAATTCATTTGCTGTAAACAGCGGTGTGAAGCAGGGATATGTTCTTGCTCCTACCTTATTTGGTATATATTTTGCAGCCCTACTCAAGAATGCCTTTGGTCAATGTTCAGGTGGAGTACTTATTAACACCAGAGTGGACGGCTCCATTTTTAATGTTGCCAGACTAAAAGCAAAATCTCGTACAGAGCATATTATGTTGCAAGAGCTCCTCTTCGCAGATGATGCTGCAATCGTGGCCCACGATGAAACCACGCTCCAGGCTCTCATCAATAGCCTTGCCAAAGCCTGTGACAAATTCATGCTAAAGATCAGTGTCTCAAAAACTGTAGTTTTGACACAAGGCTTGAGAAACCCCAACCCAATCATGCTGAATGGCTCTCCTCTGGAGCAAGTGGGAAAATTCTGCTACCTAGGCTCAACCATCAATGGTAGCACAGACATAACAACTGAAATAAATGCCAGAATAGGAAAGGCGGCCACAGCTTTTGGCAAACTCTCAAAAAGGGTGTGGAACAATAGCAAGCTGACCATCAAAACAAAGGTACTCGTGTACCAAACTTGCGTCCTAAGCACCCTGCTGTATGGCTCAGAGACATGGACCACCTACTCCAAACATGAAAGATCCCTCAACTCCTTCCACCATCGCTGCCTACGCAAAATTCTCAAGATCAAGTGGCAAGACGATCTCAAATATCGAAGTTCTGAGCCGAGCCAACATTCCATCAACTCAGGCTCTCCTAGGCAAAAAAAGACTGCGGTGGCTTGGACATCTCCACCGTATGGAAAATGATCGCATCCCCAGACAAATTCTCTACGGGGAACTTGCTACTGGCAACCGACCCAGAGGTAGGCCACATCTGCGATTCAAAGACACTTGCAAGGTCACGATGAAAGCATTCAACATCGACCCCAATGAATGGGAGAACCTTGCAAATGATCGAAGCAGATGGACACAAAAATTGCGCAGTGGCACGCTCGCAATAGACTTCAGGGCAAAAGAAACATACCTGACAAAACGACAGAGGCGGAATGAAAACACTCGCCAAAGTGAACCCAAAAGACTGACCTGCAATCACTGCCATCGCACTCTCGGGTCAAACATTGGTAGAATAAGCCACGAGAGAAGCTGTCAGTCAAAGTGAAAGTGAATATTCTAGCTGCTAAGACCGTCTGTAAAGACGCTAAAGGCCATATATATACAGATTGTTAATCTTTCATTCACAGCAAAGTTTATGTTCCACAAGGAGCACATCTTGCCCACTGCATCACTCACTCAAAGAAGAGTCCTTGATTATCTAACCTATCAGAAAATACTGTAGAACACAATTGGTACATGTATGATAATAACCCAACCACTCTACAAACTGAACAAACAACCTGGAACTGCTATGAATAAGACACAACAAGAAAACTGAAAATCCACATATTCATAAATTTAGACACTGACAGAGAGTAGGGGACCAGAAATGGTCTGTTATACATGAAACTACACCAGAATACAGATTCAGTAAAAACATTTCACCATGACAAAATTTATCAGAATAAAATACTACTGACTCCACTTTTCATTGACATCTTACTTCATGCAAATGAATGCTTCATTTAGACAAAGAAACTGCCATGAGAATACTAAATGCGGTGTAAGTATATATCATCTCAGAGGTGATGCTACAAAACATGGCTTATTTCAATCATTTCAATGACGGTTACAATTATTTAAAGCTGGAACTAGTTTATGAAAATGATAACTGAAGCATTTGAAGGGTGTATTTCGTTGAAACTGTTTGTGACCCCACCAACTAATTCCTGGTGATACAATTCTGCAGAAGGACGACACTTTTCCATCCATTACAAACTGATTGAAAGCAGAGGGTTATTTTCAACACTGGAAGGTAGGAAATTACATTTCTCATTGTGCACCTTGATGGCTAGGATGTAGGAGACATTACAGTTATGCAATCGGGAGACAAATGAATTGTGCACGGTTCCTTGTCGGCAGATCAGCAGTTTGCAGCACTTTGATAGCAAAAGGAAACCAAACTTGTTCTGCACATGACAGGTTGCTGGACAAGCGCATCAGCTAGTTGTTGGTTAGTGGCATTTAGAGCATGGTCTAGAACGGTTTTGTGTATGATAGAAAATGGACAGGCAGGTCAGGCGTGGAATGGGCATTACAAATTTTGTCTTATCTCAACATTTTATGAAATAATATTGCAATAATCAATACATTTTGTATTTCTGCATTCTGGTTTGAAGAGCCAACAAAATCAAATTGAAAATTTTCCAAGATAGTGAACTTGGCCCTGACATTGACAGCTTGATTAAAAAAAGCTTTAAAATTCTTTTCTATTAACAGCACATTTGGCAAAAGAACTCTATGAAAAGACATATTAAAAAAAAAAAAATGATATTCTCTTATTTTAGGTACAAATAGGTAAAGAGAATACATATAAGACAAAAGGAAAAACATTCTTTTTTTTCTTTCTTTGTCCTATGCATGTTATGAATGCAAAACCTCATCCGCTCTCCAGAAAATGCTGAAATTATGTGCACACGTGACACTGACACATCTTCCAAAGTGGCATGATCCAACCCCTACAATTACATTTCGAGAATCACTTGTCCTGAGAAAGTGTTGGCCTTCCAGTCAACAAAAAAAAGTAATTGAAACTATACATTCCCAGAGCTCTGGGTTCAATGGCCAACTGTTCATTTATCACAATGAGATAACACAAAAATATATTCAACAAAGATATTAAAGAAGAACTTTTGTTTCCTTTCTTCCTTTGGAAAGCACCATGAATAGGTCAGGTCATCTGCTTAGCTTAAAAATTCTTCATCATGAAATAAAGAGAGAGCTTCACACGCTCACAGCAGGAGCTGCGCCAAAGTGAAAGTTACATATCAGTTGCTGAAACTAAATAAATAAATCATTTGATGCATGAATGGGAGCACTCACATTAACAAGTCTCATAAAGTTTCTTATGAAATCAATTTTGACATATGGAACTGTGTGAATCATGCAATTCAAATAAAATAATACAAATATACAGTGCAGAGGCTTTTCCCGAGGACACCATAAAATACTTGCCTGGCAATCTCTTAAATATGTATGGATTAACTTATTACATAAAATGAACCCACTGGCTTCTGAATTATGTTTGAGAAGCTTTGCAGCTCTGCTGAATACCGACTCAACCCTAACTCATTTAAAATATATTAAAATTAAATTCATCAATGTAAGATCAGTGGTTATATATCATAGCCACAAGCGTTATAACTGTACAAGTGCAAATTTGTTAAAGGTAAATTTAAGATACAGTGGGAGGATAAAAGCTTTTGATGATGGCAGGTTCTTGCCAGAAAGAAAGATATGTAAGCTGAAAGCATTCAACAGGGTGAGGTAGTGCATTCGCATGCTGAAACTTTGCCCTTCAGGGTAAGAGACTTGCCAATAAATGTACAACAATTTTTGGTGAATGATTTGACAACAATCTGGCACACTACAGTACAAATCTTGCACATTTTTTCTTTCTTTGAAAGAGAGTACATTTTTCTGTGAGTCTGAAGATCAAAGAAAACCATTCCAGTTACTGCTTTTGCAAATAAATTCCTATTTTGCACACTCTGAATACAGTACATGGTCCAGTATGTACAATTTTCAAACCATTTTACTATGTGAAAATGACATACATCATGGGGAATCTTTATGTTTCCTTCCGCCATCTTTGCATTTGAATGGTGAGCAATGCTCTCCGAGGCCTGTCTTTCCCTTCCGAAACCTGGTGAAGAAGTTAAATGAAAAGTAATAATGTGGTAATTACATGCAATACAGAATGACTAAATAGCTAAACCTAATTACGAACAGAAACTGAAGTTCATACTTTAAGACAAATAATAAGGTAAAAACAATCCACACACAACATATGACCTCAAAACCACAGCATCAACCACACTCTTGTTTAAGTACTCTACAAATTCATATTGAAGGCACTAAGTGTCTCATATTGTGACTTCACGATAAAGAAATCCTTATCAGCTACAATTGCCTTACTTACACTGTAATCATGTACGAAAATGGCAGTAATGACTCCTATAACACTTATAGTAAACAATCCCTGCATTCTGTTTCAAAAATCACAAAGATCCAGGGAATTGTGTTGACCACACATTCTACCCCTTAAGTCAAGACAAAATTGATTTCCAAATGTCATATCTCTCACAAGGGCACTTTACCCATATGAGACTTTGCACTAGTCAACAGAGCAAGCAAATAAATCTGATGTTCTGCCCTACAAGAACAGCAACAAAAGAAAAGCTTTGCTGAAGAAATTATTCAATTTTCCTTGGAATATGTACAGATTTTTTGCTACATCTTTCATTATGTTCTAACTCACAACAAAATATCCACATTATGTGCAAAATTCATGTTTTTGAGTGAGAAAAGTGTTCATAGAAACCATTATTTAGTAACAGTAAATTCAGTTTCGCAAATGTGACTTTCATCTGTTTACTTTATTAACACTTGTGTGCCTTCGACTTTCAACATCTTGACATAGAAGATAGTATTTGATACCCACTTTATGAAGGATCATAAATTCTGGCAGTTTTTTTATTAACAACACTGGCAAAAGCAACTCCTGATCCCAGTATTAGCCTAATGTAAAAAGAAATTTGTCACTGAAAATGTAATTAATTAATTAATGCAAACAGAAATTGGAAGTCAGCACAGTACAAACAAGGACATGAGAAATGAAGTGTTTGAAATACATAGAAATTCAAGCACTTACCAGGGGGTATTTGCCATATGGTTGTATGCAACATTTTGCTGATTTTAAGGTTTTGTCATGAAAGTGCTTCTCTCGTTCCTAATTTCATTCCAATCTGTTAAAAACTTTTCGAGATATGTGTTTGTGATGTAAGGTTTTATGCGTTTTACTTCGTTATAATCATTCTGGGGACCAAACTTCAATCCTCATCTTCTCAAAAAGACAAAAATGCAAAACAAAAATATGGCACATACTCAATGTTATATTCTCACCTTTTCAAAGGCTTTTTGAGATAAGAACGCAGCCTCATATTGAAAGATCTGTGCTGTCGATATTTGTGGGCGGGACTGTTTGGTGGGAACCAGGCTGATGAACTAGTAGATGCTAGCGACATACTCGAGGCATTCATGTTGCTGCACTTGCTGGAATCTAATCCCTTTTGCTTTGCTCTGGAACTATTATCTGAGCTCAGACCAGCCTTGGAAGCAAAGCTGCAGTCCTGTGTCTCTAGCATGGACTCCTCTTGGATGGCCTTTAGATGAGGACAAATTATGATAACACGGCAGCATAAGAATAAGACTTCAGTTCGTAAGCACACTATCTACGTCTCCCTGAAGTTAGTTTGACAAAAAAGTAAGATGGTCCTTCAACTTTTCGTGACCTATTCAACTGATCTGACTATATGAACTGCATCATAACAAAATAAACAGACAGACCTAGAGCCTGGAAATCAAATGACATAAATGTTAAGTTTGTGTCAGTTCTTAATCACAGTGCATTTTATTTTCTGATAATTTTTTGGTAGAGAGTTCTAAGAAATATAAATTATGCAGGTTGATATCCTTCAACATACATTTATTACAAGTAAATAGTACAGTGTTGTAAATTAAAAAGGATTTATTCCAAGGAAAAAAAATGAAAAAAAGTAAAATTCTCCTGATGAAACCATTTTCCATTATTAAAGACGGAAAACTGAACAAAATTAGTTCTTTCTTACAAAAAAAAAATTCTTGTTATACATTAAAGCTATTGCTGAAGAAATGTCTTTACCTGACCCCTTAAATAATTTTCATCAATACGGCCCCTACTGCCACGCAGAGAGAAACTGTATTGCCTCAGACTCTGCGGCCTCTCCAATGCTTTCTTCCTTGGTCGTTCAGTCTCTTGACTGATGTCAGCATCTTCTTGGCTGCTGCTTGATTTTATACTGTTGCGGTAGCTTGTGCTCCCTGAGAGATTATCTGAGGTGTCGGACAAAGACACGCCCATGTCCCCACTACTGGTGGAAAGATCAGGACGATGTTTCTTTCTGTAATGAAATTCAGCACAATAATTATAGACACTGAAATGGCAAATTTAGGATATCCTGGTAAGTACAAAAAATTTTGATCAACTTGAGTCCCTGCAAGAAAGAATTTGTGATAGACTGTCACACTTAAACACTGAAATATGATTTTTGTACAGTCCCAGATAAATGGCCCAATCCTAATCCAGCCAGGGTCAGGTGCTGTAAGCCGGTGAAACTAATATACTGCCACCATTTGAGCCAGAAATTCTATTTCAAGTAGTTAAATTTTGTTTTGAAAGAAATGATAACTACAGATTTAATGACAAACCAGGGCAAGTATCTAATTCAGTATGCTCTTACAGTACAAACTTTCTTATATCTCTCACTTTCATTTTCCTTCTTCACTTGAGAATTTCCAAGAATCTTCCAATCCATTTATACAATGTATTATTCTCTACTGTTTGACTTTCAAGTTATTCTCACAAGGAACTCTATGCAGACCCAAAATGCACAGTCCATTTGCAAGGGAAATGTTTTTCCGTGTAGTCTTCAATCTTAAAAGGTGTATGAGACAGGCCTATCCTGTAGAAGCCATGGTTGAAGACCTGGAAGATCTGTGGATATCTTTTTATCATTTGTAATAAAGTTCTCGTTTCCACTCTTCAACGGATCCCGTGTTTTATTTTATTGACAGCAGTTGTGCCAGTTGCATTTCGTAGGGGAGCGGTCGACTAAAGTTGACGTATTCCCATCTATAACATGCTGTAAAAACACTTCAACTGCTACATAAAAATTCATATGGAGGTTATCTGTTTCAAACTGTCCACATGTAACCAATCAGGAATTCATCTGTGTCCATTTCTGGATAGACAAACTTCTTAACCCTGGTCCTCTATATTGGCCTCCCCGCGCAACACGAGAGACACGGGAGGCCATTATTTTGTCCAACACGCTTAACTGCGGGAGGCCACATGTTTGTATAGCAACGGTGGGCCTCGCGCTTTGTGTATTCGGTTGCCAAGGCTGTTGTTGTTTTTTGTTTTTTTTCCACACTATTTTCACGTGTTTATCTATCCTGTCGGAGTTCATAGGAATGTTAGCAGAGAAAGCAGAGAAGGCAGCAACAGGAGGACACATGAGGATCCTCTACCAGACTACAAAGACTCTTGCTGCAAAATATGGAAAACCTGAAGTTCCTGTCAAGGATTACAACAGGAAGGCTATTTTTGGAAAGGAAGCTCAGGCAAAAAGATGGATAGAACATTTTAACAGCCTCTTGAACAGACCTCCACCAAGCAACCCACCCGACATTCTACCCGCAAGAAATGATTTACCGATCAGTTGCGACCCTCCGACTAAAGCAGAGATTAATGATGCCATAAAGCAGTTAAATCGAGGCAAGGCAGCTGGACCAGATCAGATCCCACCAGAGGCGCTGAAGGCAGATTCTGCTGGGGCTGCAGAGGGTCTGCACTCGCTATTCTCGAGGATTTGGATCGGAGGCAAGTTTCCAAAAGACTGGAAGGAAGGACACCTCGTGAAGCTTCCAAAAAAAGGGGACCTCAGCAATTGTAGTAACTACAGAGGAATCACACTTCTCTCCATCCCAGGAAAGGTTTTCAACCGGATTATTCTCAAGCGAATACAGAATGCAACAGACCCAAAACTTCGTGAGGAGCAAGCTGGTTTCAGGAGTAATCGATCAACCACCGACCAGATCGCCACGCTGAGAATCATAGTAGAGCAGTCGCTAGAGTGGAACTCCCAACTGATAGTGAACTTCCTTGACTACGAGAAGGCCTTTGATAGCATCGATAGAGAAACACTGTGGAGAATATTGAGACATTATGGAATCCCAGAGAAGATGGTGAACCTTATCAAGAGCATGTACGAGGGGACAAGTTGCGGAGTCGTACACGATGGCGAGCTTACTGACAGCTTTGATATCAAGACTGGTGTTAGGCAGGGTTGTTTGCTGTCCCCATTTCTGTTTGTCCTGGTGATTGATTGGCTTATGAAAGAAACCACCAGTGGAGGAAGAAATGGCATACAATGGACCCCATGGACACAGCTGGACGATCTAGATTTTGCAGATGACTTGGCACTATTGTCGCACACACACGACCAGATGCAAGCAAAGACTACAGCTCTAAAGAAAATTTCAGAATCTATTGGATTGAGGATACATCCTGCGAAGTCGAAGGTCCTAAAAATTGTTGCACCCCCAAGCGCACAAGTCAGAGTAGGAGATCAACCACTGGAAGATGTAGAGTCCTTCTGCTATCTTGGTAGTATCATTGACAATAAGGGAGGAACAGAGGCAGAAGTCAAAGCACGAATTGGAAAGGCACAGGCAGCTTTCACGTCCTTAAGCAAGATTTGGAGAACCAAGGATATATCTCTAAAAACAAAGCTGAGGATATTCAACTCGAACGTGAAGTCAGTCCTGTTGTATGGATGTGAGACTTGGAATGCGTCCCAGGCCTGCATAAAGAGAATCCAAGTTTTCATCAACAGATGTTTGAGGAAGCTACTTAAGATCAGATGGACAGACAAGGTCAGCAATGAAATTGTATGGAAAAGAACAAGACAGAGCCCAGTCAGAGAGGAAATTGGTAGGAGGCGATGGAGATGGATCGGCCACACTCTCAGGAGGCCAGGAAACAGCATCACGAAGAAGGTATTGGATTGGAATCCCCAGGGCAAGAGATCAAGAGGAAGGCCGCGCGGAACGTGGAGAAGAGCCAGAGAAAATGATGTGCAACAAAGCGGAAAGACTTGGAATAATGTAAAGAGACTGGCCCATGATAGAGAGGGATGGAAATTGTTTGTTGGTGGCCTATACCCTGATCCAGGGTGAGAAAGGCAATGATGATCTATCCTGTCACCCCTACTATATCTGACAAAATGGTATCGTCCGATTACGTTTATTACGATGCAACTATTCGCAACTATTCGTCATACTCGTGTAATAGTACTGACGGTCTGAAGTTCGAAGTGGGGAAAATCTTGGGGAAACTTTTACTTTGATGCTGGTTGTCGTCTACATGTGAAATGAGAAGAAAGGGGCCATGTGCGTATTTGAGATGCCGTTCTACGTCTGTAATTATGAATTCGGATGTAATATTAGGGCATGCTGCATAAGGGCGTCTGTCAGTAGGTTTTTCATCAGGGAAAACTGGGAGAAAATTACCAACTTTCTTATTGGTCGTTGTCTTTGGTGTGGTAAGTAGGGAGATATTGTGTTGCTTTGATTAAATCCCTTTTCAGTACATATATATGTACTCCCTGAGCTGGAAATCAAATCTCTTGTTAAAGATGTGCTAAGAAAACTAACATCATAGTACGTGGAAGCTTTACATAGTAGAGGAGGGAGAAGGCAATGTCATGATACATGTGGTTAGTAAATGAAGCGAATGGCTTAAAAAATAATTTGTTCACCTGAATGGCCTGACTTTGGGACAGAAAAAGCGCAGAGGTCTTGGGAAAATGATAAAACCTGTGTTAAACGGCATGTAAATGCAGAAAATTCTTGATTTGGGCCTTCCATTTCACAATAAAACCTGCTGCATATCATCACAAGTACTTTATCCAAATATCATAGGGGTCCCTTACGATTTATCCACCACTATTGTTGTTATTGCGTCCTGAAGTATATGCGATACACATGTTCACAACGAATGATCGGCTGACTGGCCGCTGGCTATCCCCGCACAGGACTTTATGTGGACGATTTCACTCAACGCGGGACGAGGGTTAATTTGGTTCACCACCGGCTGTTCCTAATCTGGTGATGTGCACTAAAATTCTCACTCTCACTTTGTTCAGCTCCTGAATAAGGAAGTCAATTATCTCACTGCTACCACTGGATCAAAGATGAAAATGACTGGATGGAACAATAATAAATCCCAGACATTGTCCGGTGAAAATATGTGATGAACTTAAGCTGTGATGTTCAGGGATTTTATTCCTATACTTCATGAAGGATAAATACATGTCATAAATGAGAAGTGTACCAACCTCAGAATGGGCGAGTTATCTACGCCATCGGTTCGTCCTGTCTCCACCTGCGACCAATTGGCACTTCGGACCAACTTGAAATGTTGTCTCACAGGCTCCAGTCTTGCATGGACATCTGGAGAATAGTCTGACTCATGACCATCACTGCTGGCATTGCTGACGATAGACAATGGCCTGAGGGGAGTTTTCTGTAAGGCCAATGTACAGCATCTCATGATTTGCAATCATGCAATGACAACAGTCGCCTGAGACTGAATTATGAATACCCCTTGATCTCCTACCATTTGGCTGTTTATGACAATTAAAATACTGTCTGTGCAAACAACTATAAATCCACTGGTATCTTTGTAGGAAAAATAGCATATTTCAACAAATGGCTGAGTAACAAAAGTACTTAGGCTTGTTTTAACCCTCATCACGTGTTGAGTGAACTGGTTCACGTATCACCCTGTGAGGGGATAGCCAGCGGCCAGTCAGCCAATGGTTCACATGTTGCCGAAAATCTCAGAGGTCGGGTCAATCAGATAATTGTGAACACGTGTATTATGTTTACTTTAGGACACAATAACAACAATAATGGTGGATAAATCGTAAGTGACCCCTATGATATTTGGATAAAGTACCTGTGATGAGATGCAATAAGTTCTATTGTCAAACAGAAGGCACACAATCAAGAATTTTCTCCATTACATGTTGTTTAATACACTTGTTAACCTTTTCCCAGGAGCTCTGCACTTGTCCCTTTTTTATTTTTTAAGCCAGGCACTCAATGTACTAATCACATATATCATGGCATTGGATTCTCTCTCCTCCACTATGTAAAGCTTCCACGTACTATGATGTTAGTTTTCTTAGCACATCTTTAACAAGAGATTTGATTTCCAGCTCAGGGAGTACATATATATGTACTGAAAAGGGATTTAATCAAAGCAACACAATATCTCCCTACTTACCACACCAAATAAAGACAACGACCAATAAGAAAGTTGGTAATTTTCTCCCAGTTTTCCCTGATGAAAAATCTACCGACAGACACCCTTATGCAGCATGCCCTAGTCATCATCATCATTGCCTTTCTCACCCTGGATCAGGGTATAGGCCACCAACAAACACTTTCCATCCCTCTCTATCATGGGCCAGCCTCTTTACATTATTCCAAGTCTTTCCGCTTCGTTGCACATCATTTTCTCTGGCTCTTCTCCACGTTCCGCGCGGCCTTCCTCTTGATCTCTTGCCCTGGGGATTCCAATCCAATACCTTCTTCGTGATGCTGTTTCCTGGCCTCCTGAGAGTGTGGCCGATCCATCTCCATCGCCTCCTACCAATTTCCTCTCTGACTGGGCTCTGTCTTGTTCTTTTCCATACAATTTCATTGCTGACCTTGTCTGTCCATCTGATCTTAAGTAGCTTCCTCAAACATCTGTTGATGAAAACTTGGATTCTCTTTATGCAGGCCTGAGACGCATTCCAAGTCTCACATCCATACAACAGGACTGACTTCACGTTCGAGTTGAATATCCTCAGCTTTGTTTTTAGAGATATATCCTTGGTTCTCCAAATCTTGCTTAAGGACGTGAAAGCTGCCTGTGCCTTTCCAATTCGTGCTTTGACTTCTGCCTCTGTTCCTCCCTTATTGTCAATGATACTACCAAGATAGCAGAAGGACTCTACATCTTCCAGTGGTTGATCTCCTACTCTGACTTGTGCGCTTGGGGGTGCAACAATTTTTAGGACCTTCGACTTCGCAGGATGTATCCTCAATCCAATAGATTCTGAAATTTTCTTTAGAGCTGTAGTCTTTGCTTGCATCTGGTCGTGTGTGCGACAATAGTGCCAAGTCATCTGCAAAATCTAGATCGTCCAGCTGTGTCCATGGGGTCCATTGTATGCCATTTCTTCCTCCACTGGTGGTTTCTTTCATAAGCCAATCAATCACCAGGACAAACAGAAATGGGGACAGCAAACAACCCTGCCTAACACCAGTCTTGATATCAAAGCTGTCAGTAAGCTCGCCATCGTGTACGACTCTGCAACTTGTCCCCTCGTACATGCTCTTGATAAGGTTCACCATCTTCTCTGGGATTCCATAATGTCTCAATATTCTCCACAGTGTTTCTCTATCGATGCTATCAAAGGCCTTCTCATAGTCAAGGAAGTTCACTATCAGTTGGGAGTTCCACTCTAGCGACTGCTCTACTATGATTCTCAGTGTGGTGATCTGGTCGGTGGTTGATCGATTACTCCTGAAACCAGCTTGCTCCTCCCGAAGTTTTGGGTCTGTTGCATTCTGTATTCACTTGAGAATAATCCGATTGAAAACCTTTCCTGGGATGGAGAGAAGTGTGATTCCTCTGTTGTTACTACAATTGCTGAGGTCCCCTTTTTTTGGAAGCTTCATGAGGTTTCCTTCCTTCCAGTCCTTTGGAAACTTGCCTCCGATCCAAATCCTCGAGAATAGTGAGTGCAGACCCTCTGCAGCCCCAGCAGCATCTGCCTTCAGCGCCTCTGGTGGGATCTGATCTGGTCCAGCTGCCTTGCCTCGATTTAACTGCTTTATGGCATCACTAATCTCTGCTTTAGTCGGAGGGGCGCAACTGATCGGTAAATCATTTCTTGCGGGTAGAATGTCGGGTGGGTTGCTTGGTGGAGGTCTGTTCAAGAGGCTGTTAAAATGTTCTATCCATCTTTTTGCCTGAGCTTCCTTTCCAAAAATAGCCTTCCTGTTGTAATCCTTGACAGGAACTTCAGGTTTTCCATATTTTGCAGCAAGAGTCTTTGTAGTCTGGTAGAGGATCCTCATGTGTCCTGTTGCTGCCTTCTCTGCTTTCTCTGCTAACATTCCTATGAACTCCTCTTTGTCTTTTTTAATTGATTTTTTGACCTCTTTAGCTGATGCTCGGTACTCTTCCTGGTTACCAACTCTTGAGCTTCTTGTACGACTTGCATTTACCTGTTCTTTTAGGTCTCTTCTTATCCTTATCAAGTCCAGTGATTTTTGACTGATCCATTCCTTGTGTTCCACTTTCTTTTCCCCAAGAACATCCTGACATGTCGATGTAAATACTCCTTTTACCTTAGCCCAGTGAGTCTCCAAATCTACTGGCTCTTCGAGGTCAACAAGGGGTTTGAATCTATTCCTCAGTGTCAGCTGGAACTCTTCCTTCTTGTCTCCATCCAGAAGGCTCACTTGAAACTTTCTCCTCTTTGTTCCTGCTCTGGTACCTTGTTTCTTGAGGCGGAGTTTGAGTCTTGCCAGCAGCATGTGATGGTCAGATCCAACATCAGCTCCTCTCTGTACTATGACATCCTCCAGTGAGCGTCTGAATCGTCGGGTGATGCAAAAGTGGTCAATCTGGTTTTCAGTTACTCCATCCGGTGAAATCCAAGTGGCCTTATGGATCCTCTTGTGTGGGAATACTGAACCTCCAATCACATAGCTGTTAAATGCGCAGAAACTTGCAAACCGCTCTCCATTCTCATTCATTTGTCCCAAACCATTGCACCCCGTGTCCTCATACCCTGTATTGTCCTGTCCTATCTTGGCATTGGCGTCTCCCATTATAATGTTCACATCTTTTCTTGGCAATGTGTCAACTATTTCCTGAAGCTGGTTGTAGAAATCGTCCTTGTCCTCATCGGTTGCTTCATTTGTTGGGGCGTATGTCTGCACAATGTTCATGTTGATGTTCTTGTTCTTTGTAGTAAATGATGCCAATATAATTCTCCTTCCGTAGGGTTCCCATCCCTTCAGTGACCTCTGGGCGTGCTTGCTCAAGATGATCGCTACTCCTTCTGTATGCTTTTTGTCCTCCCTTCCAGAATACAAAATCTTTTCCCCAGAATTAAGTTGTTTCAGTCCGGACTGTATCCAGCGGGTCTCGCTAACTCCAAGTATGTGCAGACTGTATCGCCTCATCTCCATTGTAACCTGGGCACTCTTTCCTGCTTCATACATGGAGCGGACATTCCACGACGCAATCCGGAGTGACTTGTTTGATGAAGGAGCAGTCAGGCCAGTGGTGTCCTTTCGGCTTTGTCCATTGTCCTTCATTGAATCTACAGGTGCAGATGCTCCCCCTTCTCCCAAGATAAAAAACTGATTTAAAGTATTTGCTTGTGTTTCTGTAACTGGTTTATTTTTACAGGGTGGGTAGTTGGCCCACTGCCAACTGGCTCTTCTCGGGAGACCAGGACCTTGGCACCTTTAGTCGCCTCTTACGACACGCAGTATCACGTCAGATGTATTCTTTGCTGTCCCTCTTCTGCAAGAGGGCCCCGCATCTGCACGGGCGAGCATGCCCTAGTATTACATCGGAATTCATTATTACAGACATAGAACAGCTTCTCAAATATGCAGATGGCCCCTTTCTTCTCATTTTACATGTAGACGACAACCAGTATCAAAGTCAAAAGTTTCCCTATGATTTTCCCCCGTTCGAACTTCAGACGGTCAATACGTGAGTATGACGAATAGTTACAAACAGCTGCATTGTAATAAACGTAATCAGATGATACCACTTTGTTAGGCATAGTAGGGATGACAGGGTAGATAAACAAGTGAAACACGGAAAACTGGAGTGAAAAAAAACCTATAGTCGCACCAACCAAATAAACAAAACACAAGGGGCAGCGTTGCTATACAATATATTGGTCTCCTGCAGGACTCAGTTTGCAAAATGTAGGCTACACTATTGGCCTCATGAGCCTTGCGTGTTGGGCAAGGAGGCCACCACAGGACGAGGGTTAATGAGTAAACTATGAGCAATGATAAAACAAAACATAGTGCTAGGTTCTGCGGCACAGAATAACATGTAAAAAAAATATTTATTAATGAAAACATGGTAAATGTTTGTCAATAGATCGATATTTGTCTCCTCAAATGGCATCATAAAGTGAAGCATATCATGGACAATGAGAATTATCTGCTTTCACGACAATACTCAAAATAATTAACCAAACAATCTGCTGCATCTGATGTGTTTTGCGCTTCTCACCCCAGGAATTTTTATGTCTGTTTTCTTTTGCTGTTGGCGATGTTTACGCAGGGATCGACCTCTCAGTGGAATTTTATTGCTGCTTGGTTTGCGTAGTGTCTGTCGGTCATCACAAAGTTTCCTGAAAGAATAAAAGAACTCTTATATATTCTGGGGGCTTTTTTCTTTCCTGACATAAAAGATGTCCTAATGGCTCTGTTGTCACCACCATGGATAGACTGACAGTGTTGTGGAACTGATTAGGTATTATTTATTTTCAATAAACCTCAAAAAGAATGTAGTTAAGCAATGATAAAAGACTGATGGATAAGGTAATTATATGATTTCTGACACACTAAAATAACAAATAAATACTTCATTTATCAGGCACACACAAATATGTAAATAATGAAACACCTTAACATTTAACAAATCAACATTTCAATCCCACACTAAGTGCTAATATTAACCATCACATCTTGTAATATTTATTGGCAGAGAATGTATAGAATCTCTATCTACCTGATTGCTCTGTCTAGTTCATTACTCCATTCTCTTGCATTGGTTCTGTCCTCTGAATAAAGAACAAGGCTTTCCTCCTTACAAGTTAGCTGCAGAATGAAGTATGAAACAGAACTCTTCAAATGGAGAAGTGAAATTCAAAGACAAGAGTTTCTACAAATATGCAAATTCTTTGCAGCTGTTAAATAGAACAGGGAAGGAGCAATCTCATAACATGTTATGAAGTGATGCTTAGATATCCCCCAAAAGAAAGTTGAACGATTTCAGAATTAAATTATGAAAATGAAGAAAGCACCTGTTTTCCCTTGAGTCCAAAGTTTTTGTGCTAGCCCAAATTTGCAATTGTTAAAATTTAAGCATTTATAAGATCCAAATTTCCAAAGGTTGTACTAAATATTTCATAAAACAATCTTGGAATGGAAGAATTGTGTAAAATACAGTATCATGACCATATCAAGTGAAATGAATTTCCAGATAACTTACTCTGAACACTCCGCCAGTGTCTGATTTGCTGAAATTTGTGATGAAGACTGGCTCCACCTTGCAGTGTCGAAGTGGCAGCACACAAGAGCAGGTGTAGGACTTGCCACCACCATCTAGAAACTTGGGTTTACCATACAACAGCATGTCAGAGAACAGGAAAAACATACGCTCATAGGACTTTCCACCTTTTCTTGACACCTGCATGGGTTTAGTTAAAAGGTAATAAAAGATAACAGACTTTGTTACTATTATCATTGCAACTCTGAATTACATATGACTAAAAATACACATGCCTGCTCTTCTTTCTCATCTTGGGAACATGTGATAAGCAGCCTCAATTGTCACTATGGACAAACACTAAATAACAATACAAAGAAATTACAATTCACAAAATTTGAAACATATTGCTATTAAATGGCACAAATCAGAGCCAAACATTAAACAAAGTATTGCACTATTTTTGGTCACCAAGGCAACATAAAACATGTGTTTTTTATCTGAATGTTTCTCACCTTTTTCAGAGGACCTTCTTTGATAAACTGCCGTCCAGGTGCAAGCAATTTTGGGGCTGAGTTGTCAAAGCTCTTCTGAATGGCAAGCATTTTCAAAAAATTTTCATTTTGGCGTATATGCTCATTGATATGCATTGCAATATCAGCAATTTTCTCTGCAGCCTCTGCAATGCAACATGTCACGAGTGGAGTGAGTGCAATTAAGGGGATTGCTACAGAGCGGGTGTAGAATAAGAAGAGCTCACGACAGACGGATAGGAAAAGACGTGAAAGGGGAAGAGTAAAAATAACTCATGCAGACAAGTGGGAAAAGCGTGCGTGTATGAGTGGTGTGGAAGTCTGAATGAGGCGAAAGCGCTGGATTACTATCACTGCAAGTTAGAAGGTCCTACGGATCGGACCTGTGAATAAGAGCCCATCGGGCGGACATAAAGGGAAGCAGTCGAGAAGACTAGTGAGAGTCTTTCCAGTTATGACTGGTATGTAGAACGTTGATTGATTATTATGATTGATGTATTATATTATATTCGTCTATTACCATGATGTGAATAAGTATATGTGAGGAATGTGGAAGTCCGTGATATTGAATATAGCAATGTGCGCCATGAGCGATAGATGAAAGTGAGTTCATGGATTTGTAGCGCGAGTGAGTAGTGTGTACTCCGATGGAGGTGTGTTACCGTAAGATGTGTGGTGAGTGAAAGGTGAACTAGTGTGTGTACGTTTCATGGGTTGTAAGGAGAGGTGGAGTGAATAGAAATGGTAGGGTATTATACCAATGTAATATTATTCTTGTAGGTGTCGGGGACGGGCCGAAGAGCCACCTCGATGAGCACAAGTGATAGGCCAGCATAGGGCCGGAGGCCACACATAGGCCAGAAGCGAGGCTGTCAGTGCAGGACAGTAGAGGCACATAAAGTCGTGGCAGTCAGGCCACGGACAGGAACGTAGATATGAGAGTGACTGAGATACTATATTGTTGCCATGTTGATAGGCTAGTGAACTGATACTATGTTGTTGCCATGTTGATGGCTATGGAAATAATAATGTGTTATTGCCCTGCTGAGGTGCTAGGGGAATGCTAAGGTGTATGACAATAAGAAGGTGATATTGGGAGACTGCGGTGCCAGTAAATTATTAATGTGCTCTTAAGACCCTGAGGGGAGAGGCTGAGGCCGAAGTGCCTTTAGGAGTGACTACCGGATTGTGGATCCGAGGGAGAGTGTGTGTGAGAATAAGGCCGTTGTACGGCAGTTGATTTCAATAATATAATGTATGTAATTGCGCTATTATCTGTATAATTATGTTTAATAAATGTGTGAGTCTGATGGATTGTTCTGTTAAGTGTTAACTTGTTTGTTCGTGATTGTTGTCCTGTCATAACTTATTACATCTCCCAGTCTGGGATTTGTGACACAACATACAAGAACAATTTGTTATATTATTGCAGAGAAACTGTAATGGACATGTTTAACATTCATATTTATCACATTTTCATGATCTGTTAGACTGACTTGATAATTAGTCTTTGGTGCCAATCAACTTGAAGCCGCAACATGATGACACTGTACAGGAATACTTACATTTGTACTAAACACTAACACTGTAACAGGGTAAATTCGACTCATGCCACAAATATTCTGAAAGCTGCCTTTGGTTTTGGTCAATTATGGACCTTATGCAACAGACTACACTCATGTTGCAAATGAAAACAAGCATTCCAGTCACCGAGGCTGAAACCTAATGAGGGAGATATATATACTTTTCATTGTGTGATACTAAACAATCCTATCTTTACGACACATCAACTTAGTACACTACTTCTTAAACGGCCCGAATACATTATGATTTTTTGTAACTGAATTTTTGAAGTTGAAATGTGGGAGAAAACTGCTCTTGTAAACTGAATTCCACTACTGAGTTCACATAACAATCACCTCCCATCATATTAGTTCTGTTTGATATAAATCACCATTTTCCATGAACTCACCTTTCAGTTTTTCATAATCATGATGTTCCTCGGGTGTGTTCTTTAGTAACTCCTCGAGGAGCATTTTATATCTGAAATACAATAGACGAATGGTAGCAAAATGAAGACACAAGGCAAAACTGACCACTTGAAAAGCTTCTGGTGCATTAAAATCTCATGAATGATACTGAACTTCCACAGGTTGTTAAATTTAGAGTAAATTTAGTAGTGTTATATTTTTGTTTGTGATTCCATTTGTGAACTTATAAATAATGGCTTGGTTTGGCACCTTCAAACAGACATTTACTCTCATGGTAAATGACAACTGCAATAGATTCAACAAAATTACAAGTACATGTAGATGGAGTATAGATGTAGCGATGGAGACAAGAGACAAATTATTTAGGTTGAGTAGGGAGCACAATGTAAAGTTGATGGGATGAGCATCAGCCATAGTGAACTGAGTGAGCATCATACCTTGGAATCCTTTGCACTGGTGTGATCAGAAGGGCATTTAATTTGAGTCCCATCACCTCCGGTCTGTCCTCTTGTTTTGTTATAAAATCTGCAAAATCCTGGCTTTTGTTCTGCCATTCCTGGGGACAATGTATCAGAACCAATATTACCGTTACTGTTAGCAATGTGGAATTTCCTATTCATGATTAACCCACACACTGCACGCGACGGCTTAAAGCCAACTGTCCGGTCAGTGACCTTACTCATGGAGAATCTTATCTGGGTTGCACTGACCCTTGCCGATGTACGATGACGACACTACCACTGTCCACTTAGTTCAGTTTGTATTTGATTGGTATGAAAACATTCGCTGCTATACCTTATCAAGTTTGATAATGAATTAACCAGGAAAACCTTTGTCTGTCAGTCTCTAACCAATGATCTGACTTACGACACCAAACTGACAGCTGTAGTTATCGTGAGAACGAAGCATGATAACTAGCCATGCCCCTCAAGCCCTAAACAAATGGTTTCATCCTGATTGACACATACTAATGAATCAATGTGGGCATTTGGGGCAAAAATCATTTCAGAGCTTGTTTCTGATTGGTCTTTAGATACAGACAACTCTAGGCGATGGTCAGCTTGTGAGAAAATGAGATAATATTGCAAATTTATTGAGCAACAGTTTGCATGTCGATGTTACATCTTTTGAAAGTGTGGGGAGAGCCTTTGAAAGCTTAGTCTTTGTGATTCCGACCTGTGGTTCACTGGTTAACATGTCCATGTCACAATGCCTTTGATTTAGAAGAGATACAGTGAACAATAAGGCGGTGGTTACGTCTCAAAAAGGTCAGTAATCCGTCGCATGAAAATACGGCTTGCACGTGGTGCAGACAGCTTGACTTTGCCGTATTTGTACACCCATGCAGAGTGAGTGCATGGAAAGTCGATGCCGTATCTGTATGCCCTTTGCAGGGTGAGGGTTAACATAAACATATCATTACATTATATGTCTGGCATTATACAGATGAATTTTCTAAGTCATCTGTGAAATGGCAAGTATTCATTCGTCTTGCGGCACCACAAGAACAGTCATCTGAAGCAGATCTCCAAGCCAGGAAACAGAGTCCAAGTGAGGCGTCATGTCACTGCTCGTTATGTCTCGTTGTATCTACAGACTTCAATTAGCCATTGCTTGACAATTTTGTTTCCTACTGTCTTGTGCCAAATGCACCAGGTGTCCTCTGTGTCAAATAATTGATTTTGTGGTACCATGAGACACTTACACTCATGAACACATATATGGAGAAAATCAAAGAAACAAAATTTATTAATTAATTAAACAATGTTACCTCTATAATCAAATAATGTCCATCTTTTGCGAATTCCTCATGCACTTGGCAGGCACAGCACACTCATAAAGATGACAATATTTGTCTAAACCAACTTTAGTTTGGTGTCGCCTCCTTTTTTATAATGTTCTGTTGTTCTTTTTTCAGCAAACAACAGCTAGATCGGCTTATTCCCAGTCTATCCGCCAATGAAAGGTAGCGCATTTATAAAACAAAGAAAAGGAAAAACCAGTTAGCTTAGCTTAGGCCGCAACTCCAAGGGGGATTTGAATCTGAAGCCTCTTATCCTGAGTCAAATGAGCCCAGTGTTTCTTAACCCTAGTCCTGCGCGAGGCCACAATAGCAGCCTAGCGCCCCAAACCAGGAAGCACGCCGGGCCATGTTATTGCTCCTCATATTGTAACCCTCGCCCTGCGCGAGGTCACTTTTGCGGGATGGCAACTCCACATCTCCTATTTCTTTACTTGGTTGCTCCCACTGATCATTTTGTTATGCCCATTCCGGTTGTTAATTTTATTTATCCTGTCACTCCTACTACATCTAACAAAATGGTAACGTCCGATGAAATGTGATAACCATTCGTCATACTCATGTAATAGTTCTGGCAGGTGAGAACTTTGAACTGGGGAAAATCAAGGGGAAAATTTTGACTTTAATGCCATTTGTTCTGATGCATAATGAGTAATGCTGCATAGGGGTATCTGTTGGTAGCTTTGTCATCCGGGAAACCTGGGACAAAATGATTGACTTTGTTGTTGGTCGGTTGTCTTTATTTGATATGGTAATTAGAGATATATTCTGTTGCGCTCAGGTACATGTATGTACTGGAGCTGTAAATCAAATCTGTTGCCAAAGTCATTGAGAAGGTTGTGCTAAAAAAACAAAAATAGTGCAGATTGAGATTTAAAGCAGTGGAGGCAGGATAACGGAATGTCATGATGACACCATGCAGTTAATACAAGTTAAGTACCTGGCTTAACAAATAATTTATCCACTTATTCTATTTATGGCCTAACTTAGGGACAAGAAAGGGCAGATCTCTTGGGAAAAAGTTTTTACTTTTCCAATCCAGCAGTCTTCTGGAAAAAGTTTTGAAAGGACATGTAAATGTAGAAAATTCTTTATTATGAGCCTTCTCTTCTATTCAACAATAAAACTGAATACTTCTCATCACAAGTACTTTATCCAAATATCATACTAGTAGGGGTCACTCACGATTTATCCAGATTAATTTTGTTATAGTGTACTAAACTGAACACGATGCACGTGTTCAAAATGACCCAATTAACCTGACCGCTGAGGTTAGCCGCAACACGCGAGCGAATACCTGACTGGCCACCGGCTATCCACACGCTGGTCATTATGTGGACGACTTCACGCAGTGTGGGACGAGGGTTAAGGTGGGGCATGTGAGACCTCAGAATGGGGAGTAGGGAATACTTTGTACGATCGTGGTGGGGCGGGAGTTTTTTTTGAAAGCTGAAGTTGTTGGGCGTGGGACAAAAAAGATTGAGAACCACTAGTCTAACTACTGTGCCTGTACACCAGCAAACTCCCTTTAAAACTCTTTAGACCAATACAATGAGGAAACACTATTCCCTACCTGCAAAGTATTCAAAGCACACTGGTGATTGTTGGCATAAGTAGAATACAGCTTAAGAAAAGGACTGAGTTGAGAAAATGCTTGGCCAACAGTTGTTTGCTCCATCTGCTCCAACAGGGTGATGTTAACTCCTCTGATTTGCTCTAAATTGCTGAAAAGTCTTCCATGCACATCTTCTGGTACCAGGCACGCAAATCTCAGTGGAAAGTCAAAAAACTGAAATCATAAAATAACACCACTGGTAATATAAAATGCCAGTAAAGAGAAATGTTATTTATCCAGAAATAAACACATGGTGTGACATGGGGCCAAAAAATACCCAAAAAAATTGCTAACCCTCCTTTAATACACATCAGGGTTAGCAGGCTGCCAGACTTGGCAACACTTTCTGTTGTATGTTAACGCCCATGTTGCACTTTAATAATAATTTTCCAACGAACTGCATTATTTGCATGACACTTTCATACGTTGTTGGAGAAAGCTAGTTTTTCCTGTCTTCATTTAAATGGCTAATTATATACAGCACACTCTAGATTATACCGTGGTAAATTAAAATGATGATTTTATTATAAGTCTTATGTTGTCCACATCCAAAGCCAAAATAAATTATAAATTCTTTTTCCTCACAAACTGGAGCATCACATCATGCACAGATTAAATCATTTTAAAGAACATTTTCACTTTACCTTGTTTATCAATTCCAAATGATGTAAATAAGTTTTTTCAGTTTGAAACAGTTCTTTGTAGACTTTTCGTCGTCGCCTTTCTCTGCGAGCTGATTCCTGAGCAACTTTCTCGCTAGGACTTGTTGCAAACAAAACAGCCTCGCCTGACAGTGACATGATTTTTTATGACTTTGCTTGACCTGGTAGAAAAGGGGATGAAAAATGTACTTGTTTTGAAACATACATATTACAAATGCATTTTGGAGATTCTCAGATAGGACGATAGGTAACACAAGTTCTAAATTGAGAATCAAAAATATTCTCCTCTAGAACAGATAGATCTCTCTTTCTATTCACCTCACCCTGACCCTCTCTCTTACTGTTACACGGCGGTAGGCCTATAATTTAGATGATCATATTTAGCTATATGAATTCACCTCTCATGCACAACATTGATTATATCAGTTACCACACTTACGCATTGTACAAACTATCAATTATGAGCGCCCTGTAATTTTTAAAAGACCAGCTTCAGTTCAATACTGGGTTACTACAAAAGAAACAGCTTCAAAAATATAATTTAAAAAAGCAAAACTATATTTAAATAGTTTTTATAACTTCTTCATTGACAAAGTGTTCATTGAGAAACAGTAGCCTACTTTTATTTTAAGTCTTATCCGTGATAATAAAGAGAAACACTGTGCATTTGGCAATGTAACAATAACTGAATAAGGCAGACGGTTTCACCATTTGAAATGGTTTGACTTTGTTGAAGAAAAGGTATATGGAGACTACATGCTTGAATTAAGCAACACCAATTCTGTGGTGTTCAGCAAAAGCATTTTAGAACACAGCAACCCCCGACTCCCTCCCCAACAGCACATTGCCATTGCCAAAAAAACCGATGTTGTTAACAAATTAATCTAGATCTAGATATAGATATCTAGATATAGATCTAGATCTAGATCTAGATCTAGACTAGATCTATGTGACTAAAATTAGTCTAGTAAAAAAAAAAAAAAAAACCAACTTCAAATCAAATACTTTCTCTACAACACTACTGTGCATGGTGAGTGTCAATAGCTTGCTTATAATAAGTAGTTGGAAGGAGTTCCGTAGTCGAGCGCCAGTATATAGCTACCCCGGCGGCTTTCCCTGATAAGTCAATCTGACTACTGCCCGGACGAACATCGGCCTACGGCCTCGATGATACAAACTGACTAGATCTAGACCCTCACGTCGTTATATCAATCATTGCTTTTTTTTCCAATGACAATTGGATAAACTAACAAAATTAATAAGTACCGAAAAAATATATAGGGTTTTTTATCAAAAAGTGGCGCTCGAGTACGGAACTCCTCCCTACTTTGGTTTACAGCTCATACATTTTGAATCTGTTTACTTCTTCTAGTAAATATGTCTGTAACGAACTGCATAAATGTACGGTATACGGACCATGTCGACGACACTGTCGTCATCGTTTCACTCCCAAAACCGATAACGGGCGGATGACGATTTCAACAAGACATTTCTTCTTATTTCAATAAAATAAATACCTTTGTCAAGAACTGGTAGATCTATATTTGTTTCACAGAAATATACAATTATAGTAACAAATCGTAGGTAACGTCATGATTCTTCAGGGAAAATGCACCATTTCAAATTTTCTGTACATCCCTCTGACTCCAAAGGTTAAAGGTTAGGTAATATAAAATTCAGGAATCTCTTCTGGATATGTGGAACAATATATCAGAATCTTCATTCAAACAGCCAATTTTAGGTGTAAGTTAATAATTTTTTGCCTGCTACAATAAACAATATAAATAAATGCATTAGAAATATAATATTTGAGTAACGGCAATGCACAGCTTCTTCCAATATTTAGTGCCAAATTCGACAGCTTCAACGAAAAAGAAACAACAATCGCCCCGTCATCGTATAAGCGGCTTGACTTCGCAAACGAAGATCAAGTGAACTGTTGTGGAGCCACGTCTGATGCATTGGTAATATGCATTTCATAATCACTGATATGAACAGAAATGCTTTATAAGGACGGACTTTTTTTTTTGAGTGTAGCCATGTACATAATAAGTAAGCTGGTTGACACGATTATGAGGCAGCTTGCAAAAATATGAAATAATGAAGGGGTTAAAGTATGACACACATAGAAATACGATCGTCGAAGTACCTCCTATTTCTATAATTACGCAGGTTATCACTGCCATCTTACTAATGAATTAAAATTAAAGTTGGCTCTTGTGTTGCATTTTCAAAATGCATAAAATTTCAATTTCAAATGGTCTGAGAGAGAGAGAGCAAGAGAGCAATGGTGGATGTGGAGGAGTAGAAGTGGTGTCTACAGAAACAAACGCTTATATTTTGAAGACCCATACAAATGGGTTAATGAAGTTTCTTGAAAAATCTTATTCACATTTGTCATTGTCTATCTGTGTTGTTTTCTGTTACATATTTTATACAGTCGAATTACTGACCTGAACAGGCTGAAATTTGGTACACAGAGATGGAGGGGGTAACTCTGGCACCATGGTGAACACTGGAAGGGTAATCGGCCCATCTGTTTGTTAATCCATCTATTTTCTTAATTTAAAAAAAAAAAAATTTATTTGATTTATTATCATTATTGTTACGTTTGACTAGGCTACTTAATGTCTGCCCAAACATTTTCAGGTACATCAAGATATATACCCAGCCAGTATCCCTACATCAATCCGATGCAGATTTGTACAGGCGGGGATTTATGAAGGTTTGTACAATAATACTGGAGGGACAGGCTCCTTACGTCTAACTGACATTAGTGTGATGTCCTGGCAGCGGGTCTACTTAGGACCGATGTCATTCCAATGTGCAAATTTGACATCAATCCTATGCATCAGATTACCACAAGTTTGCTGGCTGGATATCAAATAAATTAAAAAGCTGTAGGTTCATGAAAATGTGGATGGACACTTTTTTTTTAGCATGTTAAAACCACAACATTTTGTCCCCAAACCAGGAACATTGCACAGTTTTCAAAACTACATGTACAGATTTTCTGTCTTCTCTTTTAGTTTGCATTGTATCATTTGGGCATTATTTCTTATGCGGGGCTTTGCTACATACAACTTTTTCTTTTTGCCCAATTTTGACACTAAATATCACGAACACTGAATTTGGTCGGCATCCGTGCTTATGAAATACTATAAGCTCATAAATAATTACTATTTTTCTTTTCGAATGAGAACTAATGGTATGGATAAAAAAAAACTATAAAAAATTTTGATATATCTAAGAATGTGCATTTTTATTAAATTTACACAGATTTACTTATTCTCGAAGAATGTTTCACTGATATTTAATTCGAAAATAGCTCACCACAGAGTTCCGCGGGAGAACAAAACCAGAATCTGCCCGTATAGAATACTGCAAAAATGGCACCCTGAGTTGATTCTAATCATAATTTAGTGTCCACTTTAAAACTTTACAAACTGTTATTATTAACCAGAACTGGTGCCCATTTTGCTTTAATGAATGTCAGCACAACGAGTCGCTATATGGATTAATATCAAGTTTGGTAACACTCAAAACGAAACATAAACATATATGTGGTGTAGATGAACCATTGATGGGGGTTTCACTCTTGTTACTGCGACTGGTTAGGCCGCAACATTCACTCGGTTCGTGCCAGGGCGGTAAAACTGCTCACACTGTCAAAGAAGAATATAAGTCTATTGTATGGCACAAAAGACGTTTATTCAATAACACACACACCTGCTCTCGACTGGGGGAAGAGACGCAGTGCTTGGGGCTTGGCAGGCCCGGGGTTTTATACGATTCTTTCCAATCCTCCCACGGTCTTGGGCGCAGTAACAAGAGTGAAACCCCCATCAATGGTTCATCTACACCACATCTACATATATGTTATACATTGATTTTTGTTTAAAACAAGTTTTCAGATAAGTAAAGTGAAATGAAGAACACGTTTGGCTGCGTGCCAGAGTTATCAT
This sequence comes from Onchidella celtica, assembly GCA_963931925.1. Lineage (NCBI taxonomy): Eukaryota > Metazoa > Mollusca > Gastropoda > Systellommatophora > Onchidiidae > Onchidella > Onchidella celtica. The sequence goes on from OZ007575.1 coordinate 4,709,249, forward strand.
AATGTAGAAAAAATATTGTCAGTTGATTACAGAGGTAGAGGCCAGATGTGGTAGACAATGTAGGCCACTCGCATTTTCCCCCATATTTTGTGTTGTTGTGTTTTTTTTCTCTGAAATTCAACGACGATACACTACTGCAATATCACTTGAATATCCCTACTTGGGACAACGAGCATACCAAACATTCCATATCCGGTCAATCAAGAAATGTCAATGGCTGCACATACATTCTTACCATTTCAAAGCAGGCTGTCTGTTTAGTAGCCAGATTGTGTCAATTATTTAAGTGCTGACCAAAAACAGTTTGATCATTCGGTAAATTTTGCTAAAAGCATCACACTCAGAGACAGAAAATGTGATAATTTTATTCTTCTTAGAACTATTCTGGCATTTGTACTTCGTTGTTATAGACGCCACCAGACTTAGACAGAGAGTTAGCTTACAACAACGGGTGCAAACAAACCTGCGCGAAAACACGTGTAAAATTATGATTACACATTTAGATTTATGGGGGAGTATTAAACTTGAAACAGAAGTCAGGCATAAGGAATTCAGTATCTGGAATGCCAGTTTCTTTCTCTCTTAGTCTTAGTATTGGCTGTACCACAATGATCAGTGTGCGACCACAGTACAACCTCAGAGATCTGCCTAAGGGAGCACTGCTTTGCTGTGTGAATTATTTTTTTAAAATTATCACAAATCATAATATATGGTAATTTGTGATGTTTTGTGAACTCTTTATAGTTGCTGTTTTGTCTTTAGGGAAGTGTTCCCAGTCATCGCTGGAACGAAAATGCAGGAAGTCAATGTCAAAGTAGCTGTGCGAGTAAGTGAGAACACATTTTGTGCCATTTGTAATCATTACTTATTATCATGATAGTTTAATTCCCACAGATGAAAATAAAAGCACCCCCCTGACAATTTAGTCCTCTAGATGGATGTAGTAAATGCAGGGCTCAGTGATTAACACACAGAACATGAAATAGATGGGAGACTAAAGTTGTTTAACTCATATGGTACTCCTCACGAATTTTCTGAAAGTCATTCATGTTATGGCAAGTACTCATCCCATACTCGAACAATTATAATTTAAAAAGCATTGCCCCATGCTTTGTGCTGAAATATTTTATGAACAACATGTATCCATTTAGTTTTAGGCCGATGATCTCTTTTTTACCTCTCAATGACCTATGTGCATTAAGGTGTTTCATGTCCTAAAGTATTTGTTGTATATTTCACAACATCATCCTGTAAAGTCCTTGAAGGCAGTGAATGTTGTTGTTTTTCTAGGTGAGGCCATTACTGCCCAAAGAGAAATTGTGTGGAGAGCAGACATGTGTTCGTGCTGGCTCAACTCAGAACCAACTCATTTTGGGTTCAGATAGATCCTTTACATTTGACCATATTCTCTTCAGCAAGACACAACAGGTATGGGGTTTACGTGTAGCATTTGTGCAACTCAAATATTTTCTGTGACTTCCATAATTTTTATGCATAAAATATTTCAGTGATGTTACTTTATACACTAAAAATTCAACAGTGACTTACCTGCATTCTCTGTCACACAAAGATATGTCAGATGGTCTTTGACTTTGAGTGAAACACTCAAATATTTTGTTGTTGTTTTGTTTTTGTTTTTTTTGACAGATTTTGGTGTTTATTAATTTTGTACAAATCAGAGATTCAAAATTTAGTGTACACTCAGATTTCAAGGGAATGTTTTAAATTTAAGAGGTTGATTCAGGTTCATATCATATATGTGGAGCTATATTTAATAAGGCATGATTTTTTAAAAATAATGCAGAAATCAAAGGAGAACAATAGTTCTCCCGTGACAGTGAATGCTTAAGACCATCAGTGTGCATTATTATGAAATTTTTACATGGCTTTTTTGCAGGAGGAAGTCTATAAGCTCTGTGTGGAGCCACTTGTGGCTAGCTTGTTTGATGGATACAATGCTACTGTTTTTGCATATGGACAGACGGTAAGACCTTAGCTTACAGTTAAAACTTCTTGCATTATATCTTGTCTCAAACTAATTTTAATCAATTCAGCTCAAAGGATCATCCTTGAAAGATTCTTCTTGACAAGTACATTCAGTCCCTAAAGAATCTTTATTAATTATTTTTTTAAAATTCCATATTTTTGCATGTCTTGAAAAATGATCATGGGCTTGGTAACATAAATGTCGTAACTGTGCAAGAACATTTATTGTTTTGTCTTGAAACCATTGGAGGGCTGGCCAAACTTTTTAGGCTGTCCACGAAAAAAAATCTCACACAAGAAAAAAAAAATTGCAATTTTCTTGAAGAAATCAGTCAGATAATGAGGAGAAACTTGGCAAGATTTCTCTGTGGAGTTGCAGAATTTTCAGTTATGCATTCAGTGTATTCATAGACTTGAAGTGAATCCCCTGCAGAGAGACGTACATCATAAACATTCAGTGGAAAATGAATCAAGTGGATATCTAATAGGACACAAAAGATTCTTGCCATGTTTTGAGTAATTTCATTTGAAACATTTGTATGTCACAGAAGGAAGTGAACTAAGGATAAGTCCTACGTAATGATTTGTTTGTGATGAGTAATAAAACTCTTGTGTAGGGTAACCCCAAGAAAGACACAGTGTTACAGTATTTATCAGTTGTTGCATCTGTTATTGATGAAAAAATGAAAACTACTTTCCGAGCCCTGTAATTCATTTCTCAGCAGCCTAATTTTTGCTCACAGCTTTTGCTTATCAGTGTCACAAAGTAATCAATAAGTTGCACAGAAGATTCAAGTTTTATGGCATTGTTAGTCATTAAATTTGCATTTCTGTGGTGAAATGTAAGACCAGTATAAGTTATACAACGGTGCAAGGGATTCCACATAAATATAATGAAAATTGCAAATTGGACTGCTTCCATTACATCAGAAATGGGACTAAGGATGTGAATTTCTTGCAGATCATGTTAGAATCAGTAAATATTCATATAAGTAATGTTAAAGGTTTTGAAGTTGTCACATCTGACGTCTTAGAAACAGTAATTATAATCATTTTATATTCAGGGATCTGGGAAGACGTACACAGTTGGTGGAGGAGATATTACCACACTTACTGAAGAAGAATACGGGATTATACCAAGAGCCTTGACCCAGATGTTTAAGATAATGGAAGTAAGGATGCACGTACTTTTATTTTGGACTGATTTCATAAATTTTCACCCAAAAGTCCCGACTTTAAGCATGATTTTGTTCATGTATGTTTATATTTCAGTCACATATGAGTAAAACTTTTATTCTTCTGATTTAAAAAAAAAAAAGCTCTGTGTGAATAAGAACTTTATTTGGCACAATAATGGAATCTTCTAATCTTGCATTTTTTGTGGTAGATAAAGAATGGCATTACCAGCGAAAAAAAGGTTTAAGAGCTTATGCTACAACACCACTGGAATTATTTAAATGTTTTGCCTATTTGAATATTTCGACAACAATAGAAAGAGTCCGTGTATTTTATTGCCCATCATTTACATGAAATCTATATTTCACCGTGGTTAACTATGTTGCGTCTCAAATATGAATTTTCAAATTGTACACAGCAGGTCACTTGATTAGAAAAGGAAAGAAGTGACACATTTTATACTCTAAGGAGAAATAGAGTGAACATATAAATGTTGCAAGATTATTGTTGTTTAACAGGGAAAGAAAGGGAGGACATTCACAGTCAACGTGTCATATATTGAGATCTACATGGAAGAATTACGGGACTTGCTGGCTCTGGATACACCCTCAAAAGATCTTCATGTCAGGGAAGACAGTAAGGGAAACACAGGTAAATAAATAGTCCAGCATCATGTGAAGTTGAGGTGGACAGTTTTTACAATCCCATGTTCTAGTTTATAGAAGTGATCCAGAAGTTACCCTCAAACAATGGATTTCTCTGAAGACAGTGAAAAATATTTGGTCTTAGTTTATGTGAGTTAGCAAGCTGAGAGCAGTCATCATGGCAAGAGATTTGCTGATGGGATCTAGTTTGGGGGATTTCTCACATCTTCAGCAACTGGTGAGATTGGTAGGACATGATGGGGGCTTTAAATCTTGAGCCCTGCAGGCAAGCAGGTTCAGTGCAGTGCAGTATGCCTTGACAATATGAAATTATGAAAGAATCTGTGTAACAAGTTGCAGTTTTAAGAAATTCTAAACTGAAAGCTGTCAAAGTTATCTGTATGGCTGTACTTTATTTTCATGGTTTATTGGCTTTTTCATGTAGGTCTTTTATTGACTTCCATTTAATACGATATGCATATTTCCTGCTCCTTGTCACTACTTAGTTGTGGTACATTTTGTAACAAGGGATATTGCCCACAATTTTTCTCGTATTGTTGAAAATCACACAGCATGCTAGTATTTTTCTTTAGTGTGGCCTGTTTATTCTTTTTATGTGGTTCTTGTCTTATGATGCTGTCAGTTTTTATTCCTTCATGATCCAGTTTCTCTTGACATATATCTTATATGTCCTTTCTTACCACTTTCCCTAGTAATTGTGGGTGCACAAGAGATGGAGTGCGAGAGTTTGGATGAAGTCATGTCTCTTTTGGAGTCTGGGTCAGCAGCACGCCACACGGGTTCAACACAGATGAATGAACAGTCGAGTCGGTCACATTCAATTTTCACTGTCGTCATTGGTAGGTCAGAAATAGCATAGATTCTTTTAGTGGAGCTTTGAAGCTTGCTGAATCATAACAGGCTTTCTAACACTTGAGAAAACCCACAGGATAGTCACAGTATGTATAGGTGTTAAGTTTCATTTCTGTTGCTGAAATAACACACCGCACAATGTTTCTTTGTAAGCTGATATTTGCTTTCAAATTGAGAAAAAACAGACCAGTGTTTCTCAAGGTGGGCACTGGTGGGGCATGGCAATATTTTGGTGGAGCATGAGACTTCAGTGTTAGGCCGTGGGACCAAAATCCTAGCTAGTCTCTAAAGTAAATTTCGTTACGCACCCCCTAGGGAAAATCTAGGTATGGTTTTAATATGTTCCCAGTAACCATCTTTGACTAAAAATCAAATGTTGTCATCCATAACTGTGCACATTAATAAGTTATTTTTAAAAAATAACAATGTTTTATGTAACATCTGTATTTTTGCATGTTTGTTTCGTTTTACATAATTATATATTTCACAAAATCTCCACCTTTGAACGCAGAATGCTTTTTTATTAGACCACCTATACTAACCCAAAAGTAACCATATCAAGCTTGGTGCGCAGTGTCCTGGCGCGCATGAGTTCTGAAGCAGGACTGCAGATTATTACTTTTAGTGTAAGAGAGAGAGACAGAGAGAGAGAGAGAAAGCACATGATTGTTTATTTCATTCAACTTTTCAAAGAAAACTGAATTATATTGCTATTTACATCTTTCTTAGTGTGCATACAGCATTCCACCATGGAGGCAGCCATTTTGGATTTCGCAGCGAAAGGCTCAATTCCATTGGTTGATTAGAATAGCATTGTTTAAATGATAAACTCAATTCGCATCATTAATTATTATTTATTGGCACACTTTACATACAAATTATACAAAAATGTGAAAGACTTGAAATGACAACATTGGTTTTTTGTGAAGGGGAGATACATAAGAGCTTGCATGCAAAAAATCAGCTTATCCCCTGAGGTGCGTAACGGAATGACAAGCTACAAGTTTGGTCCCACGGCCTATGTGGGGCACAGGGATTTTTCATAGAAATCTTAATTTCATAGTGTTTTTTAATCTAATTGTATGATAAACTGTTGTTTGTTTATTTCGTGTTGGTGGCTTCCTTATTTAGCTCGGATTAAAACACTGAACTTAACAGATACATGATTTTTAAGGTTATGTGCAATGTAGCTGGTTATCTGTATTCTTAGTCACTCAATACAAGCATTGAGGCATGCTGCCAATAATAGCACAGCACGTCACATGGCGAGAGCACTCGCAACATATAGTTAGCTAGCGTCATTTGTGAATGTTTTTTTAATCTTTTAGAATATACTGCACACTAACCTTGTCCGATGATAGTGGGGCAGACATGTTTTTATTTAAATTGAAGTAGGGCGAGGGACAAAAAAGGTTTGAGAAACATTGATATAGATAGATACAATTATTCATTAAGCTTATAACATTAACAGTGAAAAAAATTGAAATCAAAGATAGAGTGGAATGCCTTTCCATGAATATATTCCTAAGTTTAGTGTTGTTATCAGCGTTTTAATTTTTCCCAAAGGGCAAGTTGAATAAATTTGACAATTTGAGGTGTTTTTTTTGTTTTTTGTTTTTTTTTATGGTTTGACAATGAGCAAAACCTTTTGACCTAAGTCGCACTGCCTCTTTAGTAGATACTTGGCTCTTTGAGATCATATGGCAGGCATATTTTCCTTCATCACTACTTTTTATAACTTCTGAAAGAGCATGCAGTTTCGCTGCTGATTGCAATGTAATTTTCTTATTTGTTCATAATAAATTGTTGTAACAAAGAAATTTGATTTACATTCTAAAATAGGAAACGGTAAAGTGCAAAATTGGGGTACTCAGAGTATGTCTCTTTGGAGTGTAGAGGCATTTTGTGGAAGATATATTATCTGAGATTAAACTGATTATCCAACTTTTAAAAAAACTTCTCCCTAGACGACAGCTAGTAATAATCTGGGAAGTGACTTGCTGAAGCTCAGTATCTGAATCAGAATGTTTTTGCCTGTGTCGTTTACTGAAAATAGATACCAGAATGAATATATCACATGCTGGTAATGTGCCATTAAGTAGTTTCCCGCTCAATCAGAACAAGTTACTTATTTTGGTTCACAATTGAGATACACTGACTTTGGATATTGTGCCATCGGTGTAAATTTTTTGTTGAACCACCAGCACTTTTGGGTAAAATTAAATTTAAAAAAAAGAGGAGCTGTGGTAAGCCGTTGATCGTGATGGAATATCTTTCATATTTTCAGTGTTTCAATCAAAACATGGCCCTGGTGACTGAAACCTGGGCCTTTTTTTTTTTTTTTTCGTAGATTTGATGTTCAGTTTTTATTTTTCATAGAGTAAAACTGTACAAATACTAATTTTTCTATTTTTTCTTTTCCTTTTTTCTTTCCATTCCACTTTATAATTTAAACCTGTGTCTGGGGGGAAGGATACCATCACTATCAGCATGTAAAATTAAGGTGGTAAATGTAAAACCGAATCAACTCTACCCTGTCTATACCAGTGCACCTGTTTATACCTGTGTTAAAATTCAGTATGATTTGACCCAAGTGTTTTCACACAGGTCAAAAATGGTCAGAACCGGATCCAGTGAAGGATAGAATCCGGCAAACAAGTGACAGTGAGATGGATGCAGTAGAAGAAGAGGGTAATCAAATATGGTTTTATTTCTGTAATGGTCTTTTTGCTGTGCTTTATTTGGAGAATTCATTAACAAAAGCTTCGTGATTTAGTCTGACAAACTTGTAGACTAATATGTTAGCATCTCACATTTCACTCTGTGCTTTGTGGTTTTATATTCATTTGATGTCATCCCAAACATAACTATGAGTTGATTTTGCTGCTGCAGTGTATTTATTCCAGTATGAAGTTTTTATGAAAGATTCTGCTGTTTTCACTACCAAAAAGCTATTGATAATCAACTATCCAAGAATACCAGCATGATGGTTTATTTATTTGAACCATCTTTTACCTGTCTTACAATTAGTGTAAAGGAGTAACGGGAGATTGAAAAGATTACTATTGTGGCCTTCATTTCCACCCAGAGATGAAGGGGAACAGTGATAGCATAGAAATATTTATCAGTGAGATACGGTACGGGCAAATGCATTTTTTTTGTTTACTTCAATGCAGTTTCATGATTTTTTACTTCAATGCAGTTTCATGATTTGTGGGCTAATTATTCTCCTTGGCCGAAATCATTTGAGGTCTTTCTTTTAGGATGATCACTGCTCTCAGCACTTATATCAATATTTGTGTGTTGTCATTCCATTTTGTAAGCTTATAATAACTTGGGAGTACATATTTGATGTTCATGTAACAGTAGAATATTTTTCAAAGGTTTGAAGATTTCCAGTTTGAGAGATGCCAAATTTATTGTTACTCTGTCTTCAGTGACCAAAGTTTTGCTAAAGATTCTATGGTTTTATCAAATGTTTCATTGCCTTGGCCATCTTTGCAGAGATCAACCATTACATGAGTGGCAAGTTTCACTTTGTGGACCTGGCTGGATCTGAAAGGGCACACAAGACTGGAAATGTTGGAGACAGGTTCAAGGGTCAGCTGAGCTTCTAGTTTTGTTAAGACTGATTTCTTCCTACTGCACATAGTAAAAATGACCAGTTGTGATAAAATATCAGTGTTTCTTTTGAAGTTTAGGTATAGGGTTTGTCTGTGAAATTTTCCAGTTGGTCTGTCAACCTATACAAGTTCTAGATCAGATTTATCTTGAAAGATTTATTTACTGGGCATAAAATCAATGTTTATATTGAAAAAAGATGTTTTGTTCCACCATTTAACCACACATATATTGATGGAGCAATTGCCAGTGAGAGCATCTCATAACTGATAACTGTAATGAGTTTGCATGGTTCATCCAGTTCATCTATTAATATCATACGAACAGTTTTCCTTTCTAGGCAAGAGTTTAGATAATTCTGTTTGTTGTTTATGCTTAGCTTTGTTATGAACCTCCGTCCTTATGTCATTTAAATTAAAGCTTATGGATGAGATGTGAGTTGAATGGGTGATTGAAAAATATTGAAGAGAAGCATTTAGCAAAAATGTGATGCTTGTAGTCTCCAGCTCAGAAAGATCACCATGAATACATCATATTATTGATTTATTTCTGCAGAATCTATCCACATCAACTCTGGTTTACTGTCACTTGGCAATGTCATTAGCGCTTTGGGGGATGCAAAAAAGAAGTCAGGCCACATACCCTACAGAGAATCAAGGATCACCAGGCTCCTTAAGGTAAGAGCAAATGGGAAGGTGGAGTATTTATTGTCACATACCACTTGCATACATCGGCCACGCGGCCCGAAACAAAAGCACGGCCCTTATGATATCAATCCTTCAAGGAAAGACAGAAACAAAGAGAAAACAAGGAAGACCACCCATTACATATCACGATAACATCAAGAAAGTCAGCCAGCTGGAAATAACTGAACTAACTAGGAAAGCTAAGGACAGGATTGGGTGGAGGAGATTTTGTCGAGACATCGATGACGATGAAGCTGACAGGTGACCACTTCCTGCATAGACACATTCCCTAAGCTCTGATACTAAAACATGGAACAATGAATTATTTTGCTGTAACATCATTATGATATGATTTCTGAAATATAATGAAACAAAGGATTAAAAAAATATATGAAAAATGCTATGCGGTTAGATCATTTGTCTGTGCCTAATGTCCAGATAAACAGTGCAGAAGGTAAAAAAACAACGGAATGAAGATTTTATTTCAAACTCTTATATAAATTGACTCCAACAAAGGTGCCGAAAGGTCACTCTTCATAAGGAGCTATTTGTCCTAAATTTGCAAACTGTCTCAGTTAGAGCATAACAGTACGTTGAAACCTTTTATTGTTCAATTGTTTTCTCTGTTCCATTTTTGTTTTCTTCTTGATAAAGGCGAAAGCTGAAAATTTGAACATTTTCTGTCTACTCTTTGGTTTGCTTTGTGTCGTTTGGGTTTTATTTCTCACGCAGGATTTCACAACATACAACTTTTTCTTTTTGCCCGATTTTAACAATAGAAATCCCAGCAAACTTTGAGGTTTATTTATGTTTTAAAGTGTTGTGCCTGATGACACACCCAAGACAGGAGAAAACAGATAGTTTCAGACTGAGAACTGGCCACAACAGACTGCACAACATTTGTATAGAAAGTTCAGATTCGAGACATGGAAACGTGTGAAATGGCACCAGAAAATACAGAGCACATCCTCCAGTGTAGCCGCCCTCCCCCCCAATATATGAGCAAGAAATGGAAAACTGCTGACGTTGAGGAAGGGCGCTTTAGTTGAAGTGGAATGGGACTGCAGGGGAACCTCGAACATCTTTCTTACAGGCTACCAGACCCCTGATCTAGTGATGGCTGAGTTGAAGAGTGCAAAAGAAAAATGTTGCACCAAACCTGATTCTTGTTTTGGTTTCTTTCAGGATTCATTAGGTGGCAATGCCAAAACTCTGATGATCTGTTGTATCAGCCCAGCTTCCTCCAGCTTTGATGAGTCATTGAACTCCCTCAAGTATGCAAACAGGGTAAGAAATTATTCATTCATTGCTACTTGGGAAAATTCTAATGGATTTGTCTTATTTTTGTTGAAGAGTGGAATTTAGCCCCTTCACTGCACTGTGGACATATGTACATCCTAAAATCAACATGGTGAATATACTGTGGACATATGGTCGAAATAGATAGTGAGGATGTGCTGTTCAGCATACAGCAAGGAAAAACCTGTAGCAGTGTAAAGGTCAAGGATTTTAACCAGATCTTCTTTTATTTAACCTTTAGAAGTCTGTCTGAAGATTGTGAGCACATTGTTGGCTCAATTGTGAAACCGCACAAGTACAAAGGCTGTGATTTTACAGGAGAGGAAAAAAAAACTGTTTTACCTGAAATTTGCTCCTTATTTTAAATGTTTGCTCAGTCAGCTAAATAAACATTTGAAATATTGCACTCCCGGTCTTGATCAGTAGGAAAAAAAAATCCCTTGAAGGAGTTCACAGAAGATACTCTAATCTGGTCCCAGAGTTTTTCTTTTAGGGGATTTTGCTTCTATAAAATGAAAAGTTTCAAATCATATTTGTGGTTTATTAATTTCACACCTGAAATTGTCAGTTGCAAATTTACTGGCAGTAGTACCTGTAAACTATAAGAAACTTTACAGTTGTTGTTGTAGATGTGTTTTCACATTATTCTTGTTTAAGCTTTTATTGTTGTTAAAATTTATTGACTGACAGGATGTCTGTAGATGATTTGCATTTGATTCAATTAAGCATATGCTTGTATTCCATTTTTCTTAAGTCTTTGTTTTTTGTTTCATAAATCCATGTTGTTTTTTGTTGTTGACATCTCACTGTAGGCCAAGAATATTAAGAACAAGCCAATCATCAACCGAGACATTCAGTCTATCCGCTTTGAGGAGATGCAGTGTGAGATAAAGGTATGTTTAGGGTTGTTTAAAGCAATTTCTGGTTTGTATGAAGAAAACAAATGAGATGAGACAGATTCTGCTTTTTCTGTTGGCTTGTTCAGCCATCTACATTCAACTGCTGCTTAATGCTATAAGTGCACGAGAATATTTGTGTTGTAATTAATTTTCATTGTAATGTATTGAAACCTGATTTCATTCTACAAAGTAAAAAAAACAACAACTGGTGAATAGAATGGATTTCTTAGTCAAAGTGCGAAAGGCAGCAAGATTGTAGTGCTTTTTTTTTTCAGGCCTTGCGAGAAGAGTTGGCCAGACAAAGGACAACATTGAGTATGCACACTGACCTGGATGGTCAGCCTGATGCTGCGCAGATTAAAGAACTGGAAGATAAGATTGTCAGGTAAGCTATTAACAGATGTACATCAACATTGAAGTTGTGTCTGTTCTTTGGTAGGGAAGGATTTGCACGAGCCAAATAAGTGGTAAACTATATAGGTATTTAACTCTGACACCGCGACAGATGTGTATACACAGTTTCCAGTTCCCAAGTGTTCGCGGCAATGGACACGCAGTATTGGTTGGGTCAAGCTGACCATGCAGCGCGGAAGGCATGTTTTCCAGGTCAATGTCTTCTTTGAGACCTAATTACCATCCTATTCCTCTCTATATCTCTTCTAAATCAAAGGCATTATAACAAGAACATGTTAACCAGTGAACCACTGGTCGGAATCGCAAAGACTAAGCTTTCAAAGGCTCTCCCCACACTATCGAAAGGTGAAGCATCGCCATGCAAACTGTTGCTCAACAAATTTGGAATATTATCTTATTTTCTCCTCCTAATCTGACCATCATCTAGAGTTGTCTGTGTCTAAGAACCAATCAGAAACAGGCGCTGAAATGACCTTTGCTCCAAATGGCCACGCTGGTTTATTAGTATTTGCCAGTCTGGATGAAACCAATTGTTTAGTGCTTGGGAGGGCGTGGCTAATTATCATGCTTCATTCTCACAAAAATTACAGATGTCAGTTTGGTATCATAAGTCAGATCATTGGTTAGAGACTTACAGACAAAGTTTTCATTAGTTAATTCATTATTAGGCATGATAAGGCATAGCAGAAATGTTTTCATACCGATCAAATACAAACCACGTGCACAGTGGTAGTGTGGTCATCGGCAAGGGTCAGGGCGACCCAGATAAGATTGCCCATGAGTAAGGTCACTGACCCGGTTAGTGGGCTTTGCTGGTAGCACACAGCCTGGGCATTAAAAGAAGCAAGACATGTAAAATTGAACGAAAAACATTCTGTGATATCAGCCATTTTTTTAATTACCTGCTTTGTTTATGTGGTCCTTAGGTTACAGACTGAATGTGGTCACTATAGAATGATTGCAGAGGAGGCTTATAAACACATAGTGGAAATACAAGAGAAAGATATCCTCTCCAAAAGTCAGAATTTGAGACTGAGAGACTGGATGGAACTACTGGAGGAGGTAGGTACAAATTAATTATATTTCATAATGAATTATGGAGACAATTGGTGATCTCTGGGAAGTTTTTATTATGCAAGATGGTAAATACAAGTATTTAGTATACAAGATTATAAATAACCCTTGTGCAAGTCATTGGATGTTCATATACAAAAGCATTCAATATTTGTTTTAAAAATATATGTTTTGCTTCTAATGTCATGAAATGAGGCACGGTTACTCTTACTTAGAATTAACTTTTGAAAGTTCTGTTGTCAGTGCTCAGGAGGAAGTCTGTAATGTAGGGATAAATGAGTCATCAAACTGTTAATGCACTGTTAATGGTAATGAACCTGACTGAAGGAAACTGGCAAGTAACACTGAGGGCATGTCCCAGAGAAGCCGTTGAATCAGTATTGTGTTAATATCACATTTATTTTATTTTCTGTAAACGTTTTTGAACAGTTGAAGAACAAAGTACCGATGACTTTAAGTCAAGAAGAGCTACAGAATGAAACCATTAGAAGTTTGCAGCAAGAATTAAAAAAGGTGAGTTCAGGAAAAATAAACAGCTTTGTTTGATGGATGGCAGGGTTGACTAGAACACATGGTCTCCAACCTCTCAACTCAGTCCTGGAGCAGTGGGCGGGGCCGAGGCTATCAGGTGTCAGGAGACGACCAGGCTGTCTCAAGTCATTCTACCTGAGCGCACTTTGGATACATTTTTATTCGGCAAGCAGCTAAAAGTATCTGATTTCGTGAATTTTGGCAGACTTTAAAGTCAAATATCTAAACAACCAAGTTACCCACAACAACATGTGACATGTGCAAGCAAAGTTCAGGATGTGTTCTATTACATGAACATATTAAATGATGGCAACACTTTGGACATACTACTTTAATCTTGCGGCAAAGAAAGATACGCAAATCCTGAAAGAAAAATAGTAATTTAATATTCAATTATTTATTATTACAAAAAAGCAGATAACCTGGTGAAAAGACTGACACTGTAGTTACAATTAACCATTGCTAAATCGTAATCTCAAAGTTTCTAGAATGTTGTCTTTTTAATAAAGGAGATATGAAGACTTTTGTGAAGGGACTCATTAACCCAAAGCAAGCCACAGCTCTACTCTTTTGCCCCGATCTATTTGTTTTTTCTCTTTCTCTCCCGTTTTCTTCCACCCTCTTTCTATCACTCTTCCTCTCCGTCTGCCGCATCCTATTACATATATCCAGTTACAACTCATTCATGTATGCAGGTATCATACAGTGAAAAGCAAAACCAGAATCTGGGAAACAATACCGAAAAATAAAAAAAAAAGTGCCTTGGCATAAATACTTTGAAAGAAAAACAACAAGCTGGCACACTCAACATGTCGAATCAAAAACGATAATGCACATTCAAAAGATTATAACTTAGATCGAACTTCTTCACATCTGTTAGAACTTCATAATTAATTAAATATGGCCTCTTGTGACACGTGATGGAGTGAACGACTTGTCACAAGCAAGATCGGGGCATGTCAACGTCATGTGCTTTATCATAATGGTGTGAAGTTTATCTTTGGTGTGCATTATTCCACGTATCTGGTGTTCTGTTGCATGGATGGTCTTGTGAAGATGTTTTGCAGCTTACTCGCTGTGAAATCCTAAACCTAAGCCGCAATATCTAATCCAGGGAAAACAATGTTCTTCCAGGAAGTGAAATTTTGGATGAACATTTTGATTTGTACTTGTGCCTGCAAAAAGTGCAGTTGTTTTGGATAGATTTTTGGATCGGTGGAAATGTTTCAGGGGAGACTGGATGACTCTGTGATATTAAGTTGTCAACTGTGGCATAAAGACCATTCAGCTTGTTAAATTTGTCGGCTAATGCTTCTCGATTCCAGATTTCTTTTTTGTGGTGTGCATCTTTTCACCTCTCTGGCCATTTCTTCCGTAATGTTGTGGAAGACATGCAGTTGCTTTTAAATACTTTTTACAATGATTACGGCTTTCACACTTCTGGCAAATTTTTGCAGAGTGCCTAAAGTACTGTCATCTGATTCAATGTCTATTCTAAAATATAGGAGTAAGTCTTTGCGAAACAATGCACAGTCTCATGGCATTTTATTTGCCTTCACATCAGCAGAGCTCCGTACACGGAGGCCACAAACATATTTACAAACATGGCAGAGTTTATTGATTAGGTCAGTGTGACTGACCAGTGTATGCTCCATGATAACTGATTTTTTTTTTTTCTGAAAACCAAATAATGGGCATTCTGTTAAATGAAAGTAAAGGCTAGCTAAGAAAAATGTGAAATTGTTGAATGTATCAAAAACTGGGAGAGAGTAAGAGAAGGGTGAATGAAATAAAGAGATTGAGAGAGAGGGAGTGTAAAACAATATGATGTTGTCTGCTTTTAATTATGTGTAAACTCCTACTAAGATAATCGGCTAACAAGATTTGTTCTAAGCTACAACTTAAAGTTAGGCTACCAACACTCCAATCAGCATCATGCATATTTCTAGCAATCATATACATAATATTTATTATGCAAAAGCTTGAAAATGCTGAAATGGAACTGACGGTGTGTCAACAAAACAAATAATATCAAACAACATAAGAAGACAACGAATTTGATGTTTGGACATTTGCACTGGGCTTAAATTGCCCTAAAAGTGGATGGGAAACAGAATGCTGAATTAAGTGCTAATTCTTGGATAATTGAGTTTATATGACTTACATGACTAAATCATCAGACTTTTTTAAACCTGACCTTTTATGCAAAAATGATCAATAAGAATAGTTACAGTAGTGTCCTGTTTATGGCTCTTATATCAGCATGTAGAACTATTTTTCGTGAATTTCTTCATCAACTTTCTGCCTGGATAGCTCTTCACAAACGCTCACAATATGCTGCCAAAGGATTCAAAATCAAACACGAAAATGACACAAAATTTTAATCCACTGCAGATCATCCACTGTGTGCGCTCAGGTAGAACGGTATCTAATTACCAGGTGGCCTGGTGGAGGCGACTGTAAAAGGGCAATAAATCTATCAACCCACCCCGCCCATCTGCTCCGAACTGCTTTCCTGACTTGGTATAGTAGTGGAGACCATGTGAGAAATGGTTAATATAAAAGCCATGGATGTAATAAACTTCATATGTTTGATTTTAGAGTTGTATGACATGACGTAAAATCCACAAGACACCCTGAAGTTTATAGCACTACTTTGTTTAAACTTAACTAAGTGTTTGTTAAAAAATATTATAACACCCACTTGCCCCCACCAAAAAACAAAAACAAAAAAACAGGAGTTGTTGAACCATCATGGTCTTCAGTTGTTTGATTTATGATTTTCATTTTCAGTGTCGCTCTCATTTAGAAAGTGATGAGACAATATTTGCCGACAAGACAAGGGAAGTGAATCACTTAATTGACACAATAAAAGAAATGGTGAGTGATGGATTGAGACTTTTCATTTTATCCTCGAGCGAATGTGTATGGAATATTATTTGCTCAATAAAAACAGGTATATGTTGATAATTATTAAGGCTTAGTTTATTATTTTACTTAATTCATTTGGCAGGTTTCAGAAAATTGCGAGTTCAGACTTCCCTAGAAAAGCACGTCCGTCAGTCAAAACATGTGACCATCGCACATAAGCCTGGGTAGGGCAGTAGAAAATGCCTCCTAAAAGTATTAAAACCGCATGATTTGACTTTGTTGCACCCTTAATCATACTGAGAAAGGCTGCCGATTACACGGGTAGGGTAAACGCGGTAAAATCTATCGGTAATAGGTTTTCACTTCCCGAGTTTTTCGACCTGCGTCAGCGCTTGCGAAAGAATCATTGCGAATTGTTTTGACAGACATTTTTAATACAAAAACTACGACAAATAGAAAGGAGTATAAAACACAGCACTTATCTGTTTTGTTTCGTGGATGCATACAGATTTTGTATCTCTCGGCAGTCAACCCGGTTGGTGTTCAACAACAAAAGAACGGAACCGGAAAGATTGCGTGCGACGGTCACGTAATTTTGACTGACACGTGCCTCGCGAGATTTTTCTGTTGGATTTCACACTTTTTTTTAACAAAAACCAATTATTTTTTTCTTTCATACCCATTTTAAAGGTTTTGTTTTATTTTTGACTGTGAAATTGGGGCTAATGATTATTTCTAAAGCAGTTTAGTTAATGTCTGAAGTAGGTCAGTTTTTTGACTGACACGTTGCGCAATATTTGGCAAAATGTAAACCTTATTTTTGTTTCTTTTGCTTCTGGGGACCTTTTCTAGGGTTTATGCACACCAGCAACCATTTTTGCTGCCATTCCATACTGAAAAACAATATTACCTGTGCCAAGTTGGTAGATGCATTGATTCTTTGTTGTCAAGGTAAATTCAGGGAAGTTTTGTATGTCAAATAAAAAGTAGAATAAAAACACACAAACACATAATATATGAACAAATTTATAATTTTTATTTCTTCTGATCATCTTCTATGGGCTGAAATCAAAATATTCAAGAAAAACACAATATTTATGAAATTATAAGATACTGAAATCTGAACTGTCTTTGTGACCCAATGTTCTGAAACCTGCCATTTGGCAATTTAATTTATTGAGGTGATGGAATGATTATTTCTTGTAATCCAACCAGGGATTGTGAGGAAATTTACTGATTTCCCAATTTTAGAAAAAATTTTCCGCACTGTTTCTCCTCTCTTCTGATTCAAAATCATTGGAAAAGGAAAGTATTATCATCATTTGTAAACTGGTTTGTGTATTGTCTAACATTGCAGTGGCCTAAATATGTGTGGGTTGTGATTAGCAGTCGTGTGTTACGTCAAAAGTTCAAGAAATTTTTCTATCAGTGGTGCCCATCCCTCTATCTTAGAATTGAAACAATCTATAGTAATTCATTACATTTGGTTAATGTACATTTGGCAGAGGTGATTTTGCTCTCAAAGACTACCAACAAAAATATCTCTTGTTTTCAAGGTGTGTGGGCCAATGAATGATAATGTCTGGAAGAGCCATGATAATATGCGTAAGACAAAATTGGTATAAGAGATTAACTTGTCTCTTCTGTGTGTGCTGTAGGAGAAGTCAACTGGCATGCTGGAGTGGCAGCTGCAGGACATGGGTTTAAGGTGTCAGCAACAAGCAGAGCAGTTGGTCGCACAACAGATCAAGATTGATGAACTAGAGGCTGCTCTGAAGGTGAGGAAGTCATTGTTGATGGCCAGAATTTATTTGTTGACATCCTGCACCAAAAATTTTAATGCATCCCTCCCCCCCTCACCCCTTGCATGATGACTCAGCATGCACACTTGCAAAGAATTGTTTCTTTGGCACAGCAGCTGCGCATGCGCACCCTTAATGATTAGCCGTAATTCAAAAAGAAGAACTGAAATTCTTGGGAGAATGAAATGTATGGTCTTTGACCTTCCCACCACAATACAAAATAATATTTAAACTTTTGTTGGAGCACAATTTCTGAGCTATCAGGTGATACAAACTAATTAGCTACATAATAATGTAAACATGATAAACACCAGTTTACTCACTCATATCCTCTTGGAGGCTTTTTCCAGCTTTAGACAGAACAGCGTATGAAGCAGAATAATTTCAGCAGAAACCACCAGGGAAACCATTGATATATTTCATGAATGCATACAGGACAGTGGATGTTGGAATGGAGGGAAGAAGATAGACAACAGCTAGGTATTGAACATAGTTTTGCAGTGGTATTGTTGAGAAATCCGCACTAAATGTCACCCAGCATGCTTAACTGTATTAGAACTGTTGTTAGAAAGGGAGGACAGTGAAGGGTGCTTGATAGTGTCAGGAACAAGTCAGAACCGCAGTCAAAGGGTTGGACTCAAACATTTTGAATTGTAGATGAACTTTTCTTACTGAAACTCTGAACAACCAAAGTTACTTGGGCAAACAGAATTTGAACTAGTTGGCCCACAGATTCAGAAAATGTACAAATGTGATATATAAATTTGATTTTTTTACCATAAATAATATTAAAGACTGAATTTTGTCCAAGTGGATGTGTTCTTGTATTTTATTTTCAAAAATTGTGGCAGTATACAAAGTTCCATAATTTTTGGTCACTCGGTCACAAAGTTTTAGGAACTTACATGTTCACTGTCTAACTCCAGTGTAGTATGAGTCAAGGAAAATAGATACAAAATATCTTTTCATTGGTTCCTTGACTCAGAGAAAAGTGAAATACTGTAAAGTTGAAACAGAGAGAGAGAAATTGATGCCTTATCCTGGTCTTTCAGGATTTGCTAAAGAGACACATTCATGGAAGAACAAACAGGCTTTTTAACTTTCATTATATCTCTGACGTGTGAAAAATTGGTTTTTCATTTTCTTCTTTGACCAGATGACCGGAATGCAGGACAGCAGCATTGATGAAACTGCTTCACTTCCATCTGCTCCGTCCTACAAGGGAAATGTCAGTGGACGCAGGCCAAAGTCTGTACCTGCGCACATGCACAAAGCTCAGGGAGATGTAAGTCTCCATCTCACTTAGCATATGTGAGTGTGCATGAGAAAACCCACAATAAGTCGGCAACATGACATTTTGAGTTCTGTACATATAATAAAAGACAAGACATTTCTGATAACTTAAAGTCAGTGACCCCCCTAAAACAAGATTTTGAGAAAATGGCATTTAATCCTAAAAGTGGCAATAGCTAATTGCCCAAGCAATATTGGAGTGATTGCTGTTAGGATACAGTAGTCTAATTACTAAGCCGTTATAGAGATCATACTGAGTAGTGTTCACTGCTCATCTACAGTTTACCCTGTAACATGCCACGGTCCCCTAAACAACAGCCAATTCGGAAGTTTTTTTATCTTGTTAGGAGACCGTAGTCTAATTACAAAGCCGTTATAGAGATCATAGTGAGTAGTGTTCACTGCTCGACTACAGTTTACCCTGTAACATGCCACGGTCCCCTAAACAACAGCGAAGTTGGAAGTTTGTGTCGGACCCATATTTTCACTTCAAAGCCGTTTTTCTCAAAATCAGCTTTGCCAACTTATTGTGGGTTTTCTCATGCACACTCTCATATTTGAACATTTTGTAGACAAATTATGACTTTGTTGTGTAGATGTTGATGGAAAATATATGCATGGGTTTTTCAAAACTTTCATGCTAAAGATATTTTTTCAGTCCATTTCATACATTTGTTGTTACATTATGAAAGTTTGCTTGAGTTTCAGCAGATAGAACAGTGTGGAAACTTGAAGCAGATGTCCTCATCTTTATGTTGCCAATGAATGTGTTTCACATAATTATGCATTCATTTGATATGATAATAGACTTGACATAGAGAAACAAATTATGAAAGAAACATGCTGCCATTTTTACAAATGTATTAGTATTGAAACTGAACCATTTTAAAAGCTCTGGCTATGTTAATTGTAATGGTATTCTGTTTTTTTTTTTGCAACCATTCAAACATCATCACAAGAATGTTCATTACTGCATTGTGCTTGCTGCTTTCAAACTGACAGTTTGTATTTATTTGTCTAAGGTCTCCTGGCACTCGAAAAAGTTAAACTCAGTTGAAAGTCAAGTGAAGTCTATATTTTTTGTGGTCTCTCATCACCAGTGCATGTTTCAATTTGTCCGTCAAGCCTTGTGAGTTTTTAAAGTATTTTACATCGTCCTACTTAGCTGTTCAATACGTCTTCCTTTTACTAAAATGTGAAATAATTGTGCAGGCCCATATGCTACGGCCCCCATCTCGACTGATCAAAACCAGCCCAGCTCTGTTCACATTGGAACGAGTCATGCAGAGTTTCCGTGCCAGGAGTCAGATATTGGTGAGCCGATTGGAAGACAGCGATGATGTTCTTCACCAGACATTCAGTGACGATGAGGATGATGACACTGAAAATATTGCTGGGGAGAGCAAAGTTCCAGCTGAGCATGGAACCCCTGAAAAGTGTGTAACCCTTTTTTTTTTCCCTCAAATCAACTTTTGTTTAGCCAATGAATTTTTTTTCCAGTGCTATTAACCTTTGCGGAGGAAGAGTTTTATCTTAACTTTTTGAGTTTATCATCATAATTTCTGTGAAGTAAAAAAAATTTTTTTTTGTCTGTGGGATGTCATCGCCATTAATCATTTCTTTGTCTGTCATAGCCATTAATCATTTCTTTGTCTGTCATAGCCATTAATCATTTCATTTTAATCTGTGCATGTGACGGTACTGAAAAATAATTCACTTGTTTCTCTTTTCCACCTCCAGGAAAAATAGGAAGGTTCAAAGACGAGGCACTTTCCATGTCAATAAAAGTGGTGGTGACATGGCAGAGAAACATTTGCCTGAAGTTGTGATGCCATATAAAAATGGTGAGGCTCAACTTTTGTCATGACTGTAATTAATGAGCAGTTGTGTCACATGACTTTTTTGTCACAAGGGATGTGGACATTTCTAGCAGGTCTAGGTGCAATCCATACTCAATCCTCGAAGTTTACCCCCTGTCTGTCAGGGCTTGGTACAATGTTCACTCACACAATAGCTGCAGGGTCTTGTACAAGTACACTGTGCATTCAGAGGACAATTTGCACCAATGACCTGACACAAATGTTAATAGTTTCACTTGTCATGCATACTTGTACTGTGTAATGCCAATTACTACATTGCTTTGACATGGCTATTAGTACTATGAACAGTTCTTGATGCTATGTTGATGTGATAGATAATTTTATTAATGGGCAGTAATTGAGAGAATCTTAATGCATGCCAAGTTACAAATTGAAGTGTGGCATGGAACTTACAGCTGGATAGTGAAGGATGAAATCCTTTAGTCTCAGTTCAGGCACAGTTTGAGCCTGAGATGACTTTTTTAGTTTATGAAAAGGCATTTGTTGGTAAACATTTTTTTTTTCAAGAGCACGTATGTTTATTCCTTAGTGATTTACATCTTGATTTTTTGTCTTGCTTC
The DNA here is from genome assembly GCA_963931925.1 of Onchidella celtica. Taxonomy (NCBI): domain Eukaryota; kingdom Metazoa; phylum Mollusca; class Gastropoda; order Systellommatophora; family Onchidiidae; genus Onchidella; species Onchidella celtica. The sequence goes on from OZ007575.1 coordinate 4,730,858, forward strand.
AGGGGCATTGGATGAGCTACGATCCAGTACTCACCTAGTTGAGGGGATGTCAGAGCTGGTCAGAGCTAGCCAAGAGAGTGGTCGGCTGATCAACATGGACGTTCAGTCCAGTGCTGAGATTCACAGGAAACTGATCAAGCAGTCCCAACTCAAAGCTCTGGAGGCTCATCAGAAAATTCGTGACTTGTCCATCAATATCAGGTGTGAGGAGTTATGTAGATTGTGCTAATAATGCGTAGAATAGCATCTATGGTTGTTATACAAATACTTGATTGGTATATAATTTTGTATCGTTTTTACATACCATTTTAATCTGACAATTTTACACAGACATGATGTAGCTCTGCTCCATAGGATTTACAAATTCTACAAGGAGTGCGAGAAAACTGTAATGAATTCCTTGACATAGTCATTATTATTGTGGTTGAAACAGTTGTACATGGTTTTGTACCTGTTATTTATATAAGTTTGGAAGGTATTTTGTTTCTGTGGAAGATTTTGTTTTAGGAGCAGTTTTACAGCAACTGTCTCATTTGAAAAATGAATAAAGAGAGCAATGGAGATACATTGGCTGATTCTAAATACTTTAACTCACTGTATCTGGCACAGATAACGTGTTAACATCTTAAATCACATATGATTTTTATTGACCAGAAAAGTAACTCATAATCTGCACTTCTTGCAATGAAAATGATTGTGTCATTAAGTATTGCCCAGATTACTTTTGTTGAATGAGTGAACACACTGTCTCAAGCATTTATTCTTAATTCTATTACAAATCTCTCACAGGATGAAAGAGCAGTTGATTCGAGAGCTGGTCAAATCAGAAAAAGATGCCGAGCTGATGAACAAACAATATGCAGAGAAAATAAAAAAGCTGGAAAAGGTTTGTTATATAGTGTGGTGTGTGGGCGGGAGTCATTAATTTGTCAAATTGAAAACTTTCATGAAAAATCAGGAGTCTCACGTCTCCATGGATGTGAAAAATGATACAAACAAACAGGGATGAGAATCCTGTGGAAAATTCCTGATTTCAGGATTTGTGAATACTTTTTTCCCTGAGGCGGCAATTTGCCATGTTGCCTACTGTATGTATGGGCCTACAACTTATGTATTGGTGCTGGCAGTCATGTGGTGTGTGAAAAGTTCAGGAATTTTTTTCTATCAGTAGTTCCCACCCTGTACAAAAGTCTTTAACACACATCTCTTGAAGTTTGTGGAGGATAATATCTTGATCTGTGAACTACCATCAGTACCAACCGGCAATGAAAAAGAAAAATTGATTATGCAGTAATGAACATTGTTCCTCATGGTATGTCTTTTACTTGTCTTCAGGACAAAGAATCAGCAAAGAAAGATTTATCAGAAGTGCAGAAAGCCTTGCAAACTTTGGAAACGAAAGATAAGATGGAAAATTCAAATATGCAGAAATTGGAACTGTAAGTATGATTCACATTGACTGCAGTAAATCCACATTGATTCTTATGGTTTAGGAAAGGAAAAGTGACACAGTTCAGATCTCTCAGGCAAAACATGTAATTTTGTGGATCGATAAAGGCTTGTTTTATCTCCACTGATTGCACAGGTCTACCCTGCTGCACTAAACTTAGTGGACCACGATATCATAATTCTTTAATTTATCAGCACGGATTTACTAAACCTTTATGAAAATTGCTAGCCATTTCTGGAGTAATAAAGGTTGATATAAATTTAAGACATCAGCAAGAATGCCCAAGAATTTAGAATTGGCCAATATCAGATTTTCATTCATTATCTGCTACAAATATTTACCCTTGTTGATCTCCTTGCCTTTTGGAAACCCTATGTAGAATCAATGAATTCTCCCTGGAAGATAGAGTTAGCTATTTGGCATCAACGACACAGATAAATCATCATTGCCTTTCTCACCCTGGATCAGGGTATAGGCCACCAACAAACACTTTCCATCCCTCTCTATCATGGGCCAGCCTCTTTACATTATTCCAAGTCTTTCCGCTTCGTTGCACATCATTTTCTCTGGCTCTTCTCCACGTTCCGCGCGGCCTTCCTCTTGATCTCTTGCCCTGGGGATTCCAATCCAATACCTTCTTCGCGATGCTGTTTCCTGGCCTCAGATAAATCATACTGATATAAAATTTTCAAGGTACTTGTCGCAGTGCATGGAAATATAACACCTGAATAGTAATTTTGTCATGCATCCAGTATTTCATATAATGAATTCTTCTCCTGCCTTAGGGACTACAAGAAAAAGATTGAAGATGCAAAAGCAAAAATTTCAGCATTGCAGAAGAAACAGAAGGAAACAGAAAAAGTGGCAAACTTTGCTCACCATCACGAGAAAAAGTAAGTAATGACATTTTATAGTAATTACCAGTAGTCATAGTCATGGATTAGTTCCTCAGATATGTTAAGGTAATCAATCAGCGATAGGAAAGTGGGGTATGAAGGAATAATTTTTGTTGTAAATTGAAAAATAGACGAAAATTGCTTATCTTTATTGTAGATTTAAGATGCATTTTGTAAGTATGTTAAAAATCTTTAAATCAGCGTGTGAATTTCAACCTCCCTCAGAAAGGGCCTGTAGCACCGCAGGTTCATGTCAGAAATTAATTTGTGGTTTGGTAGAGCATGTTTTTTTCATACCTTCAAATTCTTGCTTTGTTTTCCAATGTTTCTTGTCTCTTGTACAGTTTTTATAGCTGAATCACTTTCTTGCTTGATGTCACTTTTTTGAATTGATCTTCATTTCTTTGCTTTTGCCTCATCAAGGATTGAAGATCTGGAACATGCTGTAGACCGGATGAAACAGCAGCAGGAGACACTACATAAAAAGCTGAAGGAAGAGATGGATCAGAAAGCCAGACTGGAGGTATAGCTGTTGCTCCTCTATTGTTTTGCGTTTGTTTGTTTTGCCGGATCCTGAAAGATATAACTATGAAAGTGTGTGGGGCATTTGACTATATTATTTAACATGATTTAACACAATTATTTCCCATGCATTTTGTCCATGTGCATTCCACACTGAAGGATACAGGAATGAGGAAGCTTACTGAGTTGTTTAGGTTTGTACACATAGAGTGGCAGAAAATGTATGTTTTCAGTAATTCCTTACACTGTGTAAATCCTAGAAACATCTTTAACTTAGAAAGTGGGCAAATGACAGTATCTGTCACACTTTTGATATAGAAGAGCAGGATTTAACAATAGCACTATCCTATATTAAATGTGGTATTTTGACACTGACAAGACTTGTTTAAGTGCAATAAAGATTTGCTTGAGAAAAAATTATAACTTATGTATGTTGCAAGGTGAAGTATTAGAAAAACCACAGAAAAACCGTAGGGTCGCAGCAAGGCTAGAGGCAAAGTCAAAATTTGGCAAAAAGAAAAAAGAAAAAAACATGAGGCTTTGCTACATACAACTTTTTCTTTTTGCCAAATTTTGACATTGCAAGGTGGAAGTAGCATACAAATCCCCAGACCTGAACCAATTGACTAAATTTTTGTCAACAGAAAGAAATGCAGCGAGAAGTCCAACGTGTCAAAGATTTAGAAATACGAGATGAACAAACTCAGAAAGTCCTGAAACGTAAAACTGAGGAACTTGCATCAGCCAAAAGAAGGTTGCGATCAGCATCAGGTGTTCTTCCCCCTATTACCAGGTAAGAACATTTGAGCAGTACTATGGAAACCAACATATTGATCTAAAATGTCAGTAAAAATTTTGATGACATTCAATTTTATGCGTTGATTACATATTGTTTTGTGCTTATTGGTGGCATTTAACCCTTTTGTGACTTATGATGTATGTTGGATATCACACAAATTTAGCGACAAAATGCCACCCTGAAGAAGTACTCAAGTCATGAAGCCATCTGACCTTGCTGTAGCTCAAGACCTCAGGACATACCTGGTACATTATATGTTACTGCATATGTTAATCACATTGTTTTGACTTCATAACTAGACATAGCAGGAAATTGACAAAGAATTTGAATTCCAAGGATGAAATAGACAAAAATTGGCAAAGATTTTGAATTCCAAGGATGAAATAGACAGGGTCTTCAATTGGGAGGTATACAGCCTGGTTGTAATCCACTTGTTTTCAGATTTTTTTCTGATTCTCTTGGCATCAGTTGAGGTTTATGTTGGAAATTGATCATATCGTGCAATCTGTCATCGTGAAGAAGTTACAAATCTTCTGTTGTTTGAAGATAGAGGTGATTTTTAGATGATAAGGACATTATTTATGAAATGATATCACAGAAATTTTAAAATATACCCAGTGTTACAGATTCGGGGTATGCCCTCAAATGTTACGGGGTGGTATATTATGGAATTTAGGTGTTCGACTGCATTTAATAAATCTCGAGAGGTTTTACAAAATTACTCTTCCATACCATGCCACATACACTAATAACAATTTCGAGTAAGTTATATCAAGGACCTTGTAGGGCCACAAATTTATTACTTAAATTCCTAACAATTTCGTCTATCGTTACATATTAAAAGGACAACATCAGCAGCATCAAATGAAAATACTATAATACATAACTAGAAGTCTCCTCTAGATTCTTAAAAGATTAGGAAATCTATATCATTCTGACTCATTCACAGTTTACTTAGTAATTATTTATCTTCAGAAATATAGTCTGCCTACTATCTCACAAATAATATTCTTATGTCTCAGACGACAATATTAACTCAGTAATAGCTTATAAAGGATCAAACCGTCAAGACACACTGACGTAGTTAAGATAGATCTAGATCTGCTCTAGGATGGGCTGGCAATCCCCAGCCTCATCCAGACACATCAAATTACAATTTACAAATGTGTATATCAGTCACTCAGTCTAGATCTTAATGGCAAGTAAAAACATTATAGTCTTGCATCCTTTGGTAGTACTTCTACTGGAAAAGTAGGGTCAGATTCACGTCATCGTCGACGCACTGTCTCAAAACTTACGATTGGTTCCCTGAAACAATATCAGGGAACTGGAGAAAATAGCTGTGGGTAAATTCATTGTCTATCAAGGACATAGACATGTCTTTAACAGTCTCATGATTCTCTCAGGCCGAATCTTGCCGACACCCTCGCAGGAGGAAAGGATCTGCATGGAGTGGATAAACCTAAAGATGGCTTCGCTTATATCTTCTGCAACCCCAGCCAACTGCTCAAATTTGATTGGTGCATCCATTTCGAGCTCAGCTCGCAGTCTATTAATAGTAACAGACAAAGTTAAATTACTATGTCAAAAGCGTTCACAAAGTCTCTCCACCCTCTACGTTTTATGTACGAATTTATTCACTCCTTATTCGCCCCGTCTTCCCTTGCTAAAGTACACCCAAACCACGGGGTCGAAAACTGCACCGTCACTGTTAATTTATCCATTCGTTCTATCTTGCCCCACTTTCTTTCCATCTCTAAGAAAAAGCGTTTCAAAAACAAACTGTCCACGGGAATAGTTCAAGGCCGTTTGCACTGGCCAAAATCAATGATGACATGAAATAAACAAAGCGTGACCCAGCACAACAATTCTAGTCCTAACCCTGACACCCAGTCCAAGCTTGACCAAAACACAAGACTGTGAAAACTACGCTAAGTCATGTCGGGATTTAGAGCATAAACTTTTGAAATAGTGTTGGTTTGAAAAGTGTTAATTTTCAGATGGTTTCATAAAGAATTCAGGGCTTTTCAACATTGCAGATGAAGAAAGCCTTGGTGAAGTATCTCTCTTTCTTCTGACAAGAGCAGTCTCTTCTCATCAAGCTTGCGATGGAAATAAAAATTGAATCCAATTGTTTTATATAGATACTGATGGCATTTGACAAATCTGTTTTTCTGCCCACCATAAGACCTTCCAACAAAATGGTCTGTTGGGCTTTGCTTCTTGCAGTTCTGTGTCTTAGAGATCTCATGACAACTGTCAGTGAAAGAACTCCCTGATAAATTGTTTTATGTTTATTGTTTTAATGGCAGTGAGGAACAAGATAAGATTGAAGAGCAACGCAAGTGGGTTGACACAGAAGTGGAGAGAGTTCTTGAACAGCGGCAGAGAAATGAAGAGCTGGAGAAGGTGAGGGGATAATATTGTGGATGATAATGATAATGATCTGTCATGGTCAGCAGATCAAATGTTTGGACAGCTGGTCTTCTTGAAACCTATTTGCTCCACCTTAGTTACAGATTTTGAAGATAACACTCGGTGTGCTACTGGGGATTAGACCAGTAATTTTATGTATGGCTGGCCTATGGTAAAACTACACACGTGTTTTCACAATCTATGGGTGGCAGTTATTTTTTGCCAAATATTCTGTGAACTCCTTGAATAAATTGTATATTTTCTTTTGACTATGGGACAGTATAATATTTAAAATGTTTATTATATATTTAAAAGTGTATTAAATTCAAGTCTTATCTTTCCTGTTACATCTTGTCAGTAGCACTTGTGTAATTTCATGATAGGCCAGCAATAACTATTTTAAGATATATCCTTAACCTCCGAGCTGTATGTGTAAAGTTTGCAGCGTAACCTACTGGAGTATCAGACTATATGGAAGTCAAACAGCTGAAGTTTTGCATCATTGAAAAGTAATGTATTTTCACTTTATATGTAATATTAGGCATCATACAGTCATTTTAAGGAGGAGAAATTTTCATTTGATTCAAGAATAAAGAAAAAGAATTGTAAATTTGGCTTTCCACCTTCACAGGAACTAATAAAAAGAGAGGCCATCATCGCCAAGAAGGAAGCAATAATGGCAGAGAAAAGTGAAATGGAAATGCGGCAGATGAGAAACTCAAGATCTAGTCAGATTTTAAATAAGGTAGGTGTGAACTTCATAGCTTGGGGTTTCATCAGTGCCTGGTCATTTATGATTCCCATGTAAATTCTGTTACTTTTTGTACAAAGAATATGATCATTCTAACTCTAAAGTAACTGGGGAGTTGTGAAAAAGAAAAGAACAAGTCTTAAGATAAATCATTAAAACATAGACAGTTAAGGGCATACAGGGATAGGGGGCAGTTTTATGATACTGTGGTCAAATTTGTTTTTTTCCATAATCAGTGACTCATCACAAACCTGATAATGAAATCTGTGCTCAGTGTGTTAATATAAATTAGAATCTCAGAGAAATTGAAATGTGGAAGGTTCTCTTATGCTGTTCAGAAATAACTGATGACAGGTCTGATGGCTGAACTTGTCTTCAAAAATTATTAGGTTTATTTGTCCTGTTGGTGAAATGCAAATTTTGATATTGCTGCAATGTCAGATTGTTCAGCTTTATGGGCGACCACTAAATGAGGGTTAAGCTCCTGCTCATGTAATATGTGTGAAGGTTTGCTTACTAATGTAATTAACGTGCACTTGGTACATACTCATGAAATTCATTTTTTTTTCTTTTACACATTGAAGAACCTGCTGTCTTTGTCAACCAAATTAGACTCGGTGGAAAGAAAATTGGAAGAAAAGAAGAAGGAATTGCCAGAAACAACAGAAGACAGAAGGTTACAAATAAAAGAGGAAATTCATAAACTGCGGCAAATGAGAGACAAGCTGAACAAACAGAGATCACAATTGGATAGAGAGATTGAAGATGGCAAAGTTTTGAATATGGAAGAAGAAAGAAGGTAGAGAAAACATAATTTTGTCTTTATTTCAAATAATTTTTTTCAGCTTTTTCACCCCTGCATTACAGATTTTGGGGAAAATTCATTTATTGGTAAATCTAGTATCACTTCTACTGTCAGTACTGCTTTTACTTTTATGTGACTGTGTGAGAAATGTCTAACATGAGGGGCTGGAAAATCAGTATCAAATATTATCTTCCACTTGAAATTGAGAAAATCACATTAGCCTAACTTACTTTACATAACCATAGCAAAAAAACCAGAAGTATGAACTTAGCATGTTTTGATGATTTTCAGCTCATCATTAACAGTTCTGAGACTGAAATGGCAAAAAACTTTCAGGAGTCTACAAATGGAAAATGGACCATTATTTTGTTTACTCTGGACAGAAATTTAATTCAAATGATCACAATGCTCTAACATTGTTTCCTTCAGGTTGATAGAAATGGATGAAGCCATCGAGGCGCTGGACGCAGCTATCCAATACAAAGATGAAAATATCCACATCCGCCAAATGGAAGTTCGACAGTCTCAACAAGCTTTGGCACAAGTAAAGCAGAATTTCATGGTTCTGTTTCAAAAAATAATTGAAAATACCATTATAATTTTCTTCTGAGGCCAGAAATGACAATAGCCAATGATTCTCTGCTCATGTCTGAGTAAACAGTTAATTTTATAAGGAGAGAAAAGTAAAAAAGAATACGAATATACAGTCGAGCACGGAAAACTCGAATTCTTTGGGGTGGCTTCATCTAGTTCGAGTTTGCTGAATTTCGAGGTATACGTGAAGCATTAATCATGAGGTTTTATTGCCCTATATTCAAGGAAAATAATACAACTGACAATGTACACCATGAATTACATGTGTCCCCCCTTCCCCCCCCCCCCTTCCCGTGGTAACTTGAAAGAGAAGAAAATTAAACTGGCGCTTGTGGCGACATCGGCACGCGACCTTGTGCCCGAACGCTTTTTTTTCTCTTCTGGAAGTGCGTCTGTAAGGACCAAGTCAAGCCCAACAGCGATTAAATAAAGGATGAACACAACTCACCATTTTTCTCTATTCGGCTTTACTCCTGTTCGTACGGCAACGCTTCCTTTTTTTTTTTTTTCCATTGTGTATGACTTTGAGCTCGGGACCAGAGATCTACACGCGGGACAAACAAAAAAAAAAAAAAGTTATTTCCTGCCCGAATCGGTCATCTCAGGTATTTTAGTCCCTGTTTTTATCGGGGGAAGGGGGAGGGGGCGACTATACGCACTGCCTCCACTAGGCTATGACTATGATACAGTTAACCGAGTGAAGTTTCTGGCGTTCGGTTTTTCTTCTCTACTTCTAGGCTTCTGGGATGCTTGGATCATACTCGCAGCAGGAAAACTGGTTCGACCAATCCGTGTCACAGTTCGAAGTTCGCGTGAAATAACTACTAAGAATATTGAGAAATAAATTCGGGACCTAGACCTTTGTTCGTGGGATCCGTGATTTCGACTTAGGTGTGTTCGAGTTTTGCGTGCTCGACTGTATGACAAAATGATCATTGCATATGATGTTTTATATAACATTCTAGAGCAAAACTCTCACACACCATTGAACATAAACATCACATTGCAGCAAGGAATTTCTTATGCCTTATTTATTCATTGTGTTTTATTTACCCAGAGTGAAGAGAATCTGCTCCAGAAGCTGAACTCCCTCAACACATCAGAGACAAGGGCACTTTTGTCTCGTTATTTTGAAAAAGTGGTGTCGTTACGAGATGAGGAGAGGAAACTCCACCTGAAATGTAGTGAAATGGAGGTAAGATTGGATTAGTTAATTCCCTATGGTAGAATCACAACTTCCAGAGTTGCAGGGGCACTGCACCACAAGCCTCCACCAGTCTCGGTTGTATGATAGCACAGACACAATACAATAGAATGAGAGACTCCCTTCTTCGCGCCTTTAAAAAAATCATGCGTGCAGTTTGCGAGCTGATGGGGGGTGGGTCCCGGGGGGTGGGGGGGGGTGGGCCCGGGCCCCATCACGCATTGCATGAAGAGAATGTTTTATATAACAATCAATTAATAATGGTGTTTGTTACAGTGTTACTGCCACTAAAAAAAAAAGTTCCCAGAGTTTTCTTAAAGGGTTTGAAGATATAATTACAGAGTAAGTGACTTCAGTCAAGGCCTGCAGTGATAGCTGAACAGGGCACAAAATTCAATAATTTCCCTTTTGGTTTTGAAAATATGGCATTGTTCATGGCTTTGCACATTCACCACATGCATCGCTAGGTGGCGGTGTAAAATCTGTGCACGCAAAAGGCTCTGGTTGTCTTATCTTATTGTGTTAAGTCTCTTTGATAAATAGTACCTGGGTTTGGGCAGAGCTCCTTACAGTCCAGTGAGTAATGTTGCCCATCCATCTTTCGTTTGTCTTCCCCTTCTCCTCTTCCACTGCTTTTCCCTAGATTAATTAGTATATTAATACGGAAAAGGAGCTAAGGTGGCAAATCAGTAGTTACTCAGCTTGGATGGATTGGTTGTCTTGCTTTAGTTTCTTTTCCGCTTGATGCATCATTTCATCTTTTCTGTCACAGGTGAAAACAGATGAGCAAGAAAGACTGATCAGAGAGCTGGAGGGAGCTCTGCAACGGTCAGCACTTGAAGTGGACAGAAGACTTACACAGCAGCAGAGGGAATATGAACAGAAGATTCAGTTGTTGATGCATCAGCTTGCTGAGGGCGGAGCTGATCAGAATGGCCTCTCTGTGCCCAGTAAAGAAAAGTAAGTAGTTTTTAACATATTGGAACTGGAAATGCATATATATATATATAGAAAAATTTTGTTACAAGCCAAACAGATTCTTATCACTAAAAACTTTTTCTAGCAGTGGTTAGACAGTAATGGGATAATAAACAATACTGCCCATACTGTCACATTTACTGTTCCATCTCTCAGAAAAGTTCTGAATGGTTTAAAAAAAGTTTTTAACATTGCAAAACATATTATTCAGTCTATTTAGGTCCATTTCTGTCAGCCGTCATCTTGCTGGCATAATTTTCCATACCTTAACACACATGTTGTGGATTGGCTGGGAGGAATGCACACATGCATTTTGTTGGATGTTGTTTGCTCAATATAGCCCTTGGAAGTCCCATCTTGTAGTGATTACCACATCAATCTTATGATGAAGTGATCAAAATGGGCAACAAGAATGTTTTGATTCAGGTCTCAGCGCAGACAAGAGAAGTCTTTCAAATTTTAAGCTGATTCACATTTTGAGGTATAGAAAAACTGAGCAGTGATGCTTTTTCTTTGTAATTTCTTTGTTATTTGAAATTTTTTCTCGACTGCCCAGGTCATGATACCCCTAAATTTTCTACACAAACATGCCCATAAAGGTTCACCACTCTTTAGTTTCTTCCATTTCAAGAGTGTTTGGTGTTGGAAAGACTGGCAGCGTATGCGAATAGGGTGAATAGGGTGAAAAAGCAAAGTACTAATTGACTTGGGCAAATGAACGATTTGTGGTTTTAGATATGTAACTTTTGACACTGAGATTGACTATGACAAATGCAGATAACTGGTTTCCAGCTGTCATTCTTCTACATTTTCATTCTCTAATGTTCTGATACATCTTCCACTGAATCTTAGGTCTAGGTAATGCTTCTCTATTTACTTTTATCTTTTCATTTGTGCTTTTATTCCCCTCCTCAATTTTAAGGATTCAGAATTTGGAAAAAGACCTGTACTATTACAAGAAAACTGCCAGAGACTTGAGGAGAAAAGTCAAAGAGTTGCTTACCAGCGGAGCCATATCCTCACAAGGTTAGAGAACTATGTGATTAGTTAGACTTTTATAATGAGCAGCTTATTGAAAAGTTTCTTCTTGACCATCTCAAACAGGACAGTTAAAAACAAACTACAAAGACCTTTTCAGGAATTTGTCACATAATAAATGTTTGATTTTATACAATACTTACAGCAGCATCCCAAGCAAACTTTGTAATCATGAAACTTCTTCTTATTGACTTTAGAGATCTTCAGGTTGTTTTGGGGGAAATTGAAAATGAAAATTGTGAATTAAGTTTACCCGAAAAGGACAGATGTATTTGATCTGAGTAGCCTTGAAGAGATTCAGAAAGAGGCAGACAGTCTTTTTACATGTAATTTTCAAAACAGCTAGTTCACTGAATATTAATCTTTGTGACAAGTGGCAGCTTGATGTCAATTTTTTTTTTTTGTATTTTGTATAATTTGCAAATTTATGCTAATAGCACATACAAATATTTAGAATATTGTTTGTCATTGTGAGTCACCAAATGCAGATTTTAGAAACTTTTTCCCTCCATCCCATACATCCAATGTTAAAAGGTTTCTCAACATTTTCTTGCCAATTTCTAATGAAAAAAAAGTGTTGCAGTTCAGATTTTAATTTTGTGATCATCAAGAATAATTTTCCTTTTAATGTGTACGGTCTTTCTGCATCTCAAAATTAATGTTGTCAATATTTAGAATCGTATTTCTGTGATGGTTTGGAAATACTTTTAGAAACACTACAAACAATTAAGCCTGTTCATACTTAGGTGTTGTGGTTTTAATATCAGATAATGCAGTGTAAAAATTACTTTTCATTCCTTTTTAGACCTTACAATCTTGGGGTGAATTTGGTTCATACTGGCATTGTTTGTGAACTGTGCATGTAATACACTTTCTGATGATGTTCAAAATTTCAACAGTTGCAGAAGAGGCAGGTTTGGTTAATAGCTCTGTCCAGAGTGTCGACTCTGAGGTGGCCACACCACGACACAGCAGCAGTAGCCGGTCGCAGCTTCAGTCCCAGCACCATGCACCACCACATCACCATAACTACTCATTTCAGCAACAGCCAGTCAGCAATAGTAGCAACAGCTTACTGCACAGAGATACCCCTGTAGTTAGGTGAGTTCTCCTAGTAACTTCTCATGTCAAATCCTCATAGCAGTCGAGGAGTTCAAAGCCAAAACATACTACATGCAAAGCTCATACCTTGAGAAAAATCAGGTTTTTTTTTGCTATGTTACTTAAAGAAAAAATTAAGGTAGTGTGATTTTCATCTGATTTTTTTAAAAACCGAATTGCCTTCAATTTTCAACATTTTGAAACAGATGGTAGGATTTGATGCAGCTTTTCTAAAGAGCTGCAAATAGCTAATCAGGTCAAATTACCCTGATAGATTTTTAAGATCTACTACAGAAAACAAACTGGTTGTTCCCAGGTGTAAAACATCAAATTATGGAGATAGAGCTTTTAGTTGTTTTGGTCCCTGTGTGTGGAATTCTTTACCACAAGAGGTTCGAAATTCTGCCTCTCTAAACATATTTAAAAACAGGTTAAAAACATTTCTTTTTAAAAACTGAATTTTATAGCTTGCTATGGATGTATAAAACTAGTTTGTCTGTGTGTGTGTAAATTTATTTGAATGTGCTTTTATGATTTTTTACTGTGTACAGCGCCTAGAGCTTTTAATGTTTTAGTCCTGGCGCTATATAAATGTATATATTATTATTATTATTATTATTAGTGGAATTTGAATTCAGCTCCTCAGTTACTCATCAAACCCTCGGACCATTTCAGCTAACAGGTCCATTTGTTCTCTATTAACCCTTCACCGTGCTGTGGACCTAGACCAACTGTCCAAAAATCAATAATGTGAAAATTCTGTGGACGCACACTGTACGCCTTAAAATAGTGAGAGCATGCTGTACAGCGTACAGCAGGGAAAAAAACATGTAGCAGTGAAGGGGTTAATTATTCAGTTTAGTAAATTTCCAGAGTCACTTTTGGACTGGTGTTATTCAGCTGAAATTATCTTGCATATGGACAGATGGCTTTGTTGTATATAACACCTGTTCGCATGCTTTCTTCAGTACTTATTTCCAGCATCAAGGGAAATCTCTGTGCCTCAAGCAATGTTGTCAAGTTTATTCAAGTCTAGTACATTTGAATACATGTTCTTGCAACACAGAACAAGAAGAAGACAATCTCTGAAAGCAAGCCTCTGCTATTTTGAATGTTTCTCTGCTTTCAGAGAAATGCTCAAAACAAATACTTCTCATGGATTTCACACTTAAAATATTCTGTACTGTGCAGTTCGATAGTCACCATTCCAGATATCTACCGTGTCCTACAGATTCCTACAAACCAAAGTTTGATTGGAAATAACAGATGCATTCATTGCATGTTATGATTTTACCATACATATTTTTTTTTCCTGTAGGGAGAACACAAATGCGAGTGCATTGTCAAATCGTGAGTCATCTTCTCGGCCAACTTCATCATCATCACGAACACATCATCGAGTCTCCGAACATTCACAGGCAACCACTCCCATCAAAATTTCTAGGCGAGATCTGAGGCTGATGTCAGAGGAGGAAATTTCATTAAGGAGGTCCAATTTATCAACTCACAGTCAGAATCATACACCAAGAGGTAGGTGAAAACTTGTATTACTGATGTATAAACAGTGAATCGCCTTGTTGAGCACAATAAGAAATTATCATATTGTTTATATAATAATAAAGTTTTTTCCTCTTGAGTCATCATTGTTATGTAATATCTTCTTCATCTAATTAATTTTTATTTTGTTTAGCTTTGTATTTCTGATGCAGATCTTTCAAAAGTGTAGAGTTGTTGAAAAATACAGCTTGATTGGACTGAGCAGAAATGTGAATTAAGCTTTCACCAAAATAGATTTGTTCAGTTCCAAAGCAGTGGTGAATATGGATAAATTTTCTGTGGAGAGAAAGACAGGATATTCCAATTGATAATATCATATCAACAAACCTGACCAGTTATGTAGGAAATGCTGTCTCTGATGTTGTTCACGAGTCGGATGTCACCAACAGTGTAAAATAATACAGATGTGGTATAGATTCTGTAATTGAATCGTATTTGATGATATTGACTACATAATTGATGCAGATTTGATATTATAGGCTCTTTAGGTGATCCAGATATGTAGACCCCGAAATTGGTACTGATTTGATGATGTATAGTAAAGTTGAGTATAATCTTTCCTTCTTTGCAGATTCATTAGAGGATGGAGGCAACAATCCCTGGAGCTAGGAAGTCTCGACAGAAAAGGAAGTTGTACAGTTTCTGAAAGTTGTTGAAATGTCTTTTATCAATCCTAAACATTCCTCCAGCACTGCTGCTTGATAAACTGAAGTGTTCCTACATGGCCTTCCCTTGATTTCCTCATCTTGTCTCTGCACCATGTTCTGTATTGATCAAATTTTCTGTCATAACAAATATTTAGGACATGTAGAAATGTTAAAATTCTACCCAAAGGAACAAAATCACCTTTTGACCTGATGGAATCATTCTGTTCTCTCACGATCCCAAGTTTTTTCTCATAGTTTTATGGGACACCCTAGAAGACAGTCTCAGCCAGGAAAGAATTATTTTCTGACATGGACCCACAGCACATAACGTCATTTCTGAAGGAGGCCGAACTCTGCAAGTTGATTTAACAGATTTTCATCATATTTACAAGTATCACATAAACATAAACAGTACGGGCCTTTTCCCGTTAGATTTTTAACCTCACTTTTAGCCCAAAGTGAGATAATGTAAAAAACCGTGAAAGGTGCAAAGTGGCTGTTGTCATGCCGACGCACTGTTAAACCCAAACATAAAGTCAGCCAGTTTCAGCCAGTCCCAATGGTTTACAGAAAATATGGGTCAGCCCATTTTCCCTTGTACATGCTCAATGGAGAGCAGTTTCAAAGTTGCCTGAGCAGGGGACAAACTGTTCCTGTAGTTTGGTCAAACACGGAAAGTGCTGTACAGACTCCAGCTTCTCTTTGTTCCATCCACACTTTAATTCGCTCATCTTATCTTCGCCATTCCACATTCCTCCCATAGACATATTCTCCTCCTCTTCTGTCGTGCCCTTCCCCAAACATGTAAGAATCTACCACAACCTTACTGTTATAGCAGTATTATGTAATAGCTTAGTCCAGATATGTAGTCATTTGCTGTGTTTTGTATCCATATTCACATCTCTGATACAGAGGTTATCAAAGTCATTTGTAGGCTGTCATCAGTATTAATGTCTGTGATGCCCAGTTTTGTGTGTTAGTACATCTCAATTTTTGTTAAAAAGTCGAGTTACGTCAGTTTATTGTTTGGCCCTCGGTTTCTTACCTGACATAGCATGAAATTTACATATGTCTTACTTGATCAGATAATCAAGTGCGTAACCTAAAACATATCTGTTTCTTAATTCATCAAAATATTGAATGACTGTCATGGTCTTGGGCATTTTAAATTTTGTCAAAGAGTTGACATGATCAAAACATGACGGGGAGATATTAGACTGTGACATATCCCTTGCATGTTGTTTGCAGTTGGCTTTGGTCAGCAGTTTTTCTTCATATCCAGGGTTTTCCTTAGTTTCTTTCACATTCAGTTAGATATCAAAATTTCTATGAACAGATGAAAGTTTCGTATATGACACGAAACAGACTGGAATTTGATGTCAGTCATGAAAAAAAAAAAAGAAAAGGCTCATTTTGAAGTCTGGTCATTGCTAACATGTTGTTATTGCATACTCATATATCAACGGGGAATTGGTGAAAAGAAGCCTTATCATAATTGTTCGTGGTGGTTAGTTTGATTAGATTAAATCTGTAGTGATGATGAAGAGCCTGTGCATTAATTTTGTTATTTGTGCATTTAGCAAAGACGTCTTTAGGAATGTGCACACTTTTTGTTGCACTTTGAGTGAAAAGATAAATAATTACCTACGCCTTTGAGGAAGGAGGAAGAGAAGACCGTATTAGATGGCAAGACTGCTATAGAAGGATATATGAAAAGAAAAGTAGGAAACTGGAAAGCCTCCCCATTCTTTCAATACAGTTCAAAAGTCTCTCTTGAGAAGAAATAAAGCATTGAACTCGTCGAGCTCATGTCATTGGGGAGAAATGTTTAAACAAAGGACTGAAAACAAATTCTTTTTAGTTCTTTTATGATTGTTTGGGTTTTTTCATGCGTGCTTGAGTATCATTTTTCATTCATGTCACATCCGTCCAGAGTCAGGGTGGTCATTAACTCCACAGCCATCAGGTGACATACAGTAGAAAATTGAACTTGTTTTGAAGGAAAAAACAAATGGCAGTGCTGAGTTTTCACTCACTCAGCAATGCCTGGAAATGTTCAGAATTATTTGTGGATCTGTTTCCTGTTTTGTTTGCTGAAAGTTTTCTCAGTGTGTACAATTTGTATATTGTTTGAGTTCTAAAGTTTGCACTCGAAGTTGAAAGATACCTGGAAAGAAACAAATGTTCATGGGCCCATGAAGTAAATAGTTTTACACTGAGAACCCATCTCAGTGAATATATTAATGTATCAGATGTGCCAATTAGAGATCTTTGATTAAACACAACTTTTCACATTCCGTGATGCAAATTAGATTTTTTTTTGTCCTGTGATACGACAGCAGATGTATTTTTCTGAACATGCAAATACAAATGTTTTGAAAGCAGATTCTATCATTCAGAATTGATTCGTGTTACCAAGACGAAATGTTACAGTCATTATTTGACAATTCAACTATTGGACGACATCATAGCTTGATTTTGTGTCAACACTGTATGCTCAAGCCACTGTATTGTCTACATGAAATCCACTGTTGCCATCTGTTTCATTATTATTATTATGTCAGACCCACATTACTTAGAACTCAAGCTTGAACTGAGGCAAAATATAAAAAAAAAAAAAAGAAGAAGACGAAAATCGGACACATTTGCCCAAAAAGCAGTTGGCTACTGAATGTGGGAGAAGTGGACATTACAAAAAGTCTAAAAGATGACAGAAAAATCTGATTTTCAGCGTTAAAAGTCTGATCTGAGTTTGTCATGATCTTCATAAAAATAATGTCTAATTTTCCCATCTTGATTCCCTACAGCAGGGCCTGAGCAATGCACATTTTTTTTTTACCTCACTACAATCTTGTACCAGTGGCTACCGCAACGATGCCATCTATCTGTGGAATTGAAGTTTTATTGTCAGTTCTATTTTCTGGATGTTTAGTGAGGGTAGGGAGTAGTTTTATTTCTTCTTTATGATGTAGGTAGATAGATCTACGTGTATTAATATTTTGTTCCCCACAATTGGTTGCATTTCTAGATTGTATTAGTCTTTCATTGAGTTTCAGTGATGATGGTGATATGCTGTAATTATACTAGTAATCATCACATCTTAATAGCAATCTTTTCTACTTCTACTATTGTAGGTGACTAAATTTGTGATTGATTGATTGTACAAGGTATTTGAAATATAGTCAGTCTTACGTGCTCTTGGGAGGGAGGTGGAAATGATGTTTTTTTTTGTCAAATTAAAGATTGACAGAAAGAAAATTTAACCTATGGGTAGAATATGAATGTGTATGAGGCGAAGTAATGAAATGAAATTTTTTATAATAACAGAAGAAAAAACAAAGAAATGGATATTTTCATTTTTCATTTTACACTGTTTGGCGAAACAATTTACACATTTAGTGAGCGAGTTAATATTCTTTTGTCTCAGAAAATCAGTTTATGTTTTTTGATTGGATGAAATGTTTGGAGATGATTTTTTTTTTCATCATTTCTTTCAGCGAATATTTGGTTTCACGCTGTGATATTTGGCACATAGACTTTAGATCTTAAGGAAATGAAGCACTTTTGATATATGTAAGAGTGCATGAGAGAACCCACAATATGTCGACAGAGTTGATTTTGAGAAAAACGGCTTTGAAGTGAAAATATGGGTCCGACACAAACTTTCAACTTGGCTGTTGTTTAGGGGACCGTGGCATGTTACAAGGTAAACTGTAGACGAGCAGTGAACACTACAATATGTCGGCAGAGCTGATTTTGAGAGAAACGACTTTGGAGTGAAAATATGGGTCCGACACAAACTTCCAACTTGGCTGTTGTTTAGGGGACCGTGGCATGTTACAAGGTAAACTGTAGACGAGCAGTGAACACTACAATATGTCGGCAGAGCTGATTTTGAGAGAAACGGCTTTGAAGTGAAAATATGGGTCCGACACAAACTTCCAACTTGGCTGTTGTTTAGGGGACCGTGGCATGTTACAGGGTAAACTGTAGACGAGCAGTGAACACTACTCACTATGATATGATCTCTATAAAGGCTTTGTAATTAGACTACGGTCTCCTAGCAAGATCAAAAAACTTCTGACTTGGCTGTTGTTTAGGAGACCGTGGCATGTTACAGGGTAAACTGTAGATGAGCAGTGAACACTACTCAGTGTGATCTCTATAACGGCTTAGTTATTAGACTACGGTCTCCTTACAGCAATCACTCCAATATTAATGGGTTAATTAGCTATTGCCACTTTTAGGATTAAATGCCGTTTTTCAAACTCTTGTTTTAGGGAAGTCACTGACTTCAATTTATCAGAAATGTCTTGTCTTTTATTATGTGTATAGAACTCAAAATGTCATGTTTGTGACTTATTGTGGGTTTTCAAATCAAATTTAAATGAACTTTTATTTCATTGGGCATGCCAGTGAAAACACTAATGCTGTATTTTGGGTGGCACAACTGTTGAATGCTGTTGTTTTATTGGAATGCTGAAAGTCTCTCCACAGCATTGAACTTATTGCTTTACAAAGTTAGTCCAGTACTTGTGTTGTTTTTTTCCATTTCATGTACAAGTCTACCGGTAAATCCAGTATATGGATCTGCACTCCTGCCATTATAATTATGTTTATACATATTTATGTTTTCATAAATACTTGCCTAATGATGTTGCCTGTATGTAGTAATATTCCAAGCAATCCATCTGTTCTTTAATTGGAGAAATATTTTTTCGAAATATTTTTTTTTTGATACTCCACAAAAGAATAAATAACTTGGCAATGTATTGATCTGCATCAGTCCGTCCCATAAATTATGTATAACCACATTTATGGAACACATGTGTTAGTAGAACAGTAGTCTTGACCATGTTAAGATATAAACTGAACTGAAAATCAAACCAACATTTAATGGTTGTTGCAGTGCAGTTAACCCATTCAGTGCCCAAAAGTTGATTCCCCTCCCCCCAAAAAAGAAAAAAAATTAAAGTCTTGAAATGATCAAATGAATGCAAGATTATACATATTTATCATGAAAAGGGAGAATCATTAATTAAAAGCTTAGAGAATGTTCAAATGTACAACATTGGGTATCAGCTGGAGTGTTTAAAAAAAAATGGAACACATGCTGCCATGGGGTTAAAATTGCTGTGACTACAAAGTTTTGGGGGGATGTAAAGGGTTTTTCCCTGAGTCAGTAAAGGGTTTAATTAAGCATTGCATTACTGAATGCATTTGATAGATTGAATTGTCAAAGAAATCAATGCCTATTTTATACTGAGTTACGAGTCATTATGAATAAATACACAACTGTGTGATTTTGATTACCATCTAATTCACTGTGATATTTACTAACATTATGCCTTGTCTTGAAATATTCAGTAACATTAATTCTTATAATACATGTTTTTGGTGTTTTTTTTGCCAGTCAGTAACCTCTTTTGGAGCTCAGGAATACATGAGATAAAAAGAAAAGAGTGAAGACTGTGTCCTAGTTAGTTAAGACATTTATAGATCTGATTACATAGATTTCCTCATTAGCTCACATAAAAACCTGTAGAATTGTATTATATTTATTTAAAGTAATTTTATATCATTACATTCACTCTTTCCTTATGCAAGGATTCTGTGATTAGTACATTGAAATTTGGGTGCTTATTTCCTATAATTTCCGTTATTGTTGTTATCGTAGACTTGTTTTTTTGTTTTTTTCACATTGTGATTCTACTGCAGTTGGGAAAGGAAAAGGAGGTTCAGAGGGATGGAGGAAGCAAATGTGATGCACAAGGAGAAGAGAGTATTGTTGTGGTAGTGAGCGAGTGTACAGTCTGTACTTGACTGTACGTGCATCGTTTTTCTGTGGGATATATCCTACAGTGAGTGCCTGAGCATTTTATAATACACATGTGCATGTATTAGGATCCATATTAGTATTTGTTGAGATAGTAGGGAATGGAGATGTTTTCTCCATATACTTGACACATATTCAATGGAATATGCAACAAGAGTGATGCATAATTTCACTTTGTCACACTTTGCCATCATTTTGAAAATATGCCCAGTGACACATATGTATGACATTTTTCTGAGGTATGCAGTAAACACATTTTCTTCTCTTGCTTTTGGAACCATTTAGATGCACTTTTATGTACCATCCTAGAGAGGCATTTATAGTTTATTGTGGATCAGAAATATGCACAAGTGTTTAATTGCATTTTCTCTTTTCAGCTGCAAGTGAAAAGCTGATCTGTGGTTTCCTTTAGCTTTTAGGTGGAGATCCCAATAGCAGTATTTTAAAATAATATTACATTTGATCATTAAGATTTTACACTGAGCGTATTCACTGATTGTGATGAAAATAGCTCTGCAAATAGTTGAATGTGGTGTATAGATTGGATTTCAAGACCCTAAATGAACCAGGCACAGGAGTATTAAATTTGTTCTTTTTTCATCTTATGAGAAAATTTAGAATATTTTTTCAGTACTCCTTTCCATGAACTCTTTCTTTGCAGCTTTTACTCAAGTACATTGTATTATACTTTGAGTCTGGTTGGACTGTTTGATATGATAAAAAGTTGTTGATGTCTCACATTCCACATTTTTAATGCCGTCCAGTCCGTCTCTGTTTTTTGTTTTTTTTTCAGCCAGTAATGGTTTTTATCACTGGTCAGTAAGTACTATACGACTTAACTAACTGATCTTTAAGACTAATAGCAAGTCTTGATGGTACAGTATATCAATATTGCTGATTTTTATTTGATACTGATAATTTTTTTAATTTTTTTTTCACACAATGCTGCACATGTTCTATTGCTTTTGTAATTTAAACTTAGGGAGTGGGTAAATTACTGAGTTAAGCCTGTCTTGCTTTTTCAGTCTGTGGCTCATTTTTGTGATTTTTCCATTCTTATTGTGAATGTGAGGACACATGAGAACTGGCTGGCGATAGCGATAGGATTAAAACCAGTAATAAGTTGACTTTCAAAGATTCAATTTTTGTACAGTACATGTTGTAGGTGTGAGGTGAACTTTCATTAGTTTCAAGTAACTTACTCAAGCCTGGAGAGAAAAAAAAAATGAATAAAAATTATGAGGTGTTAGAGGTGAATGCAATATGAAATGCAATTTTGCTAGATTAAACTGCCATTGACTAGATCAAATAAAGAAATTCCATTGATGTATAATATCAGTCAGCACACTTTTTCTTCAGTTGTCATAGTATGTTGTTGGCTCATTTTGTCATGCTGGCCACAGTATCTTTTTTTTTACTTGTACTCATTATTTGTATCTGTTCATTCTCTACAGCCTAAAAATCAACATATATGTTTTGAACTGTGTCAAATTACGTAAGCAATTGAATTTTCATTAGGTATCATTTGTATGTAGTTGTAAGGAGAAGTGTATTTTGAATCACACAAAAAAAAAAAAAACGGGGGGGAAGGGGGGCATTTCTCATATTATGCTGCAGATTAAATATAATTAAAGTGAAACCTGACATGGTGTGCATTTTATTGCTATAATTTTCTCGTGTACAATTATTACTGCAACACTTAACTGTTCCGACTGAAATCTCCTTCACCACTCTTCAGATACTGTCACACCACAAATATTTTAGAACTGGGAGTTTGTGATTTGTCAAGGATGAGTCACACAAGACTGTACACGGTCTGTATGTTCAGGGAATGTGACTTACTTCAGAAGAAGTGAAAACACCACCTTTGTGGCACCCAAATAATTTGATTTTAACAGTGTTGTGATTCTTTTTCCCTATTAAATTTGTAATTCATGAACACACCAAAAAAATCTCAGAAATTCCTACACAAATGCTGGATGAGCTGCTGTCAATGATGATGGATAAAAGCAAAAACAAGACCTAAAACCTCTTTCAACATTACAACCTAAGGATTTAATTTCATCATTCCCATTGTCATACATTTCAAGTGGAAAAAAAAAAAAAAAAAACGTTAAAGAATTAAAATACAAAGTGAGCTCCTTAAACTTAAAAAGGCAGAAACAACTTGCAATACCAACATGTTCATAAACATTCACGGATGAATCATAAATTATTTATCAGACAGATTTGAAAAACATGTCAGTGCTACATTATCATTTTGAATGATTCTGATCTTTCGGCACTCTAAGAGTGACAACAACAAAAAAAATCTTTGTCTGTCACTTGCAGTATTCTGCTGTGCAAAGGCAGAGAGGCGTAACTGACAGCAAAACCGTTTCCTATTTTTTTGACTCTATGAATTGGTCTCACACATACTTTTGTTATGTCAAAGGCAAAGAGACGTGTCTGCTTCCGCAATAGTGATTTCTAGAACAGCAAACCCATAAATACATGTAAAAGCATTCATAGTCATGACGCGCAAGTTTTTTTTTTTAATTTTCTCAAAACTGAAATGAGCAGATATGTCGCTCTGCCTTTGCAGGGCAGCATGTTATCAGTATTAACACATGGCAAAATGCCAATGGTGAACAGAAATTTCCATCACTTGCATATGTTTTGTTTAGCATATTGTCAAGAAATACAAACATACAAATGAGTTAAATTGGCAAACTATAGTAAATGGTTTTTGGCCTCTTTTCAGGAGAAGCAAAAAATTAATTTATTTCAGCACAACTGGTCTAGTTACAATGAATTTTTGAAGGTTTGCTATTTTGTTATTTTTCAGCTTAGAAGTTTATATCCAAGATCATTCGATGCGGCTTTGAATGTAGTTGAATGTGTATGAAAATCGATTTTTTGAATTATTGAGTAATTGAAATCTTCTTAAGGAACAATGACAGTGACAGAGTATTCCACTCCAAGGCAAAACACACACAAAAAAATGGCTAGTAATAATTTATAATGAAGATATTTCCAAGGTTCACACTTATCATCATCTGTCATGCTACACACAGGTACTTATCTAGATGGATGTTTTTATAGTTAACACATGACTCAGTGATTGACACTCAGATCAGAACATGAAATAATCTATCTGTAGAATGAGACTCCTCCCTTCGGGTTTGTTTTCTGGATACAGTAATCTCTCTTAAAAAAAAAAAAACCCAGCAGGTAGTACTGTCACATACAATCAAACCATCATGATGCAACCCGTGAATTAACTAATGTATAACTATTCAATGGAACAGCAGAGGAAGAAAAGGGAACAATGTTAGTCAACTTCTGTTACTGAAGTGACATAAATAACCTGCAAGTCGCTCCAACTGCAGGTGCATGTATGTACTATCTTCTAGATCTATAGAGTATCTACATGCAATAATTCATAAACCATTATGAACGACCACCAACTACATGACTTAACTAATATCTGGAATGCAAAGTTAATCAATATGAATGATGGATAAGCATAAAGCAAATGTATGTAATATGATAAGGAGATTTCGTTGCAAGTAACATTCAATATAATCGACGTAACATACATGCTTTATCAGCTTCTCATAATTTTGCCCTTTTCTCATCCAACAACCTTTACAATATCATACCAAAGCTGACCACCTGCCAAAGAGCACAAATATTCTATGTCCCTGACAAACACACTAATTGTTATTGTACATGGTAACCATGCAGGTACAATGTACGTAAGAGCATTATACTGTTTCTGGTTGTAAACATTCAGTAGTTTGTCCCAGTCAGACAACAGATATTATGTGATACATGCAAATTTGATAAATATAAATACCCTTTTTTTGGCTTCTATAAAATTAGGCACATGGTACTACTTACTACATGTACACAGATATCTCAGGACACTGACACAATGACTATTATTGTTAATTAGATTTTGTACACTTTAACTGTAATGTCAGTTACATTGAAATTAAGCAAATAAAGGGGGTGCAATTGATTCATGGTGGAAATTTTAAAATAAAGAAGTCGAATGCAAGAACAGACGGTGAAAAAAGTTTCATCATGGAAGTTATAGACTCTCCCCTCCCCTCCCCAAACCTCAATGAACTTGCTTTACAATAATTTGATAGGTTTCTGCACTGTATCTATAATTCCTGTTCCACTTCAGCTTTGGTTTCATGCTATAGAGAACACATGGTCTCAAATTGCTGATGTATTTTTTTTTGTCAAACCTGCAGGTTACAATCATATCACAATACAGCTCTGACCAGTCACAAGTAAGCACTTGATTCATAATGGCTAGGATGCATCTAAAAAGCATTACTCTTGTGGCTAACAGAGGGAGAGAGAGGAAGGGAAGAGAGAAAAGACCAACACAAGGAAATAGCTCATTAAAGTAGATTAGAGGATTGGCAATCAAGACAAATAAGGCCATATCTTATACAATGTACGCACAAACAAATTACATCATATCACCAACACCTGTCCCATTTCAAAGCAAGTTTCAAATCCTTTCAAGATGGAATTAAATCATTTTACTTCACGGTCAAGAATAAAAATACATCTCTTCCACCACTTACTGAGGACAAGATATCTTTTTTTAATTTTTTCCTCTGTGTCAAATTATCATACCTCACTCCCTTACAAACCAACATAGTACATGTATATTAATGTCCGAAGGAAACAGCTTTTTGCGTCCCTTGTCTTTCTACATTCTTGGAATTAAACAAAACGTCTAATTTCATTATTAAAATACTGTGGCAAATATTGTATGATTTATGAACTTTGACACAGAAAAAAATTGTCACAAGTACAATCAAACATTTCCACAAGTATGAGCTAAATATGGCCACAGGAAACAGTACTTGCTAATCTGAATATCAAAAGCTGATTTAAACAAAAAAAAATTTATTTACAGCATTATGAAACATTTTAGACCATACTATTGATGTGAATGCAAAAAAAAATAAAAAATCTTCAAATTCTTGTTTATAAACAAAACCAAACTGAGAACTTCAAATTGAAGGCAACAGGGGAAAAAATAATCAAGGTCATGAAAAAATGCAAAATGGAGAAAATAAATGTTTAAAGTTCACAATTTCTATCATCTTGCCACTGATAGAGTGATGATTCTAATATTTTGCAACTGCAGCTCTTTGTTCAAACTTTGGTTTCATTCATTTTTTCCCCTGTGGAATTCAACTGAAAAGTATGAGGTATAATAATTAAGGTGTGCAGCCCAATCCATGATTCAAGTATCTACATTAAAAAACGAACATGTTCAATATTAAGTGCATGCAGTTTTGCCTTGCCAGACCTCACTCACAACAGCAGCATACAAAGCAATAGATACACAGAGATAAATCAGGTACAGCCCACATTGCCAGATCAAGGATCTCTATCTCTCTTCATGTACAGCTTCTTGTTATTCCTTGAAGTATAAAGTCAGGTACGAGCACAGGTTAGCAATATAATTGTCACAGATCTCCTTGATATTATTATTATTATGCAATTACTAATACTCAGTCGCGTAAGTGATACCCATCAATAAAACCATTGAGATATTCACTCATAAGTAGTTTAAAAACACAGGCAAGTTGTATGGTCACTGCAGACCTTGGCACAAACTGGCAGGAAAGAAAAGCTTGTATGATGCAAAGTTGCAGCATTATTCTGTTACAAACACAGGCCTCTGCAAAATACAACCTTTTTCTTTGGCTGTTGTTAGATGGTTGTAACTACAAAGCTGAGTAGAGAAACTATTAAGTTCTGTTCAATGTTCAGCTAGAGCTTACCATGGAAATAGTGTGGTCCCTTCACAACAGCCTGTTTTTTTCTTTTTTGGCTGTATTTCAGTTAATGAACAGTGTATTTGTTAAGTGAGATATTGTAAGACCAAAGTCTCTCATTCAACCTCCCCCTCTCACACATAAAATTCCAGGAGTATTTGCCATATTGGTTGTTTGGGACATTTTGCAGATTTTGAGATTTTGCCATAAAAGTGGTTCTCTCACTCCAAATTTCATTATGCATAAATGTCATCCCAGTTAGTTAAAAACTTCACGAGATATGTGTTTGTGATGTAATGCTTTATGTGTTTTAGCCCTTCTGCTGACCAAACTTCAAGCCTCATTTGCTCAAAAAGGCAAAAGCGCACAAACAGGCAATATGGCAAATACCCGACAATATATTCATATATCATCATGTATCTACAAACATGCAAAATATCTAAGTTTACAACGAGGTTCAGGTCTGTTAACTGGTTTCAGTCCATTTTCAGCCCAAAAAGGATGTTCTAATTTCCATCTGTAGTGTTTAGAGATACTGTAGACTACCATGGTCTGGGGAATTCCATGCACATGCATACAAAAATGGACAAATGCCTTTAACTTTAAAACACATTGTGAATGGACATTTTACATCTTATGATTATCATCTTGACCACAACAACTATGATATTACATGGTGATAGTAATGATGAGATACATACATGAATGACCATTATAAATAAAAAATTGGAAACACAATATATAAATATATGAACAAATCTACTGACAATGATGGCAGGAGAATAGTTACACAGCCAATATGAGAAAGAAGAATATTACATCATTGTCCCTCACACAATAAAATGAAACAGATCATAACCACATGAAAGGAAATCCATTTACATGATTGTATTGTAAAATTAATAAATACAGATCCATTTACTTGTCCACCCTGTGTTCAGGGTACCAGTCATTGGTTATTACGTATCACTGCCAAAAAAATTTTAAAAAAATTTTTAAAAACACATCCGTCACAAGACAATCATATCTCAAAGAGAGACTGGAATTCTATGGCTTTGGGGCCATCCATAAAGTCCGTAAATCTTAGAGAAAATTGGAAAAAAGAGGGGGGGGGGGGGGGGGCGCAGTGTGGGGTACACTTTTCAATTTTAGTAATAAACTAATGTTTTGTTTCATTTTTGTTTTTCCAACTGTATGAGTTGAAGGGTTACATAAAACTCCAATACAGGCTATGTACCTAATGAAACATTCAAGCAGTCCATGCAAAATGTCACTTAAAAGTTTTAGAGCATCCAACCCCTTATCATGAACACTCACCAATCTAATGGCCGCACACTCGTACAGGGGGAGAAGGGGCTGAGGGCAAACATATGAAAAGCTTGTATGGGAGGAGAAGGGGAGGTAAAAAAATGTCCAAAATCCTACTTGAGTACTTTATGGATGGCCCGTCAAGGAAAGCAAGATAAGCGTGTAACCACAACTAGCCAGCAATAATCAAGCATACAGCTCCACTAAGATATTAATTATATCACAATGTCTCAGTTTATGTGACCACACACAAAGGCTTTGGGTACAACCCCAATCAATACACACACTACATTACAAAGTTTTCTGCTTTCACAAACAACTTCTACCACCGTCCTCCTCCTTCACCCCCTCCCCCCAATTTCATCTCAAACAGTGTTTTGCAGTCTGGTGGGTGGTGAAGTTCCTGATTTACTACAACAATTAACATTGTTTTTCACCTATTTGGCAGCTATGCTAGAAATCAAACCCTTGTTGAAATAATTCAGCAATGTACATTGGCACACTTAAATCTGGGCAAACAATTTCTAAATCTTCATGTGTTACAATATGACATCCACCATGGAGATACATTTTCCAATCTCTCCCCCTCTTTTTCGCTTAAAAAGCATAAAATAACACACACAAAAATAGCAAACATAGCACGAACCTCCAGTTGCTGGCTAAAATTTTTCCTGTTTCACCACAAAATCTGTTGTATATCAGACACAGTTCATGATCTGGATGGGTCCACGTATTATGTTGTATAACTGTTGGATTGGAAGAGTTTTCACAGAAGATACTTGTGGAGGTACTTCTACCTCAGTGATTTCTGGACTCCTCCGTCCAGTTTAGAAAAAAAAATGACCTGACCAGTATCACCTGCCAGGAGCAACACCTACTCATGAGTTAAGGCAAGCCTAAAATTTTTGGTATTTTGATATACACAACTATATCATTACCAAATAACCCTCGGATTATGGAGTTTTGTTGTTTTTAACAACTCACACCTGAGAGTAATATATCATAACAGTGAAGAATGAAAAGATACCATCAACTGAAGGCTAGTGTAGAATGGTGTGCTCCTGCAGTACCAGCTGCCTGTCCAATGTCTGACCGGTTTGCCTTCTGCCCAACCACTCTTGTGTTTTTTTTTATATGACGAACATTCACATTAACTGATTAAGTCGAATGATATTTTACTGTATTCTCTTGTTTGTTTATAAGTCTGATGCATAAACTCCATTGAGCCTGACAGATAATGCAACTTGTGTGATGACTCCAAATTCTGGATGAAGCTTTAACAATAATCTATATGCTTATACTGACTACAGTAAAACAGGCTATGCAAAAAATTCTATGACACACAATTTTCCATTCTTGCCCTTCTCACAATTTACAATTGGAGGAGCTCATTGTCTCTGCATACAAAATCAGACACTTTGTTCACATAAGCATAAAGGAATTGTCATGACAACTGACATAGCTAAGTTATCTACAAGACAATAAAATAGAGATCATGATGATATCGTACCAGTAATATCATTATGCTTTATGATCAAAAGTACAGAACATTTTCTCAAAGGCAATATGAAATCACCACAAAATTCAGGCCAAGGCTCAGGGTAATACTTCACTAAATTTCATGCAATGTCAAAATACAGCATTCTAATTCACTGAAATCCAAAAATCTTTTCTCTTACATTTGTTTTGACGCAGAACAACCTCAAAAACAACAAATTCAATCCAATATCTTGAAAAATCTTTAAAAACATTACAAAGTACCAATCATCCCAACATAAAATTTGCAACATCAAGTGCATAAAAGCGAAACAGCCATCTTTGAACAAATAACTGACAACCTAAAGAAATCTCAATTTGTCCTGTTATTATCATCCATCAGTTCAAACTATGACTTAACAGTATACTAGTAATAGGTGTGAAAGAGTTTGGATTGAAATGATGAAATATGAGCAAGTAAAATGTACAAAGATCAACAGTTATAAAACCAGTTACAGAATACAAACCACCGTGCCTCCCTGATATGGTGAAAGAAAGAAAATGTCATTGTCATTTGGTATCAGTTACCGCCCACATTACACAATCAAAGACACATTTTTGCATGGAATTCGTATTACCACATAATTATTGAGATCTGATGAAGGTTAATGTTGTAGATGCAAATTTTTCTAAACACACACATCAAAATCTTCACAACTATTTGTAACTTTAATTCATGCTCTGAAGAGGACATTTTAGCTCACCATGTTTAACTCATGGAACTCCAAGCTTTCCAATCTGTCTTCCCCAGGATCACAGCAGGTCTATCAATTTGAAAAAAACCTGCCACAACAGTGAAACTGTTCAGTCCATTGTGATACAATTCCACATGTGATAATGCAATTGAATCTTTCTGTCTAAAGGCTCTGAGCACTTGGTAAACATTTTGTCTTGACCTAATGACAGAAAAACGCACCGACTTGAATATATTTTTGACTTGGCCATTCGCTTGGTGCCGGTGGCCATAAGCCTGGGGGTGAACTTGAATAGAATGCCCTTCCCTTCAGTTTTTAATATGATATTGGTGCAATATGTCCATCAGATGTCAGAAGGATATCAGTCTTACTACTTTGTGGTTTTTGTGTTAGAGAAATAATTCTACATTAACACTGTATGGATTGCAATGTTGGTGGTCAGGCAAGACCTAGTACCTGATACTAGCGTCTGGAGATGCAATAATGGGGATCAGTTGAGACTCAGTGCCAAATGTAATGTATGAGTCACTAGGGCTTAGCTGAGGTCTCTAGCACTGATCGCAACAGGTCCATCAAGATAAACTCTGGGATGTATGCATTCAGAATTTGCAATGACATTATGCAATCTCTACCTCTTCATCAACTACAATTGAAATCACTTGCCCACAAACTCATTCTCAGTTACAACTTGCAACCAACATATGTCCAGTGTCATTCATCGCAAACATATTTTATCAGAAAGTATCACTGACAATCAAACTGTCATATCACGGCCAGATACGCTGCCAATGTTCTGTTGACCTTAAAACTAAGATCCCAAGCATTCTGAACCCCAGTACCACATGGTCATGAAATGACATGCTCACTTGCTCATCACACCCAAAGCCTTGGCTACAAGTTGTAACGTGACCGAGTGAACTTTTCCTGGCCTTGGCAATACTCATTGTAGATGAGTTTGAAGAGGAAAAGATGAAAGACAATGATAAGGAATGCTATGGACACCCAGAAGATGGTTGGCAGACCTCCAAAATGATGGCCATGCTTGTGTAATGCAATCACATGATGCTCGTGGGCTGGTGCTGTAAAAGACGTATACAAAGGTTATAAACATCTGTAGCCTACATTACCAAGATCCAATGGTGGCTGACAGTAAGTATTCATGTATTTAAACAGTTCAAAACAGTCGTATGTGAATATTTCAGACAAATATATCAACTAAGTTTCACAGTGTCATTGGCATGATCAACCAGCTGGAAGAATTGATTACCAGCTCAAATATTCTGTGATCTACGACTATTATTTTTGTGTGCAAATGTTACCCTAGACAAATAGGTCTGTTTGCTCTGCTTTAATCTGAAATACTTTAACGGTGACTTGTCCAAAAACAATATAAACATTCCTACAGAAGTGATGATCCCCCCCCCCCCCCCCTCCCTCCCATATTTCAAAGGGCCAGAAGGTTCAGCTTTTTTGACAATATACACAATGACTAATACTGAAAATTACCTTTAGCAAAGATAGGGATGCAACAATGTTTGGCAAAGGCTTGAAAAATCACAAAGACGGACAGTGCACCAGAATTTACACTCAGTTTTCACATGAACATCTTTCTCTCAAGACACTGCATTTTGTATGTGTTTCACATTTTTTATGCCACCTGTCAAGTTTATCCCTGGAGACACTTTGAGGGGAAAATAGAAATCAATGAAAAGTGTAAAGCTGGGTTAAGCCAATTGTAAGAAGAAAAAAACAAAGTTGCACTTACAATTATTGGCACTTTCCCAATTAAATTCAAGACTGTTGATTTCACGCATTAAAATGAACACATAAAAAAAACAAAAAAACAGAATCAAGTAAACTTTGAAGAATTCACAAGTGATATCTTGTGTGGCCCCAGACTTACCCTCTATAATTTCTTTGACATGGATGGCATGTTTTAGCTCCTCCATGTGCTGTTTGTCTGATGTGACATACAACACTGATGTCACTGGATCTGTAAGTTTCACTGGGAACTGATGACGTTCTTTGCTATAAGAGATTCAGGGAACACATTGACATAAGTTAACACTGACGACACAGGTTTGTCTTTCTGGCCCATTCTGACAGTAAATCAGTATCTCAGACAGATAGACGGACAGAGTAGTGAGGGCACTGATAACATGAAACACTGATTAACTGGGACATCTTAATGCTAATGACAACTTTGCAAAATATACAAATTTAACACCATCACACTTGAATTTAAACTTGTGTTTACTCTATTCAAAACTAAAGAATTCATTTTCAATATCATATTTTCACTTGTTTCTGATTCATAATTTTCCTTCATCTCTGAAAACAAAATATTTTCACTAAACAAAAATGACAATCAGGCAGACTGACATAACACTTCTCACCTTAAGGGCACTGGTGGGTCCAGACACCCTGCGTCACATCCATAATAAGGTTTATCATTTCTGTCTAAGGCAACATACAGAGATGCCTTGTTATCATCTCCCACCACGACAGAGATATTGACATGTGTATTATTGCCATAGTTGATACGGCGAAAATGCAGATCTCTGTGAAGGTCCCGAGGGTGAGAGGTCATCTCTAAATGTTGGTTATGGAAGTGCATTGGACCTAAGCTCAGAATCATGGCTTGGAGTATACCTTCAGACCCTAGAAAATCAACGATCAAGAACAGATTTTTGAATATCCATTTCAACTGGTACATCCACTAATGAGACCATGAGTTTACTAACAAAATAAAACACCAGAACATGGGGGAAAGTATGAACTCCTTGAACTGATAACGACTTGTAAGATAATCCGGCCAAGGATAAAGAAGAGAAAAGAATCAATTGTGAAACATTTTGTGTGTGGTCTGATAGGGTGTCGGACATGAGTTTAGAGTTCGTCACTTCCTGGGTTAAACTTTCTCCTGATGGTTTTGTGAAGTATTATCTTATCCTACCTAAACTAATGATATAAATAGAATTTGTCATACTTTCCCAGGTTTTTTTTTATTCTTCAAATTAAGTGTACCAACTTTCCCAGTCTACTTATATTATCATTTGGTCTTAGGTGAATGCTTCTGATGCAATTTCATTGGGAAGTTAACCATATGATTCCTGAAAATTGAAATTATACCCCTGAAAACTGTGTATCCAGATAAGTTATATTACCTGCTTGGGTTATGAGGCCACAGCCTTGCTTTTCCAAGGTTATCATCCATGTGGTCACCACTCTAGCCACTTGCGACTCGTCTTCAGGGTCAATCCATAGTGTACCAGACACTCTGATAATAGCAGAAGGTTTACAGCAAATGAGAGTGAAATTTTTTTAATAAGTCTGAGTAGACATGAAAGGGGCAAAAGGGGGGCCACAGGCTCTGTTCAGTCATGTGTTTATCATATAGTATAATTCTTGTTCAAGTTCTAGCAAAAATTTCCTTTCACAGAGATACACGCTCCTCTCTCGGCCAAACAATTAGAATTAGTTATCTCCATTCACAAAGGCCTGAGCTCCTCTCTCAGCCAAACAATTAGAATTAGTTATCTCCATTCACAAAGACCTGAGCTCCTCTCTCAGCCAAACAATTAGAATTAGTTATCTCCATTCACAAAGACCTGAGCTCCTCTCTCAGCCAAACAATTAGAATTAGTTATCTCCATTCACAAAGACCTGAGCTCCTCTCTCAGCCAAACAATTAGAATTAGTTATCTCCATTCACAAAGACCTGAGCTCCTCTCTCAGCCAAACAATTAGAATTAATTATCTCCATTCACAAATACCCGAGCTCTTCTCTCAACCAAACAATTAGAATCAATTATCTGCATTCACAAAGATCCAAGCTCCTCATTCAGCCAAACGATGACAATTCTTTATCTCAATTCAGAAAGATCTGAGCTCCTCTCTGTACCAAACATTAACATTTTAAGTACTTACAAAGTTGAGTGACCTTCGTAACATCTATCTGGGTAGTATAGAACTTTCTCCACCTCCATTTTGTCCTTTGGGGTGGACATGACATTGTGTAATGGGGCTGGAGAGTTGCTCATCACATAGTAAATGGTTTTGTTGATGCGGTCACCATTCAAGGCACCATCTGCCAGGGATTTGCTGATAGAGAAACCGCTGAACCATAGCTGTATGAGTGAATGAAAGAAATAAGGAAGTATGGCAAACTGACAAACTGAACGAACTGGATGGCCACATTTATCAGTCAAGATGTAAATATCTGGAATAATCCACTGAAAAAGATCGTGCACTATAACATAAACAAATACCCTACCAAAACTTTTTCCTATATTTCTTTCTCCTTTTCGGGGGAAATGCCATCTCCAATTTCAGAAAGTTTGTTAAACTTTAGGCACTGAGATTTTCATTTGATTTAAACTTAAGATCAAACATCACTTCAAAATGTAGTCATTCTTCACTGCAAAGTATACAGGAATACACATAACATGAAAACAACTTCAAATGTGGTGCACAGCAGGCAGAAACTGGCACCTACATTCTGTTGCCTTGCAATGTGCAGAAACTGGCACCTACATTCTGTTGCCTTGCAATGTGCAGAAACTGGCACCTACATTCTGTTGCCTTGCAATGTGCAGAAACTGGCACCTATATTCTGTTGCCTTGCAATGTGCAGAAACTGGCACCTACATTCTGTTGCCTTGCAATGTGCAGAAACTGGCACCTACATTCTGTTGCCTTGCAATGTGCAGAAACTGGCACCTACATTCTGTTGCCTTGCAATTTTACCTTTCCCCACACTTTTGTGTGTTCTTGTCTCAACATTTTATCATTGATTTCCAATCCTTTCTCCAGCTCCTGCAAAGCAAGTAAAAAATCAAGGTAAACGCACGGATCTTAAGAGAAATATAAATATTAAATTGAGTTCATTCCTCGATGTAGCTAAATGGCTTTAGCCATGAAACTACTACACATAATTAATAAATGCCAATATGTATGATGCTCTTGCACATACCCATTCTCCAGTGACAAAGCTGAAGGGGAACAAACTCATGCTATGCAATGATTATAATGTCTCTCTGTAAATTAT
Source organism: Onchidella celtica (assembly GCA_963931925.1). NCBI lineage: Eukaryota > Metazoa > Mollusca > Gastropoda > Systellommatophora > Onchidiidae > Onchidella > Onchidella celtica. The sequence continues at coordinate 4,765,838 of OZ007575.1, forward strand.
TTGCTTTCTTTTGGCAAGAAAAATGAAAAACTAAAAAATGTTATACAATTCATCATCCATCTCACACAAGGACGTATAAACAATTTTCTCATTTTACAAGAGGCTGTTTTCTTATATCACAAAAGAGCATTTCAATGTTTTGATCACATTTGTTATTCTTTGATGAAGCAAAAAAAGCAAAAAATGTTTTGCTTGTAGCTTCACAACTGTTGAAGATACTGATATGTCCATTGGTGAGAATGTAGATCTAACCTTGGGAAATAATAAGGTAGTCATAATTCAAAATCATCGATATGTCAGGACGTGAGATGGACAACAAATTGTATGACTGTAAAACTTCTTACTAGACCAACAGATCCCATTAATGGAAAAATGTTTTTCTGACATACTTCACTTCATCCTTCATGTATACAACCAGGCTAACACAAATCCATCATATAAATCAACTGACTTGTCTCTAATATATAAAACAAAGAAAATGAAAAGCTACTGCCATCCTTTGCATTCATATAACTGTCAATAGCAAATTTCGAGTTGACATGCAAAATTAATTTTCACATCACATCGACTTCTGATTAAAATTTATTCATGCCAGGAAATTGTTGTGATTGAAATGATTCTATAAAAAGTAATGTCTATATTTATGAAAATGACTTTACAGTTGCCATTAAAATGTAACTGTTTTACCCCTTTAGCTTGTTGAATACTGTCTGGTAGATACTGTGGGGCTTCGGCTGCTGGTAAAGGCTTTGTGTAGTGGACAGCAGTCAGAAAATGCATCCTTGTTGTACTGTACAAATGCAAGGGATAAAATGACTTGTGACATGTTTATATGAAAATGTCTAATCATAATTCTGACTCATTTTTGAAACCTAAAATTATTATGATTTACAAAATGGAAATCAATTTGTTTTGTAACTGCCAGAATTAATACAGAGTGGTGAACTTTTTCTTGTGCATGGCCACTAGCAAAACAAACACCACATGTCACCAACAATGCTGTATCACATACTGTAAAAACCACAGAAAAGTATTGGCCATTTTCTGGGTTCTCTTTTAGTTTGCGTTTCATTGTATTGTTTGGGTATTATTTCTTACGCGAAGCTCTGCTACATACAACTTTTTCTTTTTGCCAAATTCTGACATTGTATTACATACTGTCTTTTATTCATTGTTTTGATACTGCTCACATTACTTGTAAAGCAGGTATCACCACTATCTATTCATTAACTAGCTCAGAACTGGTTGCTTGTGCCTCTACAAAAAAATATAATGCCAAAAAAAAACAAGAAAATAATCCCCCTTCCTTTACTGTATGAATGTGTGTTTCTCTCTGATGGTTTTTGTCTCTGCCTCGCTCTGTCCATGCATGTGTATGTTTCTGTCTCTTTCTGTGTATGTGAGAGAGAAAGCAAAAACGGGGAGAATGGTCCCTCTGAGACGACGATTAGACTTTTTGGAAAAAGACTGAAGAGCTCTCGATCCAACACACGGCTGTTAACAAGCAGTAATCTAGTTGGCGATCGGCCCGGTCCGCTCTCCGTATCGTGACCTGGTCACGACCCAAGTCAACGGGGTCAGCCACCTGTGTTCATGGGGGATTCCCTTTCCCGCGGAGCGCTTTTGTTATGTTGTATTTTCGAGTAACAAACGCAAACACGGCGCTCAAACTATTTCATCGACTATACTTTAATAGATACATGCTAAATAATTGACATATCATACACGCGTAAACGAAATTATACATCTGTACCAAATACCGTCACAGAGATGAACAGCTACAAAGATGAATAGTAATTTAACAAATGCGTCAGAGGTCATAATTTTTAAACTTAAAATTTAACATGATCTCCTCCCACTAGCGAGAAGAAATGAACACACAATAATAAGAATATGTAACATTTCTTAACTTACTTGACTGCATCATTGAGAAGTTCTTCAATTCAGAGTTATGTAGGATAGAATGTAATGTTAAATTTTCCATAGACTCAAATTTACGGCGATCCTGCACTTGACATATTACACATAAAAAATACAGCTGTACACTCGCTTTATGTAGAATTTATTGGTCTACTTCATTTTCCTCCGTTTAACTCTTTCCATACTGCAATTCAGCCCAAATTAGTCCAAATGCATCAGTCGGGGGGACCGATACATCGGCAAAAAGTACTCTCCTTGTTACCCCTGGGCATTTCAACGATACTGTGTCCATCTAGCTTCCCAATGTTTTTGTTGTTTGTGGTACAACCGATGCCACTATTACTGCACTTCAGCAGAAATTAGTCCAAATGCGTCAGTCGGAGGAACCGATGTACCGGTGAAAAGTACGGAAAGAGTTAATGGGTGGTGCAGAGGCCAAGAGTTCTGGAGAGATTTGCAAATGCTGTGACTTAATGACAGTTTTCAACTGTGTTTCACAGTTTCGAATGGCTGCCACTCGTCCCTCTAATTTGGCCACAGATGCGTGGATGAACTCCCGCAAACCTCCCCTTTCTTTCCATATTCCGAGTAATTTTTTTTTTTTTAAATAAAAAAAATGGGCTGGCGTCTCCAATACGCAATAGACGTCTGACCCAGGTAAACGGACAGTCAGCTGGCCATCACTTGCTTCTAGAAGTGCCGTGTCCTGAAAACCCCGATTTAAAAAAAAAAAATCAAACATGCTCTGGCGTATTCAATACACGGCAGTAGACGTCTGACCCAGGCAACCAGGCCTTCCCATACCACCTTCACTCCCCCACTCGCACTGGGTTATGGCACACAATCGTCATGTAACATCTCTGGTGGGCATCAAAGTGAGTAGTGTGACACTTCCCTAGACATGCCGGCGCCTACTAGTCTCGAAACTGTTCAGGGGGAAAACCTCTGAATGAGCATTACCGCTATGCAGGTGCCCCCCTCCCCCCCACGTTACTTCCTACCCAACCCTCCCTACCTCCCAACCGAGTGGGCACGTCCCCCACTGCTCAAAGAAAAATACATACAACTGTATCGGCCAAGCCGCACTATGAAAAAGCATAATAATCAGTAATTTTTGGTGTGGTCGGCAAAAACTTGACTTAATTTTTTTTTCTCTTTTTTCCTGGAAACGGGGAGATTTCAAAGGAAAACGGGGAGGGCGGGGTTTTGTCATAAAAACGGGGAGACTCCCGCAAAACGGGGAGACTTGGGAGGTCTGGCTGTTTCTAATTATGCTTTGTTTGTTTGTGCGTTCCTGTGTTTACTTGTCAACGTATGAAGTAAGGTCCGTATTTGTATGCTTTCCTTTTCCGAAGTTTTTTGTTTTTTTGGTAGTTCTTCCACCACATGTTCTGCACAGTTCATGAAGATATTTAATATGCGAGTCTTCTGTGTGACCTTTCATTCTGAATACTGTTATTCAGATAAAATAAAGAAAATCTACCTTCGCAATGATGTAAAAAATAGCGTGATGGCGTCTTCAGCAACACACTTGCCAATGCCGCTCAAGTTTTAAAAAATCATATAAAATCACACGTGTACTGCTCAGACGTCAAACGTGCACATTTTATTGAGTATCCATTTTCCGACTGGAATAACAACTATCTGTAGAAAACGTGGGCTGAACTGCCGAGATATTTAAATCCAAATTAAAATAATAGTGAAGACTGAATTTCGAATGAATAGAAACATACACTGAATAAATCCTTCGAAATAATTAACACATATAAACTCAGATGGGGGAAAGTTATATCGGCTTGTCGGTAAAAGGCCAGGCTTTAAAATGGCAGCTCGGATGGGGGGTCTAGCATTGTTTGATCGGGAGATATCGGCATGCAAAGATATGCAGAAATTAATAGAATCGCGTTACACAGGCAAGGCCAGTGAGCGCCTCGCCGTCACGGTAGTGACCGTGGCAGACAGATATTACCCCTTCACGGGGGGTCAGCGGGAGGCTACAGCAGGCAACTAAAGTAGCGCTTTCGGTGTCTTATTAACAGCCGTGAACAAATCATAGGTTAAACATGATGTAAGATCATGAACATTTACATACCTCTCTGGCCCCACCTTGACAGAGGTGTGAGGAACTGAGACAGCCGCAATGGCAACTGCTATGAGCATGGGAGAACTTGTGATGGCCACAGTTCCTGAATAGATTTTATACTTCGTTGTCTCACCAGAGCTTGGCTTGTAGCTGAATGATTGGAGAATGTTAGTGACACATTAATAATTTCATCCAATATTTTCTAAGAATCCTACCGAGGAGCCGAAACTCAAAACACACAAAGTTTTTGAGATAGATGGAAGTTTTTCACTGTGCTTATTTAAAGTCTGTCAGGCTAACATGAGTTTCAAAAGTATTTTTGAATGCTTTGGACTTGAGCTTAAATTTTCAACATTTTGAAATAGAAGGTAATGCTCAACAACAATTTGATGATTAAGTCATATCACTACTTGGTACATTTAGATTTTCAACTTCTCAATTACATTTAAATAACGTAGGACCTGCAATACTGAAATCTGATACCAAACTTGTACTCCATAATGGACATAAATTCACCAAGATCATGATCCATATCTTCTAGTGCATCACTTCTTGCTTACAGTTTAAAACACATGTTATAAAGAAACAATACTCGTTTTATATGTTAGTCCATGTTTTTTTTTTGTATCTAATCTGTTTGTTAGGTTGTTCAACACATACGCTGGTCAGAAAGAATAGGGAACCAGAGTCAAGTCACTCAACTGGTTTACCCAGTGGGTAAAATCTATCATCGAAGATATCTCTTGCTTGAAAACATAGCTTGGTTAATTCACTGCAAATGAACTTTTGCAGGAATCATGCATATTTTTTAAACATTTCAATAGCATCCATGTATGTTATCACAGTAACTGATTTCCACAATGATCATTTTCTTTGTAATATACAATTAATGTTTAAACCAAAAGGATGGCACTACACAATCTGTAAATTACAATGGGCCAAATACACATTTGGTAGCAAGAAACAGTGTGGCTAAGTATAATTATATAAAATGTGGAATTTGCCCCCCTTTCTCTTTCTTTTAGGTTTTAAATATTTAAGCTTTAAATTTGCATTGCATTGATCTTTAAATCTCCTGAATAGCACAAATAAAATGAAAATATTCCACAACCAACATATACCAATCTCATCAATTATATTACAGGCAGAATTTTTGGTCCCGGAGCTTATAACTTTGACATAAAATTGCTTGAAATCAATGCAACAAATACCTTCCTTCCTGCACTTTTACACCATCCCAACCAGAGGCCCCCACCTGATCCAATTCCACAGTCAACTGACGTTGCTATTAAAGAGACAGGCAAAACTTATCAAAATTGGTCACAAAATCAAACTCAATGAATAACAACATCACAGAATTCATGGGCTATGAATGAGATCAATTGATGACTCCAATTTTTGTCTCTTTTAAAGCTGTTCCTTTACCCAGTGGAAAGGTAAATAAGAAAGACAGAATCAGTTTTTGATGGCCCACAAACAAGAAGGAGAAATGTATACCTATCTACAGTGAATGTGAACAGCCTGGACATATGATCTGTCCCTATCTTAAAAGTTTATACCATGAGATCTCAAACAAAAATATTACAGCAAATAACAATATACAGGCTTTACATACATCAAAATGCTCCTAGAGTTTATCTTTCAACGACGCAAATTAAAATATGAGAAAAACAGAGCAGAAAAATAGGTAAAGCATTTTATTTTTTATGGTGTTTGAAAATACCCAGCCACTTATTACTGGATAACAACTTCTCCTAACATTTTGACATTAACAAGCTTCAGAGTTAGCTCCACACATAACAGCAATGCTGAGACCAAAACCAATTGGAGCACAGTCATTTGCTCAAATTAAAACTTAATGAACGCATTTCCTTCTGATTTTTCAAATGTAGATGCTGATCATAATTAAATCATTTGTGATACCAAGTTGCGAAAGATTTCTATCACCTACCGATGGATTCTGTATGCGGATATCTTGCACCAGCAAGGCTGGACGTGATCGGTGTGCATAAAGCTGAGACCCCACGCTGATACAGCCTGCTGGCTACAGAAACCAGAGGAAAGAAAGGAATAAAAGTTTACAAAATTCAAATGTCCGAACAGCCAACACGGATTAACTGATCAAATTCTAAGTGTCAGGGGTGGAACCAGCCCCTGAAATGAAAAAGAAACCTGAAACTTTATACTGACTTCTTGGGTACAGCTTTTAACAGAGTTTTGGTAAACCTTTCCAATGACGGTCATATTTTTACAAAAACACACTATAAAAAAAAAAAAATCCCTTTTAACCAGAGTTAGTTCCATCCTGACGTTCATATTTCATTCATTAATCTAAATATTGGCATGCCTGATTAATTCACTCAGTCAAAAGTCAGACATATCTGATTCCTTGACCTTGAAAAGAAAAGTTTGATAGTAAAAAGCATAACAGTTTAAAATCTACACTGACCAAAAATGCATGAGAACTCAAATCATATTATATATATATATACACTCGAGCCAAAAAGTTAAGCAACCTTCACTAACAAGATTTGTGAACTCTTGCCATTCAATTATTGACTTTTTTGTTTTTGTATAAAAGAAAATTTTGTTTAAGTCATTAAGCCCCATTTTTGGGGTGGGTAAAATGAAATTGAATGTGATTTCAGACTTACATAACAATAAATTGATTCCAATGAACGTGTTTGAATTAATTGAAAAATAAAGTTGTCAGTTCTGAGCATAACCCAGGGTTGCTTAACTTTTTGGCTCGAGTGTATATGACAAAAAAAAATGAAACAAAATCTCTACAAAATAATAAGGTAGCAACACTTTACTTATCTATCCCACTTTACATACTGAGTTAAGTCTACAGCTGCCAGGATGGCTTCATGATCTTTCATCCCAATACTAATAGAAGTCTTGAACTCTTTGGCAAAAGAATTCATTCAATGCTACCACTTTTACACAAAATATAGGCTTTATTAAACATGAATGTTATTAAACAGTCTGAACTGAATACCAGTAGTGTAATTTTGTAAATCACCTAAATTTGAATCCATGCCCTAAATATAAAAGAAATACCAGCTCTCTCCCCGTTAACTCATTAATTAAAATAGATTGTCTTTTTCAGAAAAGAATATTTGTTAACTACATCTTTCAGTTTTCATAGTGATATTTCCAAAATGAAACCCACATTCTATCCACAGAGATGCACAAGATCAACAGGTATATGTTTTTGTGATGAAAAGAGTGTAATTTCAAAACAAAAACCTCAGAAATACAGAGCACAGAATGTGTACAGAGAACAAATCTACCGGGCTGTACGATAGTCTTCATAAAAAGTATGCAAAGCATATAATTGCAATTACATCAACGGCTAGATGTCTGACACAATTTGCAGCAATTAATTAATTTTACTTTCCAACTACTTACATCAGATTTGACCTGGACTTTATAGGCTAGACCAGATTTCACATCCAGAACTGTTGATTCTGAAATGTATCATAAGCACGTCTCAATGGTGGAGTGTGTTGCAATAAAATGTGGATGTCAGCTTATACTGTGAGGTGAGAGGACTTCAAATGTGCATATCAAAACATAAACCATTTGCTACCACCAAGTACTACATGAAAACCATATGAAGGCAACTGACTGGTTAACATCTTGGTAGGTTCACATACCAGAGTGTGATGTTAACTAAAAATCTTTTGCACTTATCTCAACTGTTCGTGGAGGACTCACAAAAGGCACCCAGCTCTACCCAGTAGGCTGTCTACTGATCAAGCATCATATCATCACGCTCATTCCACAACTGCCTAAGTCATGTTTTGGTCTTTTTTGAAAGTCAAAGAAAACTTTTTACTTTGAATACAGCTGTGGCTGTAGTTGGGGGGAGAGCAGTATTCTGTATAAAAAGCTCTCGCTGAACAACTTTCTCTATTTGGCTTTGTAATTCTACTATGTTCCCCTAACAAGTCTAAAATGGTGATTTAGGTGGATGTGGGTTTTCACTTAACCCTCACCCTGCGAGGGGCGGCAATTGTCGGTATTTATTCGCAAGCCCTCACGCTGCGCGGGCGGCAAAAGTCAGGAAGGTCAAGCTGACCGCGCCACGCGCAAGCCTTATTTTCACGCATCAGGTCACTGACCTTTTTGAGACCTTACCACCGTGTTATTGTTCACTGTATCTCTTCTACATCAAAGGCATTGTGACATGGACATGTTAACCAGTGAACCACTGGTCGGAATCACAAAGACTAAGCTTTCAAAGGCTCTCCCCACACTTTCAAAAGATGTAACATCGACATGCGAACTGTTGCTCAACAAATTTGCAATATTATCTCATTTTCTCACAAGCTGACCACCATCTGGAGTTGTCTGTATCTAAGAACCAATCAGAAACAAGCTCTGAAATAATCTTTGCCCCAAATGCCCACATTGGTTTATTAGTATGTGTCAATCAGGATGAAACCATTTGTGTAGGGCTTGGGAGGGCGTGGCTAGTTATCATGCTTCGTTCTCACGAAAACTACAGCTGTGAGTTTGGAATCATAAGTCAGATCATTGGTTAGAGACTGACAGACTAAGGTTTTGCTGGTTAATTCATTATCAAGTGTGATAAGGCATAGCAGCGAATGTTTTCATACCGATCAATAAAAACCGAACCGCGTGGACAGCATTTGTTGTCATCGCATAGTAGCACGGGTCAGTGACCCCAGATAAGATTCTCCATGAGTAAGGTCACTGACCATGCAGGGGGCTTTACGGGTAGCGCGGGTTAAAAACTCATAAGTCAATGAAACAAGACAATGTAATTGTTGAAAGGTACAATGCGATTGTCTGATTAATGTGAGCATTCCATTTCAAAACACCAAAAACATGACTTGGGCAATGGTGGAATGACCCTGACAATATTCTTTCCCCTCTAAAAAATGTGATGCATAAATTACTTCCCCTAGACTTGGTCATGAAAAGCTGCCATGCAGCCTCACACCTCATCGTGACATGACACACATTTCACATCATGCATCTGCCAGTCCCACCAGTCACATACATGATCTACCATTTCAGGCATACATGTGATTAGACAAAAAGAGCTGAGATGTTTATGACAGTGGTGGAGATGATGATAGTTTTGGTCATTTATTCATAATTGGTCATAGGATCTTTTAAAATTTGAGAACTACCTTTACTCTTTCCCTCTATATGGGTTTGTATAACAGGCCAATGTTTGACAGGCTGAGAAAGGGCTCGATACAGACGCACATAAAGACCATTGTCTGATCCCAGGGCTGCTGCCAGATTTCCATTGCCTGAAATATGGCAAACAAAATAATTATAATCAACTCCATTCTCTTTACCCTGAGCCAGTTGCATTCATAAAATACAATAAAGAGTCTTACTTTCAGTAGTGTTCAATCACCTGAAATTCTAAGGATCCATGAAATTACAGAACGTAAACTACCTTAGTAACAAACAATATTAAATCTGCAAATGAAATTATTATGTACATGATACAAAATGGTATCTAAAAATAAGTGGCTGACACTCAAATTGACATACAAAATATTTATTTGTGAGGTAACACTAATAGCAAACCATCTAGAGATGGCATAGTCATTCAAATTTATTTTCAACAAGCATACCCGTGCAAGCAAGATAAATGTTGCAGATTCTTTGTAGGGAGCCTAATGGTATATATGTAGATCTAGGCTACATTAAAAGCAGCATTTAGATTCGATGCAAAGACTAAAAGAACTTACACAGAAATACACAGATGTGATTACGTTGATTTTCGACCACCAATGTGAATAGAGAGGTCAAAGACGTAATTTCAAGACACTGTAACAAAATCGTATTATTAATATATCATTTTACCAGGGGCTCTTTTCATGCAGTGGATCACAGGCCCTGCCCATCATTTGAATGCAAACTGTGCGCACGTTACTTAAGAGGTGTGAAGAAGACACTGTCCCATCTTACTCTTATCTCACTCCATTGTCTTTGCCCATACTAACCAGATGACAGACATTGTACACAATCATAAGAAGATTTCAAATTTACAAATGAGAAAGCCACTCCTGTTAAATCAAGCCATTTATAAAAAAAGTATTTACCAACATAAGCCATCTTCTTCCCTCCTCCTGCATCTTCAAGGCTGTCAGAGACAAATGCATCAAAGTTATCTACCCTTGATTGGAATTCTGCAGCATTCTGTGCCAAGCATTCCTCTATAGGATCTGCATGAAAACAACACAAGAAAACATAACACCCAGCACAATGTCAATGAACTCGCTTAACTAATGAGAAACTATTATTGATGTGATATTATAATATGGAAATAATGAAAAATGCTTCAGTACAGCTGATTATTTAATATGAAAATAATGTTTCAGTGCAGCTGAAGAAAACTAATTAGTTTGTGATCCACTACACTGAGTATGATGATATCTGATACATGCTCCATATTCACTATAAAAATAAATGCAAGTTATAAAATAAATCATTGTACACCAACACAATGCTAGATGTCAACATTCTTACATATAGCCATTGCCATTAGAGAGTCAGTGGAGCTATGAAATGAATAACAAAGTGATGAAACATACCGATAGTAACCTTTCTAGACCTCCCAAGTCTGAACAGAAAAGGCCCTAAATAATACAAAAAGCCAAGGGCCAGCAGAACAACAAGTACCAGTTTCCTTGACCTGCAAAATAAAACCAATCATTGTTCAGCATCCATCAAATGTTTACAGAGCGAATAATTGAGAAAATGGCAGTGAAGTGTATGATGGGATGCACTGGTAATGCCATTTGCAGATTTATGTGAAATTGTAACAACATGAAAGAAAGCAGTTTTCTCCTCCAGTGGCTCTTAAAATTATGGTAAATATGTCTGCCCTGTATCCATCTTAGCTATAAAGAACTGCTGCAAAATGAAAAAAACAAATAACAATAATCAAAGTGGTAGGGCTCAGTGCTAATTTAAGTAAATAAAAATAAATAAGGGAATGGGAGTGAACTCTATTATTGTTGTTCTGTTGTTGTTGTTTTTTTTACAAAAATGAAAAGGGTGTTATAAATGTTAAATGTGATTTGAAATGGTCATGGCAGTATATTTTGTTACAGGCACATAAAATCATAAATTATCCTGACATTCACTGCAAAATACATCAGGACTCTAAGGAACAGTAAAGCAGTTTACCTGTTCATACAAAGAGTAATTCTGTTTTTGGTTTGTTCTATGTGGCAGCTAATCAAAGCTCAGCGAGAGATGGCCAACACTGACTGACACTCATCCATCTCTTGAGGGTGGTTTTGACAGGGTAAAAAAGTATATAATGTTTTTACATGAGCCACATGACCCTTTCAGTCACTGTTTAGAGCAGTGACAGTTGTAATACTGACTGCAAAAGCCAATATTCAACATAATAGGGGACTCATTATGCAAACCTCAGCCTCATGATATCAGGGATGACTACTGAATGTTGACTGCATACAAAACAGTTGAGAATACAACGTGATAAAATTTAGTTTCACAATTCTAGACTGTGGCCCTAAAATCCCTCTCCTGGTGGTCCTGGTGGATCTTACTGTAAAAAATGCTGAGCTCAAAGTTAAGTATGTCTGAGGAAAATCTACAGATATCAGATTCAGTGAACTCCACAACACAGCAAATTTGAAAGTTAGACTTCCAGGAATAAATTTATGTCACTCAATATTCGTCATGATTTTCTTATCATTAGAAGTGTTAATGAAATTGACTAAAATTTTAGTTGGTGCAATTTCCACACGAGAAAGTAAGGAGTCTCCACAGCATGAACACCATGAGATCTTCCATCTGTGATACATTATGCGGGTACTGTATTTAAAATGAACTATGATGGCGTTGAACAATGAAACAACATATGGTCCTATTGTATGACAAAGAAATATTAGCACAGTTCACCTACTGATATCAAGTAATTACAGGGAAAATGAAGATAATGTGGTAATTATTGTTTGCGTTAAACTTCACCGTGCACCAAAGAAACAGGCTGGTTTGGAATGATTTACATTGAACAGGAACCAGATAAAAAAATAAAAGAAGCCAGAGGGCAAGTTCATCCAAGGCAGCACTTTCTGTCTTAGCTAGTTATTAAGTGTATCTGCAAGGGATATCAAAATGTTCTGTTATTTGAAATTTTGGAATACTGTTGTGCCATTTTCATTACACTTGAACTTACAAATAGAAAAGCTTCAGGGAAAATTTACAAACTGCTAAAATTGCTGCTTATCTCAATTTTTATGAAAAATCACAAGAATTTTGAGATTTGAGAGGCAACCTCACTTTTTATAAACAAAAAGCAAAGAGTTTTGTTTTTTCTCTCCATGTGCTAAAAAACTCTGTATAGAACATGTCCAACTTGAAAAAAATTATCAGAAACTAAAATGCAATGTTTGTCATCAGAAGGTCAATTCTGAGCCTGCATCATGGTTTCCCAAATAATGCTACATGATAAAGTTATCTGCAAGTAACAAAAATTTTTCAAAACATGATCTTCTTGACTTGAATCAGTAAATTCAAGAATAAAGCCAGAAATTATTGAATGTCTGAACTGAAACTAGCAACTGATAATGAAAAGAAAAGTAAAAGAACTGAAAGTCTGTTGATTCTGCTTGTTAACCTGAAGACTTTTGTTTGGTTGATACAAATATTATAACAAGATCTGGTCAAACAAATCCAACGATATTTTAGAAAGCCATCATGGTATTACATCTTTGCCTTTCAATGACACTGACAGGTCAAAAAGTTAATACTCAAATCTAAATATATATAATCAAACTTGCCAACAATTCAAACATCATAGGAATTAAAAATCAAATTATAAATAAAACTAAGTGTGTGACATTCACCAACTATGCCCTGGTCTACACTGTATGCTGGACACAAACTAGGCTTTATTTTAAATAGAAAATTGACAATCTACACAGTATTTGTGAAGTATTTCAGTGAAAATCAAGGTTATTGTATTGCTGTTCTGATACACCTGGTAAAACGTAAAATCATATATTTTTTTATAGTCTTCAAAAGGGAAACATGCAGAAATGTTCTTGCAACTCAGAGAAAATTAAAAAAAACAAAAGAAAAAGGAGGAACAAAACACAGAATTTCTGAGTTTATGAATGGCATTCACACCTCCACTTTTCATGTCTGTCGTCATTATTTCCATGGTAGGTAGTTGAAACCTCAAAAAGCCTTGCTTGTTCCAAATATATCTGAAGACTCCTGTTTCCACAATCAAAAGTCTTATAACATATTCAATGCTGATCTTTTCATACTAAAATTAGGAACAGGTATAAAGATAAATGACCTTTTATTTGACCAGTATCTTTGATAATGATATTACAAATTTTTCATTTCAAATTTTTGTTGGACACTTTATGTAAACAAACTGTGATTGTCTCACTTTGAAACTATTTATAAGCAGTGCATTTTTCAAGTTCTTTTTATTTGTCTTTTCACTTTGTGAAAAAATAAACACCATCAGCCATACTTTTGTGGTCAAAATGAAATGGGATCTCATCTAGCAAATAAATAATACTGAAAATTCTAAAACAAAATCCTCTTTCAAGATTTAAAAAATATATGCTGTACCTGATCCTCACGTTTTTCATCATTGCCTGATAAATGATGCGACAACTGAATCAAGTATCAAATCTGAAGAACAAAAAGATTTTAACTACCTTTGGTCTTGACAATCAACAGTGTATTGTGCTTAAAACGAAAACCACAGCTTTGAAACGAAGTGCAGTAGTCACCTTAAAAAAAATGAATGTCCAGTGTGGCATAATATTGAATAAGATGCTTTCAATGGACTCTGGAGAAGCACTGTGTGGCCAAGTCAAAATATTCGGGTCATTTTGCCAATTATAATTGCAGATTTATTGAGCAACAATTCGCATCTCTGCCTTTTGATAGAGTGGGGGGAGCCTTTGGAAGGCTAGTTTTTGTAATTCCAGTCAGTGGTTCACTGGTTAACATGTTGAATGATGTTCCTGTCACAATGCTTTTGATTTAGAAGAGATTTTAAAACCCTCCTGCAAAGAGATGTCAAAATACGGCATTGACTTTCCAGGGATTCACTCTGTATAGGCATATCCACATGACAAGGTCAAGCTGACCGCGCCGCACGCAAGCCATATTTTCATGCATCAGGTCACTGTCCTCTTTCAGACGTAACTAGTCTTATTCCTCACTCGTCACTGTATCAGTATCTCTTCTAAATCAAAGGCACTGTGACAAGGGCACATTAACCAGTGAATCACTGGTAGGACTCACAAAGACTAAGCTTTCAACTTATGCTCTCCCCACAATATCAAAAGGTGTAAAATCAACTGTTGCTCAACAAATTTGCAATATTACCTCATTTTCTCACAAGCTGACCATCATCTACAGTTGTCTGTATCTAAGAACCAATCAGAAACAAGCTCTGAAATGACCTTTGCCCAAATGCCCACATTGGTTCATTACAGTGTGAATCTGGATGAAACCACTTGTTTATGACTTTGGGGGCATGGCTGGCTAGTTATCATGCTTCGTTCTCACGAAAGTTACAGCTGTCAGTTTGGTATCATAGATCATTGGTACTAGTAATTTGGTTAGACGCTAACAGACACAGGCTTTGCTGATTAATTCATTATCAAGCATGATAACGCATTGGAGCGAATGTTTTCATACCGATCAAATACAAACCAAACCACGACCACGTGGACAGCGGTAGTGTGGTCATCACACATCGGCAAGGGTCACTATGACCCAGATAAGGTTCTCCATGAGTAAGGTCACTGACTGGACAGCGGGCTTTGTGGGTAGCGCGTGGTGTGTGGGTTAAGAGAGCAATAATAAGGCGGCAGTTGCAATCTCGAAGAGGACAGTGACCTGAATGAATTGTGAAATTGCGGTTTCCACAGGTCAGTCTGGCCATCGGTATTTTCACTGTGAGCGCAGTGGACGTTTGAGAACATTGCAATTTTGCAGATATCGCACTGTTTGGGTTAATGTGTTGTTTAGAAGCAAAGAGCGGAAGGAATTCCGTACGAGATCCGCACTGTTGCCGACAAAGCGCCAAAGACCAGAAACTAACACAACTACCCCAGCCCCTTTTTGCCTGAGTAGTCAATCTGACTACCGCCCATTGATACAAACTGACTAGACCCTCACGCCCCCAACATTGCTTTTTTTCCAATGACAATTGGATAAACTAACAAAATTAATAAGTAGCCTACCGAAAAAATATATAGGGTTCTTTATCAAAAAGTGCGGATCTCGTAAGGAATTCCTCCCCAAAGAGCAAAAAAAAAAAAAACACCAAAAAGATAAAATGCATTCATAAAAAAGAGTGACAATAAATCACTTGATCTTTTGACCACCAAGGACACAAGGTCCTTTATCTGCACCCCCAAAAATAATAATAATAATAGACAGTGAAACATTCTCAAGCTCGCCTGGAGTATTTTAAACCCCACACCTTAAACGAGAAGACTACGGAGTAGATCTAGACTAGATCTAAATCTGTCTAGATCTAGATCATCTAGAATCTAGATCTAGATCTAGAGTCTAGATCAGAGTCTAGATCTAAAATCTAGACTAGTGTAGATCCAGTTTGTTTTGTTCACAACCCACCTGCCTAATGAATTGAAAGCATTTACAGCATTTTGAACAATGACTGGCAGTCCCATCTCGCGTTTAGTGCACTGCAGAGTTAGTCTGTATACGATCTGCTTGCACACGTACGTAAAGCCATTCCTCATTTCACTTCATTGTTTCAAAGACTAACTGGACAGCGAGTGAGTGTGTACATGTCACCGGAAGTCTCCCTAGATAACAACAAATTTACAGTTATTTTGGTGGTGTCCCTTGAGAAGTAGCTCTGTACTTCATTTGTTGTATGGGAAGCCAACGAATGATCTCCCCCCTTGAGCAAATTAAGCAAGTCAGGCCCAAAATTATCTATTGATCAGAGACTGATGATGCTAATTGCTATTGATGAACAGTTAAAAACAAGATTGTCTCGGCTCCCTCCTCTTTCGGTATGTCAGTGTGTCTTAGTCAACATTTCTATGGACCATCAGCTGTATTTCGCCCGTGCAGATGCGGGGCCCTCTTGCAGAAGAGGGACAGCAAAGAATACATCTGACGTGATACTGCGTGTCGTAAGAGGCGACTAAAGGTGCAAAGGTCCTGGTCTCCCGAGAAGAGCCAGTTGGCGGTGGGCCAACTACCCACCCTGTAAAAATAAACCAGTTACAGAAACACAAGCAAATACTTTAAATCAGTCTTTTATCTTGGGAGAAGGGGGAGCATCTGCACCTGTAGATTCAATGAAGGACAATGGACAAAGCCGAAAGGACTCCACTGGCCTGACTGCTCCTTCATCAAACAAGTCACTCCGGATTGCGTCGTGGAATGTCCGCTCCATGTATGAAGCAGGAAAGAGTGCCCAGGTTACAATGGAGATGAGGCGATACAGACTGCACATACTTGGAGTTAGCGAGACCCGCTGGATACAGTCCGGACTGAAACAACTTAATTCTGGGGAAAAGATTTTGTATTCTGGAAGGGAGGACAAAAAGCATACAGAAGGAGTAGCGATCATCTTGAGCAAGCACGCCCAGAGGTCACTGAGGGGATGGGAACCCTACGGAAGGAGAATTATATTGGCATCATTTACTACAAAGAACAAGAACATCAACATGAACATTGTGCAGATATACGCCCCAACAAATGAAGCAACCGATGAGGACAAGGACGATTTCTACAACCAGCTTCAGGAAATAGTTGACACATTGCCAAGAAAAGATGTGAACATTATAATGGGAGACGCCAATGCCAAGATAGGACAGGACAATACAGGGTATGAAGACATTATGGGGTGCAATGGTTTGGGACAAATGAATGAGAATGGAGAGCGGTTTGCAAGTTTCTGCGCATTTAACAGCTATGTGATTGGAGGTTCAGTATTCCCACACAAGAGGATCCATAAGGCCACTTGGATTTCACCGGATGGAGTAACTGAAAACCAGATTGACCACTTTTGCATCACCCGACGATTCAGACGCTCACTGGAGGATGTCATAGTACAGAGAGGAGCTGATGTTGGATCTGACCATCACATGCTGCTGGCAAGACTCAAACTCCGCCTCAAGAAACAAGGTACCAGAGCAGGAACAAAGAGGAGAAAGTTTCAAGTGAGCCTTCTGGATGGAGACAAGAAGGAAGAGTTCCAGCTGACACTGAGGAATAGATTCAAACCCCTTGTTGACCTCGAAGAGACAGTAGATTTGGAGACTCACTGGGCTAAGGTAAAAGGAGTATTTACATCGACATGCCAGGATGTTCTTGGGGAAAAGAAAGTGGAACACAAGGAATGGATCAGTCAAAAATCACTGGACTTGATAAGGATAAGAAGAGACCTAAAAGAACAGGTAAATGCAAGTCGTACAAGAAGCTCAAGAGTTGGTAACCAGGAAGAGTACCGAGCATCAGCTAAAGAGGTCAAAAAATCAATTAAAAAAGACAAAGAGGAGTTTATAGGAATGTTAGCAGAGAAAGCAGAGAAGGCAGCAACAGGAGGACACATGATGATCCTCTACCAGACTACAAAGACTCTTGCTGGAAAATATGGAAAACCTGAAGTTCCTGTCAAGGATTACAACAGGAAGGCTATTTTTGGAAAGGAAGCTCAGGCAAAAAGATGGATAGAACATTTTAACAGCCTCTTGAACAGACCTCCACCAAGCAACCCACCCGACATTCTACCCGCAAGAAATGATTTACCGATCAGTTGCGACCCTCCGACTAAAGCAGAGATTAATGATGCCATAAAGCAGTTAAATCGAGGCAAGGCAGCTGGACCAGATCAGATCCCACCAGAGGCGCTGAAGGCAGATGCTGCTGGGGCTGCAGAGGGTCTGCACTCACTATTCTCGAGGATTTGGACCGGAGGCAAGTTTCCAAAGGACTGGAAGGAAGGACACCTCGTGAAGCTTCCAAAAAAAGGGGACCTCAGCAATTGTAGTAACTACAGAGGAATTACACTTCTCTCCATCCCAGGAAAGGTTTTCAACCGGATTATTCTCAAGCGAATACAGAATGCAACAGACCCAAAACTTCGTGAGGAGCAAGCTGGTTTCAGGAGTAATCGATCAACCACCGACCAGATCGCCACGCTGAGAATCATAGTAGAGCAGTCGCTAGAGTGGAACTCCCAACTGATAGTGAACTTCCTTGACTACGAGAAGGCCTTTGATAGCATCGATAGAGAAACACTGTGGAGAATATTGAGACATTATGGAATCCCAGAGAAGATGGTGAACCTTATCAAGAGCATGTACGAGGGGACAAGTTGCAGAGTCGTACACGATGGCGAGCTTACTGACAGCTTTGATATCAAGACTGGTGTTAGGCAGGGTTGTTTGCTGTCCCCATTTCTGTTTGTCCTGGTGATTGATTGGCTTATGAAAGAAACCACCAGTGGAGGAAGAAATGGCATACAATGGACCCCATGGACACAGCTGGACGATCTAGATTTTGCAGATGACTTGGCACTATTGTCGCACACACACGACCAGATGCAAGCAAAGACTACAGCTCTAAACAAAATTTCAGAATCTATTGGATTGAGGATACATCCTGCGAAGTCGAAGGTCCTAAAAATTGTTGCACCCCCAAGCGCACAAGTCAGAGTAGGAGATCAACCACTGGAAGATGTAGAGTCCTTCTGCTATCTTGGTAGTATCATTGACAATAAGGGAGGAACAGAAGCAGAAGTCAAAGCACGAATTGGAAAGGCACAGGCAGCTTTCACGTCCTTAAGCAAGATTTGGAGAACCAAGGATATATCTCTAAAAACAAAGCTGAGGATATTCAACTCGAACGTGAAGTCAGTCCTGTTGTATGGATGTGAGACTTGGAATGCGTCCCAGGCCTGCATAAAGAGAATCCAAGTTTTCATCAACAGATGTTTGAGGAAGCTACTTAAGATCAGATGGACAGACAAGGTCAGCAATGAAATTGTATGGAAAAGAACAAGACAGAGCCCAGTCAGAGAGGAAATTGGTAGGAGGCGATGGAGATGGATCGGCCACACTCTCAGGAGGCCAGGAAACAGCATCACGAAGAAGGTATTGGATTGGAATCCCCAGGGCAAGAGATCAAGAGGAAGGCCGCGCGGAACGTGGAGAAGAGCCAGAGAAAATGATGTGCAACGAAGCGGAAAGACTTGGAATAATGTAAAGAGACTGGCCCATGATAGAGAGGGATGGAAAGTGTTTGTTGGTGGCCTATACCCTGATCCAGGGTGAGAAAGGCAATGATGATGATGATGATCAGCTGTATTTAATTAACTTCTTCTTCTTTCGTTCACCAAATCTAAATCTGCAGATATTGACTAATCCAGTCGACTTCTCACTTAACGGTGGAAATGAGGTGAGGGGAGATGAATATAATATACGAGAAAAAAATCAGGCGAGGTAGATTTCAGTAGTCTAAAATAACGGCCGGGCTGTCTTCTCCAAAACTTCGGGCAACATGACAGCGGACAAGTAGATCATGTTACAAATATAAGAAACACAAACTTCCAATTACTTAATAAATAAAACATTAAACCGCGCCCCCAAACTGGAAATGACCATATCCATAGTCTCTGCGTTGTAACTCACGATAAGGCTGTCCCTAAAGTTATCAGAGGACAAAAAGTCATAGAAGACACAATTAAACTCAACCCTCCCTCCTTCCCATCAATCTTTTTTGTTTTAATCCAAGACGACAAACAACAGTCAACACGTAGACTACCGTAGTTACAGAACCTGCCTGATCCTTCTTCATCTTCTTTCGTTGACCAAATCTAAATCTGCAGATTTGTTCTTTTAAGAAAATCGTATGGTTTTCTGTAGTTCTGGCAGAGCACCATAGAGTTTGACATTCAGGTCGGTGGGTTTGGGCCAATATGTTTCTCGTAGTGCTGAGAAGAGTGTGCATTTCTGCAATGCTGTGTTTTGAGAAGACTAACTAAGACTATGCAGAGGAATGTCAAGTCCGGACAAACCTGAAATGGAAGAACTTTCTTTGGGACTATCCAAAAAGCACCGTGCTGTCGAGGAGGGGGGGGGGGGGGAGGGGACTCCGATCCATGGAAGCAGATGTGGGGGCAGAGGGATGTTAGGTTGTGGGAGTGCGTACAATTTTTCCGTTACGGTAAGGGATTAAAAAGTTTACTTTTATTCACCTGTACATGAATAACACCAACGAACACGTGCCATGTACGTTATGAAATTGCCACATGGTCCATGCAAAATACCACTTTAAGTCAAGGTCCTGGCTTACAATGATAGAAATAGACAGGCTTGGGAAGATTTTGTTGTTCGTCCATCACAGGCGATGAGGACCACTGACATCCCTTACGATGGGGTTGGGACTGAGTGTGTCCGGAGATGGCTGGTGAGTCCAATCCGGGCACGGAAGTGTTTCCCACACACTGGGCAGGCGTGGGGGGTGGCTGCAGTGGATGTGCTAGCCGCTCTCTCTTTTCGGTGGCGTCGCTTTCTTTTAGCCTCTGCTGTCCGTTTCTTTTCTGCTGACTTGGCGCCCCTGGTGATCAGTCCGCGCCAGGTGGAGCGATCTAGCGCCGCTGACTCCCAGGACGTGTCATCTATGTCTAGTGACTTCAGGGAGACTTTCAGGTTGTCTTTGAATCGCTTTCGTGGACAACCATGACAGCGCTTGCCTGTGGCGAGCTCTCCGAAGAACAGCTGTTTCGGGATGCGGTTGTCTGACATCCTGAAGACGTGGCCAGCCCAGCTGACTTGGTATTTCATCAGAATTGTGTGGATGGTGGACATGTTGGCCGTGGCCAGGACTTCAGTGTCGGGGATCTTATCCTGCCATTTGACTCTTAGGATTTTGCGCAGTGAGGAGAGGTGGAAGTGGAAGATATGAAATAATTAAATGACTAGATGACCTACCGAGCATTGCCGGACTAAACAATCATGTGCCCCATCGCCCACCCCCCACCCCCCCCCCACCTTCCCTCTCTCTCTCTCTCTCTCTCTCATATAATAAAAGTATGCCCAGAATAAACAATCATGTGCCCCCTCTCTCTCTCTCTCTCTCTCTATCTCTCTCTCTCTCTCTCTCTCTCTCTTTCTCTCTCTCTCTCTCTCTCTCTCTCTTTCTCTTTCATATAATAAAAGTAATAAACTACAGTCTTGCTTCAGAACTCATGCGCACCAGAACACTACGCACCAAACTGAACGCTTGATACGGTTACTTTTTATGACATGCACGATAGTATATAATTACTACGAAACAAACATGCAAAAATACAGATGTTACATAGTATTCAACATTGTTATTTATTAAAAATACATGCTTGAAGTAAACAACTTTTAATTATAGCCATCATCTTCCTTATCTCAATTGTCACCTTCCTGCTAAATTTTAGGCCTGTAGAGTGTATAGTTTGGTCAGTTAGTCATGCCAAAGGTTGCAAGTTACTGAAATATATAATAGATGATAATCCAGTAACAGCTTTATCCCGAACAAAGTTAAAAACCTCAGCTAGTAATAAAAAAAGTAATGGTTGAAAATATCTAGCCTAAAAGGTAAATGTCATACCGGTATTGAAAATTTCAGGTACATGTACATTTATTCAGATTTGAGAAAAACAACATCCAAGCTGTTACAGCTCAGTCAAATGTCTTATAATTCAAGTTTTTTTTTTTTTTTTATAGATATATTTTGTATTTCACTTCAAGCTGAAAGAGGGAAAGCAAGGTGGAGCTAGGTGCTCTGGTCGTACACACACACACACACACATAAACACAGAGAGAGAGACAAATGGTAATGATCCGATGTCTCAAACTGTTTTCTTATATGGTTTTGAGTAAAAATCAATACATGTACAATTATAAAAGCGAATGTGTGTCCGTCAGTGGATTCGCAAAAAAATACTGGCTCATACAGCTCGGATTTACATGAAATTTGGAAGATTTCGCCCTGCAGAAGCTTCTTTTTTTTACATTCGGAGGTCCAAATGGCGGGATTTTACAAACAAATTTTTTTTTTTTTTTTGCTTTGTATCACTAGCTGCTCGCGCCCGAGTCTCCTTTTCATAAATGTATCACTCCTTGATATCATATCACTCCCTTCCGATGTGATCACTGTATTACACAAACAACCCAGTATGCACTTCATTGTCATTTCATGGCTGCTGGCGGGTTGCACAGGGTTTTAACAGGGTGCAGTAAGAAAAAAAGATACCCACACAAATTGATATTATTATGATGAGATAGTCCAAGATTAAACAAACAAACAACTGCAAAAACAAAATAAACTTAAAGGAATGAGGAAGTTGAAGGTGGTCTAGAGGCAAGGTGCTCGCCTCTCATGCCAAGGGTCCCGGGTTCTAAACCCGGCCGGTGCAGGCATGTTGGAAGTTTGGGATTTTTCTCATATTTTCATGTCCCTGATCCTATCGAGGGGTAGGATCGAGTACCTAGTCTTCTCGGATAAGGACGAAAAAATTCGGAGGGCCCGTGTGCACGTTGCGCACGTTAAAGATACCTTGGCAGTTGGAAATCGTAAAGAGCAGGCCGAACAGGCCGCTGCCCGGGCAAAATTAAATAAAATTCATCCCTACCACCCACTCCCCCTCATCCCCCCACCACCAAAAAAAAAAAAACGCCGACCGGCGCTGCACTGTGGCGACGACGTGCCTGCTCCAGTTGTAACTGGGGTGCAATGGCACAAAGGCAAAATTTCCCAAATGGGATTAAAGAGTTATACAAATACAAATACAAAATACAAATAATCACTCAGAAGCAAAACTAATAGAACAGATTATCTCTGGCAGCACCGAGTACCTCAGCTAGTGTATTGCTGGGCGAAGTCTGGCAGTTGCAAATAGAAATGTCGCAGTGTTCATGGAATGTTGAGAGAGAGAGAGAGAGAGAGAGAAAGGGAGAGAAAGAGAGAGAAAGGGAGAGAGAGAGAGAGAGAGAAAGAGAGGGGGAGACACGCACACACACACACACACACATATGCACGCACACAGAAGGTGAGTATGGTGGAGATGATGATGATATCAAATGTCTTGATAAAACTCTTCCGCGTGGAAGCTGAATAATTGTACATGTATTTCAATCCACGTTTGACACATAGATATCCAATGAGATTATAAACTCTTTGTAGATAGATACATCTGATAGGTCCACTCTTGGCCAAAGAGTAGGCCTATGACGTAAACATCGCTCGGAGATAACACAGAGGTGGTCATTCACGGTAGCTGAAGAGAGTTATCCGGGTAATCTCAGCTAGATTACCTCTCCTTAGAGTTTATATCAGGTCCTTACCAGGATCCGCTTAGCTCAGGAAAGTTCGTCACTTTTACCTCAGCGATTTGAAAGAGGAAAAACCCAGCTGGGTGAGAACTACAGCAGAGCTCGCATTGTGCGATTGGAGTTATCCATCAAGTACGTACTCTCGATTTGGACAATCTCTGCCCCCTTCCCCGACCCAACTCTCTTCACCTATGTGAGCTTGAGCATTAATATGGCTATTCGAATTTTGAATGTTCATGATAAAACCTTGGCTTGGTGTTCTAAAAGTGTAAGTGGCAGTTCGCTTGGACTGTTTGATTTTGTTCGTGAGATATATACATTATGCTGAGGACAAGCCCCCAACTCCTAACTCCGAGCGTGCAGACTTTATGGATGGCCCATTTTGATGAACGCGAACAATGATTTCCTTGAAAAGCGTGTTGTTAGTGCCGTCAGGGACAATCGTAAGTGGGAGATGGATCTAGACAATTCAATGAGGCCTTCACAATTTCTGATCCTTGGAGAAGTTTTAATGCGTCAGCATTCTGAAGGTGATGGGCAATTGGGAAGTGGGTCAGCCCGGGACGTTGTACATCTATTATGTACGGAAGAACAGGGGGGGGGGGGTATGGCAATATCGCAAAGATTCTTTTCTATAATTACAGATAAATGTCTGCCTCATCCTGTGCTGAACTCAATTTACTGTTCTATTCTTGTTTGTCCAGAAGTCCCAGATTCGTGTAATCTGTAGACACGCCTCTGATTTTGATGCCTTGCACTCTAACCCGTTTAGTAGCCCGTGTTTTTAAACGGATACGGGTGGTCAACATTGATCATTATGCAATGCATGTTCTGTATGGATATAAAATCATTCACTGTCTGAATGACGGGTCACAGTGTTTATCTTTACAGTTGTATAACTCGCCGGTAGCATTCTTGACTAGCCTAGAGATCTGTATAACCATCTACAGTTCAAATAGACGCCGCATCGTGATTTACTCTAAAAAGATGGAAGGGCAAGTCATCATCATTACAGGTTTGTTGATCCACTGCCATAGTACGTTGTTCTTCCGTCTTGATTTTGTTCCGTTTTTGACATTGTTATAAATTGGCTTCGAACACAAGCAGTTACAAGAGAATTTGAAAGTGCAAGAGTTTCTCTTATACGCACATCAAAATGGCAGTCCATGCTTCCGGAAAAAACTGCAGTTATAAAAAGCACACGTTAAACAGACATAATTATTGTTTCAAAATAAGTAATGATCTTTGAATATTGAATATCCATTTTGCTTTCATTGTATAAACTATTCCTATTCAAGTAAGCCTCCTGAGCACGGAATGTTTTACTAACTTATTTTGCATGATTTAGATTGTGAACAAAACAAAAAAAAAAACAGCCAACTCTCTGTGTGTGTGTGTGTGTGTGTGTGTGTGTGTGTGTGTGTGTGTGTGTGTGTGTTTGTGTTTGTGTGTGTGTGTGCGTGTGTGTGTGTGTGCGTGTGTGTGGGGGGGGGGCAGGCAGCAACCGACAGTTTTGTATTTCGGCAATAAGCCCCATTGTAAGTTTAGCTGTCAAACCGAATGATAAAGCCCCGGAGTCCAAAGTTAGTCATTTAGCAGTGATGTGTTTTTGCAGACCTCACGGTTTAACTTGTTTTATGATTGAGAGGTCCAGCCCACGGCTTACTACATAACGTGTAAGCCGTGGTCCAGCCTCAAATTTACACGGCTTACATAGTGACAGCAGAAATGTAAGCAGGGCTTCCCTGAGTCGCGGGTATGCTACTGGACACCGTTGAAGCCCCTTTTCTTTTCTTTTTTTAAACTGTCTGGGTTATATCCATCTTATGTGGCCAAAAGACCTCGACACTGATGGAAACAATTAAAGCCTATGTCGGGCTGGAATATGGCTGGTGGTGCACTTAGTTAAGTCTGTTTAGTCTCGTTTCAGTGTGACATGTAAAATATGTAGGCTACTGTTACGTGAATAACACCAAGTCTCTGAAAGGCTGCATCTTCCTTATGGATATGCTAGAGGAATCGCTTTTTTCTTCGCCAAAATAAAGGACACTAAATACAGTTTCATAGTTACGAATATTTCTACATCATGAACCTTCGGGAAATGACTCAGTTTGTGATGTCGACGAAATAACGAGCTACAGCGCGCTGGATCAAAATTTAATCTATTTTGCGTCGATTTTTACTCAGATTTGAACTTCCTTTAAATCATCCAACGAGACAGACTTGTTTCAATCTCAGCAGTGTCTGACGTCCCGTCTAACTCCGTAGTCCACATAGACGCAAAACAGACTTGACTAAGTGGTAAGCCAGACCGACACTGGCATAGGCCCCAGCTTGGTGGCGAGCCACCTAATTATTATGCACCACACTAAAACACTACTCGCTGCCCCCACTGCGGCGGTGTGTGTGTGTGGAGGGGGGGGGGGAGGTTAGTAGAGTTTTAGTGCGATGCATATTAATTAGTTAGTGAGCCACCAGTGTGGTGCCTAGAGGGACAAGGTGGTCTAGAGGCAAGGTGCTCGCCTCTCATGCCAAGGGTCCCGGGTTCTAAACCCGGGCAGTGCAGGCATGTTGGAAAGTGGATTTTTCTCATATTTTCAAGTCCCTGGTCCTATTGGGGGGTAGGATCGAGTAGTTCTTGGAAACTGGATTTTTCTCATATTTTCAAGTCCCTGGTCCTATTGGGGGGTAGGATCGAGTACCTAGTCTTCTCGGATAAGGACGAAAAAATTCGGAGGGCCCGTGTGCACGTTGCGCACGTTAAAGATACCTTGGCAGTTGGAAATCGTAAAGAGCAGGCCGAAAGGCCGCTGCCCGGGCAAAATTGAAATTAATAGATTAAAATTTATCCATATCATCTCCTCCCCCCCCCCCCCCCCCGCCAGAACAAGAAATAATAAAACAAGTAAAGTGAGGTGTAAATGCCAAGGGCAGCGAACCTCCTAAAATAAAGACCTCAAATCAGTGTGGTGCCTACGCCGGCCTTGGCTGAAGGGTGTTAGCTGCTTTGAATCTGTTCATTATATTACTCTCTGTGTACCCCAACTCACACTGGGCTGCCAACTGTAAACTGTATCTCCTTAGGGGCGAGTACAGGCATTGGAGCTGACACGGCTGAATACCTGTGTGATTATGGGGTCAAACTGGTGCTGGTGGCAAGGTCACCGGACAAATTGGAGCAGGTCAAGTCCAGATGTGTGGCCAAAGGACTGAAAAACGAAGATGTATGTCGTTACTTTTTCATTACTTGTATGAATCAGCTGGGGCCTTTGCATAGAAGGGCAACCAGTATGACTAGGGCCTACAACTTCGTGCATTATATACCTTACATAACAATACCAGTACAACCGTACTCACTGTATAGCCTACCTCACACAACATCAGCCATATAACTTTGCTCATTGTACTTTATACAACATTACCAATGCAACTTCGCTTACGTTATACAACACCAACAACACAACCTTGTCCGCTGTACACAACATCCTCATCATTGCTCACAGTAAGTTTTATACACTGTCTCACTATTGATTTTGACAATTGTAGGTGTTGACAGTAATAGCAAGCGTGGCCAGCGAGGATGACATAGCTCGTATCATCAACTCCACAGTGGATACATTTGGCCGGATTGATCATTTGGTAAGTCAGTTCTGTCTCACCCAGTGGTTAACAAAAGAATGCCTTGAAGCTATTGTTGACAAAAAAAGACTCCGAAAAAACTATAGTAAAAGCGACCTCGCTAAAGTCAACAAACAAATTAAAAAGAGAATCAAAGTGTGTAAAAAAGAATACCAAGATAAAATTGAAGCAAGTTTTAAATCAAATGACATGTCATCTGTGTGGAAGGGAATGAAACAGGTTACGGGGTACGATTGTATGAAGAATAAAGTGAATGTTGTGAATGAAAGCGAATTTGCCAATGAATTGAATCAGTTCTACTGTCGCTTTGACAAACACGATTTCTCCAACCAACACCAGGAAATAAGAGATAGTTTTGATTTTGATAATGATGAATGTAATATTTGTTTTGATTATGATGCTGTTGTGAAACAATTTAAATCTGTTAAGGAAAGAAAGGCATCTAGACCAGATAACATTGGAAGCAAAGTAGTGAGAACATGTGCTGAACAACTAGCAAAAATTTTTACTTTCATCTTCAACAAATCCTTTCAAAACCATTACATACCAAACATTTGGAGATTGTCAAAAATCTTACCTGTCCCCAAAAAACCAAAAATATCTGAAATGAACGACCTTCGCCCAGTTGCATTAACTTCCATTATCTTTAAATGCTTTGAAAAACTTGTTTTAACTGAACTAACGAAGGAGGTCAAACAAAATCTCGATCTTTTGCAATTTGCATACAAAGAAAACAGGAACACAGAAGACGCCTTATTGTTTTTATTGCATAACATCTACAGTCATTTAGACACTGGTAAAACCTGTGTTCGTGTGCTCCTAGTCGATTTTTCGTCTGCGTTTAACACCATACAACCGCACTTAATGTTTCAAAAGCTTACCAACCTACACGTGAGTTCTTTTTTAAAGAGCTGGATCTTCGAATTTCTAACACAGAGAAGCCAGTTTGTGGATATAAACAACACATTTTCCAAATTACTCACAACAAACACAGGAGCGCCACAAGGCTGCGTGCTGTCACCTGCCTTGTATACATTGTATACAAATGATTTCACTGTGACACACAACAACGTTTACCTTCTTAAATTTGCCGACGACTCTGCTGTTTTAGGCCTTTTATCTAACTCTGGCCACGAATATTCTAACATTGTACAATCCTTTCATTGTTGGTGTAATAACAACTATCTTCTACTGAATGTTAAGAAAACAAAAGAGCTTGTTTTTGACTTTAGGAAAAATAACAACGATCCTGTTTGCCCTCTTACTATCAACAATGAAGAGGTTGAAATTGTCACAGAGGCCAAATATCTTGGCATTACTATTGATTCATTGCTTAACTGGCATGCGCATGTAACATATGTATACAAGAAAGCCAACCAGCGCATGTATTTCCTCAGAAAGCTCCGCTTTTTAAAAGTTAGCAAAAGCATTCTGAAAATATTTTACACCATGGCTATTCAGAGCGTTTTGATGTATGGAGTTGTCTGTTGGGGAGGAAACATCTTACAAAAAGATAAAAATAAGATCAATAATTTAATTAAAAAAGCATCCAAAATTTGTATCTGTGATCTGCCATATTTTGATGAGCTGTACACTGGTGCTTGTATTAAAAAAGCTAATATTATTATAAATGACCCCCAACATCCCCTGAACAAGGAATATATAAGATCTGTAAGAAGTTTAAGGCTGTTGTCAAAGAAAACTAAAACTGAGCGCTACTTTAAATCGTTTATTCCATCATCAACTAGGATGTTACAATAATGTCGTCATCTTGATCGTAATCTGTGCACAGTTGAATTATGTCCTGCGTGTCAGGTCAATGTGTTTTGGTTAGGGAAGCATATTGTGTGCACTGTTAATTTTGTTAATTTAGTTAATTTATCAGTGTGTGTGTATATATGTGTGTGCGCGCTATGTATCATACTTTCTGCTTCTGTAACTGTATTGTTATGTATTCAATGATCAAAACAAATTTCCTTGTACAAGGACGAATAAAATTTATCTTATCTTATCTTATCTTATCTTAACTTTTCTAACCCTGGCGCTGCCATAGGGAATTACTGCATGCGTTTCATGCACTTTGGGACGGAGGGGGGTGTCTTATATTGGGGGCGCAGGAGTGTCAAGCATTATGGAAAGCGTACAATAAATAGGAGGGGTCGGTGTCAGAAACTGTCAACATCGAGCCTATGTATTTTATGGATTGCCCCCAAGACTTTATCATCCACAGATCAACAACGCTGCTTGCATGGCTTTCGAAGATATCCAGCACTCCACCTTCAAGTCCTACGAGGTAGTCATGAACACCAATTTGAGAGCACCTCTGTTCTTGTCTAAAGAGGCTTTGCCGCATCTCAAACAAACTAAAGGTATTTCATCATAACTGACCGCCATGGAGCACTCACATACAAACAAACTCGCTCGCACGTACGTGACTACACAGACAGAAACAGAAAACAGACACAAGGATGGACAGACGGACAGACAGACAGACAGACAGACATACAGATAGACAGACTGACAGATAGATAGATCGAGAGAGAGAGAAAGAGTCGAGAGAGGAGAGGTACAAAGAGATAACTTACGTATGTCCAAATATATCTATTATCATATATGGTCTACGATAAATTGGAATTTGATATCACTCACTACATCAAAACAAACCACGTTATTGTGTACCATGGAATGATATAACTTACTGTAAATAAACGTAAACAATATTAACCCTGCCCATCTGTTACCATCTGCTTTTTTGCCTCCCCTGTCAGTTTCAATGGTCAACATTTCCAGTGTAAACAGTGAGTTAGCGGTGAGTGGAACATTCGGAGGAGTGTCAAAACCCAGGCGTTTTTTGTTTTTGTTTTATTTGTTTCAATTTTGCCTGGAGCAGTTAATGTTTTATTGTACATGTAGAAGGATTATGGGTGTTACGGGTCTGGTCTGGGTGATAGTGTTACAGAGTGGGTGTTATGGGTTATTGGTTTTATGACTGCATTTTAAAATCGAGAGGTATTTATGAATTACTCTTTCGTACCATGCCACACACTAAGAACAACCTGAATAAGTTTTTATCAACAGACCTGCAGGGCCACAAATTTAATTACCTTAAATTTCCTAACAATTTTGTCTAGATCTCTTACATACTAAAAAGACAACATCAGCAGCATCAAATGAAAATTCAATAATATGACACTAGAAGTCTCCTCTAGATTCCTATAAGATTAAGATCATTCTGACTCACTAACAATTCAAGTATTAATTATCTATCTCTCAGGTATAGTCTGCCTACTATCTATCAAGCAATATACTAAAGTCTCTGGCGACAATGTCATCTCAACTATTTGTGCCTACCGCTTATAATGGATCAAGCTCGTCAATACAAACTGACGTAGTTACGTTAGATCTACTCTAGGATGGGCTGGCAATCCCCAGCCTCATCCAGACAAATCAATTCCAATTCACAGTTGTGTATGCCAAACATTCATACTAGATCTAGTTGCAAGTTAATATACATCTTTGTCTTGCATTCTTGGGTAGCACTTCTAGCATGTGCGGCAATCCTGTCCTACTGGAAAAATTACGTTCAGCTCCTCGTTCATTGTTGAATCATCAACAGACAAACACTTACACTTGGTCCCTGATAAGGAATCAGGGAACAGTAGACAACAGCAGTGGGTATATCATAATCGAGCACATGGCTTCATCTCAATGCCTATAATGGACATAGACATGAAAACAACAGTCTTCTGATTCTTCTGGCAGAATCACGCCGACGCCTGCACAGATGGAATTTTCTGTATGGAGTGATGAACATAGGAATGGCTACGCTTATATACTGTGCGGCCAGCTGCAAATTACCGTCCAAATGCCTAGATTTGATTGGTGCATCCATTCGAGCTCAGCTCGCAGTATTAATAGATCTACATGGAAGTTGGTCACGGCCTTGTACTAGAAACAGACAAGGTCGAATTAAAATGTCAAAACCATTACTAAAATCTCTAAACCCTCGTGCTTTCTACGTTTTATGTACGAATTTCTGAACGCGACTAAGCGTCTTAAACTATCTATCCTTATTCACCCCTTCTCTTCCCTTGTAAGAGTTCATCACAATCACGGGGTCGAGAATTGCACTGTCACTCCTAACTTATCCATTTATTCTATCTTGCCCCACTTTCTTTCCATCTCTAAGAAAAAGTGTTACAAAAACAAACTGTTCACGAGAACAGTTCAAGGACATTTACGCTGGTTATAATCAACGAGACCGTGAAAAAAACAAGTCTTTTCAAGTCGTGACCCAGCACGACAATTATAGTATTAACCTTGACATCCCCCACCCCAGTGGAAATTTTAAGAAAAATTTACACGATAGGATCCAAGAAATTACAAAATTATTGTGGTAGGGGCTTAAGTACTACTGTACAAAAACGAGCCTTAAACTTGAGAATAAAAAATTTTTTTTAACTAAGAACGTGCATATTGGATGGACAAAAGCATACAATTATTGATGCCACGTTCTATAGAATCTAGTCTATCGAAACATTCTTACTGCACACAATCAAACTTCTCACGTACATTTATAATAACAATGAGTATATCACTGTATACTGCTGGTTTAAAGTATAACTACAATCAAACAATCAGGCCTTACTGAAGGAATAGGCTCATAATTATCTAGTCAACACACATAATTGCTGCTTATATACACATTCACAAACAATATATTGTTGATTAAAATACTGTGGTATCCAATGGCAGCAGTAGCTCTGGTAGCTTGGTTTGCCATGTCTCCATCTCATTGACCCGCTGACAAGGGCGTCAGGTTTGTCAGAAGTTCAGGTCACAGTCCGGAATGACGCTGGTGGAAAGAGGATATTCACAAAAAAGGATTGTAAAACTGGTTCATAAAGTAGTGAACAAGATAATGTGAATCCATCCACCGTCCAGAATTGAGGGGGAAAAGTACTATCCAACCCCAATACAAGACACAACACTCTTTAATAGGGAACTAAATTAGACGTGACAAAACATCAGCTTGGGAATTGTCACCGCCAGGGATAGCCCGGATAACAAACCGGTATTCCTGGAGTGCAAGACTCCACCTCGTTAATCGAGCATTTTTAGCCCTGTTAGCCTTCAAGAATAACAACGGACGATGGTCCGTTTCAATTATAAACTCGGACATAAGTAGATATCGCGAAAATGCGTTTACAGCAAAAATGATAGCGAGGCACTCTCGCTCGATAATTGCATAGCGGCATTCCCTGTCTAGCAACTTGCGGCTGGCGTATAGACATGGCCGCAAGGTATCGTCTCGTTCCTGTAATAACACAGCTCCTAATCCCTTGTCCGACGCATCAGTGCGGACAATAAATATTTGGTTTATATCCGGCAGTATGAGAATGGGGGAAGTCGAAAACAATCGTTGAACGGTACGAAGTGTATCAGCACATTCGGTTGTCCATTTCACTTTATTAGGAAAATTCTTTCTTGTGAGGTCCGACAACGGAGCTGTAAGCGAAGAAAAATTTGGAATGAACTTCCTATAATAGTTAAGAAAGCCCAATAAACTACGAACTTCTTTCTTAGTTCGAGGGGGTTGGAGCTTTAAGATGGTAGTTATCTTCTTGTCATCAGGGGTCTGAACGCCGTGGGCAATTGTATGGCCCAGAAAATTAATTTCATTATATCCTAAAAACACTTTACTGGGTTTCGCCGTAAGGCCAGCTCGACGAAGAGCAATAAAAACTTGTCGTAGGGCTGCGAGGTGGCCCGACCAATTGGTTTCATAATACAAATGTCGTCAAAATACGACAACTCGGAATTCATATTCTGGAGCAATATTGTCATCATACGGGCGAAAGTGGCAGGGGCTGTAACTAATCCGAAAGGCATATAGCGCCACTGCATAAGACCCAACGGGGTCTGAAAAGCGGTATATTGCTTGCTGTTCTCATCAAGCGGAATTTGCCAATAGCCTTTGGAAAGGTCAATTTTAGAAAAAATCGTTGCCCTCGCTAACTGCGCAAAAAGATTCTCCTGGTTGGGAATCGGTTCAGCGTCATATATCGTAACCTCATTAAATCTACGATAGTCAATACAAAAACGCACTGTATCATCTTTTTTTTTCACTAAGACGATGGGTGAGTTATATGGGCTCGTCGATCGCTCTATCACTCCCAGGTGAAACATGTTACGTACCTCGGTTATTATAGTCTCCTGTGCGTGCAGCGGACGCGGGTATGGTTTAACAAAGACGGGTATATCCGTCTTTAATCTTATAACATGCTGTACCAATGAAGTATTACCTGGTAGATCAGTAAAGACCGTAGTAAACTCGTTAAGCAATTCTCTTATATCTTGTCTTTGCGATTCAGACAGATCTGGATTTATATGTACATCCGACGTATTTTCAGAAGATTGGAGTGCGGGGATTGAATGCTCTATCTTAATAGGATCATCATCGTCAACTGAAACTAAGGCCGCATTGGCCTGAGCAATCACATTTCGGCGATTATTCTGACGATTATCATCGTCGGACAGGTACTGCTTTAACATATTTATATGGAAGACTTTGTCCTGTCCCCGAATCTTGATAAGATAATTTACTCGAGAAAGTCTCTTTAGGACTTTAAAAGGTCCCTTCCATGTAAGAAGGAGTTTATTTTTCGTCTCCGGAAGGAGAACAAGAGTTTGGTCTCCGACGGCCAAGGTTCGCAATCGGCTACCTTGATCACGATATAGTTTATAAAGACTCGCATGCGCCGCAGAAGATTTTTGTGCGAGCTGACATGCGTTAAGAATTCGATGGCGCAAGTCTACAACATATTGATATGCGGACCGCGTATCGTTATCGTCGGTGTCTGATCCGGCGAATAAATCACGGAGTATGGCCATTGGCCCACGCGGCTTGCGACCAAACAATAATTCGAAGGGGGAAAAACCCGTCGATGCGTTCGGTAGTTCTCGGTATGCAAAGAGAATAGCGGGGAGTTGTCGATCCCAATCACTCGGCTTGTCGGCCGAAACTCGCGCAAGCATAGTTTTCATGGTAGCATTCCACCGTTCACAGCAGCCATTAGACTGTGGGTGGTATGGAGATGTCAATCTTTGTTTAATCCCTACCAATTCCAAGACTTTCTTAAAAAGCTCAGAGGTAAACTGTGGACCTCTGTCCGACAAAATTTCAACCGGAAATCCAAGACGCGAAAAAATAGTAATAAGGGCTTCAGCCACATGATCGGCTGAAATGTCTTTTAGTGGAATGGCCTCTGGCCAACGGGTTGCGTAGTCAATGACAGAAAGTATAAAGCGATGTCCTCTGTCTGACTTGTGTAGAGGCCCAACTATATCTACGGCAACGCGCTCAAATGGTCTGGAGACCATAGGCATCTCCTGTAGAGGAGCCCGCGATGCTCTCCCTTTAGGAGTACGTCTCTGACAAACGTCACATGTTGATACGAACCGGTTTACATCTGCGTAAATACTGGGCCAAAAAAATTGCGATAGTATTCGAGACTTAGTTCTGGCCTTTCCTTGGTGACCCGCCAAGGAAGTGTCATGCGCGAGACGAATAATGTCGCGACGAAAAGATCTTGGTACTACAAGCTGCATAACGGCCTCTCGCTTATTCCGAAAATTACGATATAATAAGTCATCTTTAATAAGAAACTTAGAGGTATCCGGCGCTGTAGGATCAACTTTAGTAAACAAATGTTTCAATGTGGGGTCTGACTGTTGCTCATCATGGAATGCACTAGACGTTATGTTCAATTCAATAGTAGGGTTACTCAATGCACTGTCTGCTCGTCGACTCGATTGTAGGCGTGTTGTCGCACAAGCAACACTTTCATCCTCAGTCCAAATTTCCAAGTTACCGATAGGAAACTTATTTACTTGAGGTACATTCCCTATGATTACATCAGCCACCGGATTAGGCAGTACACATGCGGTAACAATACCTGTGAGAAAAGGTGTATCAATATAAACTTCTGCAAGACGGAATCGCTCTACAGATCCGCCAAAAGTAATACAAGTTACATCCTTATCCAAAAATTGTGTTGGACGGACTAGTGACTGCCGAACGCCGATAGTCGTGCATCCGGAGTCACGTAGAACAGAAGCGCGAATCGCGTTCACGCGGCCCTGGTAAAATGTTAATTCACCCAGTTCATGTAGGGCCGACATGACTGGAATAGCTTTTGATTGCGATGAAGATTTATTAGTATAACCAACATCTGTATAGAGTGTAGATTGTACAGAGCAGGCATTTGCCGCTCCCATTTTAACGGTACAAAATCTTTGTATGTGGCCGAACTGATTACACCTGAAGCACATAATACGGTGTGAGTCGTGTCCACGATAAGGCAGACTCTGCGGTCTATCATAATCATGATTATTATCAAAATGCACTCGTCGCGGCGGTCCCTGAGGCCGGTTATATTGTTGGCCTGGATAGTTGCCACGATAATATGGGCGAGGCTCGTAAAAAGAATAGTTCTGGTATCCTCGACGCGGGGATAAATTACTTCGATTCGGAAAATCCCTCTGTCTAAAAAAAGGCGGCTCTGATTGAGAGCGCGGATTTGGGGCCTGACGACGAGTCGGCCTGGAACGATCGTGTCCGGTTGGCGCTCCTTTGCCCACGTTGGCATAACACGGTGCTGTAGTTGAAGGCTTTGCCAAAGGACGATTTGGGTGGGCGGACGCATAACGTTCCGCGCACGATGTGATTTCTTCAGAGGATGTCGGTGCCCTCTCTTTAAGGTGGGCAACCAAATCGGAATGACATGCCGTATAGATTTGGTCTTTTAAGACCAAATCATAAAGTTGGAAATAATTTCCGGTAGTCACGTTCGCGAGTTCGATCCAGCGATCTAAGTAATGTTTCAGCCGATTCACATAAGTTGAGAAATTTTCAGATGGCTCAGGTTTACATGCGCGAAATCTCTGATGAAAGCCATCTTCGGTATGCTGGAATCGCTTAAGCAATGCTGTTTTAAGCTTGTCATAGTCGTTGGCATCCTCTACTTTGAGGCTATGAAATACTTCTAGAGCCTTACCTGTTAGTAAATTAGACAGGCATGAACTGTACATCGCCTGCTGCCATCCGACGCATTTAGCGTGTAGCTCGAACCGATGCAAATATGCGTCGATCCGGTCGAGTTTTTCATTAAACGTCGGAAGCTTCGGTTTTGTAGCATATGTATTGCTGGCAGCAGTGGGGGCTATAAGCGATTCTCGCTCTAATTTCTTGATTGCGAGTTCATGCTCCCTTTTTTCTCTATCTACAAACTCTTTTTCTCTCTCTCTTGCTTCTTTTTCTCGTTCTCTTTCTCTTTCTTCTTTTTCTCTTTCTCTTGCTGCTACCCGATCCTCACGGTCTCGGTCCTGCTGTACTTGTCGTTCGCACCACGAGGCGCGTTCTTCTTCTGGTATACCCAGGGCCTTGGCAGATTCAATGTATTTGAGAAATTCGGCCATAATGTGTATTAAAATGTGTTACCCGTATAGATTCGTATAGAATCAAAACACTGGCACTCTAGTGTGTGCACAATTAGTAAGTATTTACCTACTGTTACGGTATATCGCGGTAACAATTATAGTATCTGTAACAGTTACTCTCTCTCAATATTAATTCAGTGTCCTACGTTACCACTGCTTCGCGAAAAGAACGTTCTATCTCTCTCTGTAAATTGCAGGCAGTGTCAATTCCACTGCAAAAATTTTATCTCTCTCTCTCTGAATATGAATACTAGTAAGGCAGTGCCGTCTATCCGTTGCTCCCACTGCAATAAAATATATATGTATCGCCTTCAATGCGACAAATCAGTGTCTTGAGTGATCACTCTCAAAATTTATGTCTCTCTCAACGCGACGAACCAGTGTCCTCTGTTATCACTGTCAAAAATGTATCGCTCTCTCAATGCGACAAATCAAAAATATATCTCTCTCTCAACGCGACAAATTTGAAATATCTCTCTCTTCTCAAAACGCGCACACGCAGTGTCCTCTGTTACCACTGCAAAAACTCTCAAAACGCGAACACGCAGTGTCCTCTGTTACCACTGCAAAATTATTCTCTCTATATTCGACGTGAAATTAACACGTGACCAAAAATTTATTATCTCTCTCTCACATATCAATACCAGATTACAATTCAACGTGGTTTTAGCACGTGAAACACCTCAGGCATATATTGTAAACATAGCAATGTTAGTATACTAGTTTAAAGTTTATAAGGAAGGAAAAAAAAAATACACTAAACAGGACGCTAGACTCACAAGAAAGACGAACGATAACAGACCCTACAAGTCCTAACTTATGTTACAGAAAGTTTAAGAAAAAGACAGGAGAGACATCTTCCTAAAGAAATGTGAGGAAGCAAGAGGAACGCCACAATCTATACGAATAACGGATCCCTAATAGAAC
Organism: Onchidella celtica; assembly: GCA_963931925.1. NCBI lineage: Eukaryota > Metazoa > Mollusca > Gastropoda > Systellommatophora > Onchidiidae > Onchidella > Onchidella celtica. The sequence continues at coordinate 4,803,272 of OZ007575.1, forward strand.
TATTCACAGTGAAGCAAATCCCCCCGAGTTATCAATAGCCACCAAGGCACTCCAATATCCTTCGTAATGGCAAAGAAGATATGCTATACTATGATCCCAACCAACCTCCCGCTCTTAAACTAAACATATAGTAAAGGGAAAAAAGCCTGGAAACACAGAGCGGAAAGTACCTCGCCCTCCTCAAGACTGACAATGAGATGGTTCACTTAACTTTCTTTTGAGGAATTCAGATCGTGATGTCCTCAATCCATAGCTCGTTCCAAGCCCAAAAAAAAATGTCGTGTTTCTGTCACCAGGTAGATCTCTAAGGTGAATGGTGTCCCTCGCCGGTGTCGTCGGGTCAATGGGATGATCAGCTCACCATATGAAATTGAACCAAAATGTTATATTAATACAAATTGCCTATAACCTAAAATAAAAAGGACCTGAAATCACAATGTTATAAAAGTGCAATACTAAATAATGAATAAAATGCAATAGATCTAAGGGTAAGTCTGTCAATAGGTTTTAAGAATAATTTATGTATATGGCATGGCGTTATTTAAGTTCTTTAAGGGGTCCCTCTCCAGTGTTACGGGTCTGGTCTGGGTGATAGTGTTACAGAGTGGGTGTTATGGGTTATTGGTTTTATGACTGCATTTTAAAATCGAGAGGTATTTATGAATTACTCTTTCGTACCATGCCACACACTAAGAACAACCTGAATAAGTTTTTATCAACAGACCTGCAGGGCCACAAATTTAATTACCTTAAATTTCCTAACAATTTTGTCTAGATCTCTTACATACTAAAAAGACAACATCAGCAGCATCAAATGAAAATTCAATAATATGACACTAGAAGTCTCCTCTAGATTCCTATAAGATTAAGATCATTCTGACTCACTAACAATTCAAGTATTAATTATCTATCTCTCAGGTATAGTCTGCCTACTATCAATCAAGCAATATACTAAAGTCTCTGGCGACAATGTCATCTCAACTATTTGTGCCTACCGCTTATAATGGATCAAGCTCGTCAATACAAACTGACGTAGTTACGTTAGATCTACTCTAGGATGGGCTGGCAATCCCCAGCCTCATCCAGACAAATCAATTCCAATTCACAGTTGTGTATGCCAAACATTCATACTAGATCTAGTTGCAAGTTAATATACATCTTTGTCTTGCATTCTTGGGTAGCACTTCTAGCATGTGCGGCAATCCTGTCCTACTGGAAAAATTACGTTCAGCTCCTCGTTCATTGTTGAATCATCAACAGACAAACACTTACACTTGGTCCCTGATAAGGAATCAGGGAACAGTAGACAACAGCAGTGGGTATATCATAATCGAGCACATGGCTTCATCTCAATGCCTATAATGGACATAGACATGAAAACAACAGTCTTCTGATTCTTCTGGCAGAATCACGCCGACGCCTGCACAGATGGAATTTTCTGTATGGAGTGATGAACATAGGAATGGCTACGCTTATATACTGTGCGGCCAGCTGCAAATTACCGTCCAAATGCCTAGATTTGATTGGTGCATCCATTCGAGCTCAGCTCGCAGTATTAATAGATCTACATGGAAGTTGGTCACGGCCTTGTACTAGAAACAGACAAGGTCGAATTAAAATGTCAAAACCATTACTAAAATCTCTAAACCCTCGTGCTTTCTACGTTTTATGTACGAATTTCTGAACGCGACTAAGCGTCTTAAACTATCTATCCTTATTCACCCCTTCTCTTCCCTTGTAAGAGTTCATCACAATCACGGGGTCGAGAATTGCACTGTCACTCCTAACTTATCCATTTATTCTATCTTGCCCCACTTTCTTTCCATCTCTAAGAAAAAGTGTTACAAAAACAAACTGTTCACGAGAACAGTTCAAGGACATTTACGCTGGTTATAATCAACGAGACCGTGAAAAAAACAAGTCTTTTCAAGTCGTGACCCAGCACGACAATTATAGTATTAACCTTGACAATGGGGTCTGGGGGACAAGAACGGAGAGACGACAGGAATGAAGGAATAAGAGGAAGCAAAATCAAAGACAGAGGAACCCCTCGAGAAACAAAGTTCTATCCCAGGGATCAGGAAGTGTGAGGACTGACAGCTTTGGGTTGAAAATAATTTTATTGCTCGTTTTATTTACCTGGGGTACTAATAATAACAGTGGATTGAGTTTATGTAATATATAGCTCCTGTCTCCACAAAGTGGATCCAATTAAACACTTTACAGGGAAATATTAACATCTCTCTCTCTTATTTATATACTCACAAACGTATTTAATTTTCATGTTCAAGGTAGACATCATCAGTCAGTCAGTAGATATTTCCGATACAGGTCTGACTGTAGCTCGATCTGTTCTGAGTTTCTCAAAGAAGAAATATCTTTTCGTCTTTCGGGGTGAGCATTCCTTCGGAATAAGAAAGGAATGATCCCCATATTTCAAACAAACAAACAAAAAGTGAAACCGGGATACTGAAAGGCACTGTTATAATTTCTAACACGAAAGACACTGTTATAATTTCTAACATGAAAGACACTGTTATAATTTCTAATATGAAAGACACTGTTATAATTTCTAACATGAAAGACACTGTTATATTTCTAACATGAAAGACACTGTTATAATTTCTAACATGAAAGACACTGTATAATTTCTAACAAATTTGGCATTTCTATAATGTTCATGTAACTCACACCTCTGACCCTATTTTCAACAGGAGTCACGGTGTGCGGCATATTGCATATCAAAAGCAGCTTTAGAACATCTGACACGAGTTATGGCCCTCGGTAAGTTTAGTGGTCTCTTATCAACCCACCTTGTGTCATATGGTCAGTCCAGCAACTGGGCGGAATCTCCTGTTTTGGGACGGGCAGACTGCCCAGCTAGCATCTTTATGTCAATCTGGAGTAGATTTTTTTTGGATCTAAAGCATTTCCGTAACTGTTGGATGAACTACGAGTGGCTAATATGGTTACTGCGTGGGTTCAATAGTAACTCCCTTAAGGATACACAGGATTAACAAACACAGGGTTCTGCTGGAAATCTTATTTATTGATAAATGCCTCAACATAAAGGTATCACTACCAAACAAAAAGCCCAACCAGCCATAAGCTGGAACAAGAGAAAAAGACAAAAATATGATTAGGATATAATGACAACATTAATCAGGCAATCAATGGCGGACATACATAGTATTGAATATTAAATCAAAACATCAACACGATATAGAATCTAAGCAATTACTAATTACATACATACATGTACGGAATAAAAATAATGCTAAGGTTAATGAACTACAACTACAAGTAAGAATTATATAATAGATATATATACAAGGAGTTCCCTAGCACAGTGCTTGCAATATACGAATCAAAGTATGAAAGGACATAATCAAGGAAAGAGCAAGATCACAACCGTCTCACTCCACTGAGCCGAGCACAACAAATCCAGAGTGGCCATTCCATTTAAAGCAGCGGTCAACAGTGACCAGCTGACAGCCAATAACACAGACACTGCATACCAGTGCAGGTCATTATCACTGACGCTCGGTGCATTGTGCGGGGTTGCCCCCCTTCCCGTCTGCTACTGGGGGGTCATGCCCTTTTACTTTAGCCGCTGGGCCAAGCCGCCAGGCTAACGGGCGTATGACACTATTATACCCAGTACATAAGAAAAAGTGTACATTATTCTTCTAAAACTATGTCCTTTACACAACTTACGAAACTCATAGAAGCATAATACATCTGGATAACTATAATACATGCACATGATATATATGTCGGCGAGACTCATTGTAACACGATGTTAATTCCTCGTCACACATAGAAGTACAATCCTGGGGCTCACCCGTGTTAGACTGATACTAACCAATACATCTCAAGCGCTAAGCATGTAATAATTATAATAAAACTGCTAATTTACAGCATAGCGGTAAGGTGCACAAGCACGCCGTATCAAGTGCGTTGTGCCGCTCACGATAGAATGAATCATCCACACTAACATGTATATATATCAAGAAATCCTCACTGCCTACTACAACAGCAATGTTACACATGCACACCGGCAAATAGTAATATCTTGGCTATCGAGCCATCGTAACATCTAGCACCGCAAACTTTAACTTTGACACTAAAGTTACAATATCCAGACACTGCACTGCACCGCGCATCTTACACGTCTAATGACAATGGCAATTACCGCGAGCGGGACTCTGTAGTACAGTCTCTGTAGATCAGCATCCCCGAAAGGGGGGGGGTGCGCAAATTAAAGTCACTTCTAATCTATTATAGTTTCCAACTCACCCAAAGTTTCTCCGGGTCCTGTGCTACCGCTTCATGCCTTATGGGGCGGGGTGGCGATGGCAAGCGTCGGCAAGCCTCTGAACTTCTACGGGCCCGGGTTGCTGGCCTGGGTTCACTGTGCGGTCGGCTCTTGTCTCTGCGTCTTTGATGGAGTGTACTGACCACTCGAACTGGCATCTTATTTATGAGCTCACGCGGACGTAAGAGGGAGCTAGTACGTTGTCAGAATCAAATACGGCCAAGGGGAAATAACTTAATTTAATATAACCTAGAGTAAGATATCAAGATTAATTTCCCTTGCCTTGGAGTAAAATTTAACTTTTGTGAAAACCCAAAATATCTATTAGAGTGGCCTTAAAGAATTGTCGTCTGCTGTGTCAAATTTTAACTTTTAACTAATTTGCATAGACAAAGTTAACATCCACGTCTAGAAATCTTCGTGGATTGATAAGAATAAGAAAACATACATATTAGGAAGTAGGAAAGAGTTAAATAAAAACCAGTAGGGCTTAGACGAAAGATTAGCGCCCCAGTTTCACTTTCCTAAGGGGATTATATTTCCTCTTGCTTCAACGCGTAGTAAATCGTGCTGCTTGCAGAGCGGGCTGGCGGCGGGTGTGCGAATCCAAAAATTTCGGACTCGATTCCGGAATCGAGTAATAACAAAAGGAGTCGAGTAATTACTCGAGTAAGTACTCGATTCCCAAGGTGCCAGGAATCGAGTAATTACTCGAGTAATTATACTAACGAGAACTTGTTATTCAATTTTTTTTGCATGGCAAATGTTGGTGTTGCTATTGTTTTAACTTCAGTACTGTTGTTGCTGTAGCTGTTGGTGGTGGTGGTGGTAGTGGTGGTTTGTGGTGATAATAATGCACTACTGCTGCAATTATTGTTTTAACATTGTTGTTATTGCTGCTAATGCTGTTGTTATCGCTGCTGCTGCTGTTGTTGTTGTTGTTGCCACTGCTGTTTCACCACTGCTGCTGTTGTTGTATTTGTTGTTGTTGTTGCTGTTGCTGCTGTTGTTGTTGGTGTTGGTGGTGGTGGTACACTGAAAATAAAATGCATACCTAAAATTTATAACTGTGAACCTCAGAGAATGCACTTCCTACATGAAGTTTGCTTGGGATCATCATAGGTTCTTAATAGTCAGCAATTGAAAGTTGTTGGGTTTTTTTTTTCTTTTTTCTTTCTTTTTTAAAGTTTTTTTTCTTCTTTTTTAATTGTTTTTTTTTTTTCTTTCTTTTTTTTTTTTTTTTACAACATATTGCTGTTTAGAAACAACAACATATTTACATTTTCTGCTGTCAATCTTGATCTCCTGCTGGATACCAGTTCTCCGGCAGCAGAAAACAATCTCTCTGATGGGACGGAGGATGCTGGAATGTTGTTTGTTGTTGTTGATTGGTTGGTTGTGGTGATGATGGTGGCGATGTTGTTGCTGTTGTTGTAAACTATAACAACTTGTGTGAGCTAAGGCTAGTATTGAGTGTTTCTTTTGAAATCGAAACCACCGTAAATTCTTGGAATTCTAAGAGTAGTTTCACTTTCAGTTCTGTTGCCGTCGGTTTCCACTTGCTGTACTCACCCAGCACGTGTGGTTGTGGTGGTGGCGTGGTGATTTGACGTGCTTTCAGTGTAATTTTTTGCCCAATTTGTGTATGGGACTCGAGTCCTTTACCGAGGAGTCGAGTCCGGAATCGGTTTGTTGGAATCGAGTCCAGAATCGAGTATTTGATTGGAGACTCGGGTCCGGAATCGCCGCAGTTAAGAATCGAGTACTCAATTCCGGAATCGTTACTCGCACACCCGTACTGGCGGCACTAGTTATTCATTCCATGCCAGACTTCCGTGGGTGATGGTCTCAGCGTCGATTCTGCTTGAATGAATCCATTTATTATGAACAGCATGGCTCGACGAATGTCTTGTCACTAATCCATGGCTCATTGAATATGACACCGCCTTTATCTACTGTTTCTGGCCTCAGCCAGCGCCAGAACAATCGTAAGTAAGATCTGACCGAGGCTCGTGATGTTTTGACAGTGAATGGGAGGCGAAAGCATGACAGTTATCCAGTAGGAGTATTGATCACTTGGTGCATAGATCTACCCGGAGTGCTTGCTGAACATTGCAAGATGCTAAATACATAGACTAGATCTAGCTGTGAATTCTAGAATTGCAACTCGTACTAATGTGTGAATCATATAGAGTCTAATTGTAATTGAATTGTCTGGGTGAGGCTGGGAGTTGCCAGTCCATCCTTGATCTAGATATAGGCCTATCTAGAGTCTATATAATATTTAACTGTGCCGACGTCACTTCGACGGGCAAGATCTAGACCTGTAACTTTGGATCTAAATATCTGAGATGACCTTATGTCTCCAGAGACTGGACTCTATACTAGTCTAGTATATTGATTGCCATACAATAAGCAGACCAGATTTTAGAGATATATAATTAGTATTTAGATAATTAGCAAGAACAGAAGTTAAATGATTTTGTAGGAAACCTAGAGCTAGACTTGTAATGACGTATTTATTGATTATGAAATTGATGCTGCTGATATTTATCATTACTACATATTAGATCTCTAGTCGAAATTGTTGGTAAACTTAACGTAAATAAAATGTGGCCCTGCAGGCCCTGTTGTTGAATTTATCCACTTGTTCCTTAGTAATTGGCATGGGTCTGCAAGTTAAGAATTAAATTCAATATTACTATTAAAAATATGCAGTCGAACAACACCCCCCAACACACCATTACGATAACAAGGAAATCCATTCATTACAATTGGAGTGCACACCCTTCCTTGAATCCGTAACATACGTAGTCCAGTTTTGGACAAGTGAAATGTTTGGGCATGGAGTCCAGCCTGACAATAAAACTGGTTAGGGTCCTAACACAATCGAATCCACAGAGCGGTTAAAAGGGTGCGCACAAAAGTCAATTAGATATCCCAGTAAACTGCAGAAATTACTCTATGGTCCCCTCCAGCTATAGATTAATTGAATAAATTTGACCCAGGTTGGAATTATCGGGGATAACATGCGTCTAACTCATAGTTTACTTTAAATCCGAGACCCTCTTATTAATTATTTCAATAGGATAGGTGCATCAAAGTACAACAAAATTGGTACCAATATAAAGTAGAAACGCGCTGCTAAAATTCTAACTGACTACTTTTACCAGAAACCCGGTAATAGTTTTAATATAAATTTTCAAAGCTTCAGGACTAACAACATTGGACAAATTTGTGCGGGATGCTTTCTTCCATTAATACGACGTATCTCCATTGATAACAAACGTTATCATGAGTACCTATTTTGTACCGATAGGGTATTGCCTACTCTCAACAATGAATTCGGGTTCCCGTCTTTCTGTCGGTGGATAACAACGAAGGAGCGAGTTGTAAGAAACTTAAAGCCATGATATAAAAGTTGGAAGCCCGGTGGTCAACATTTCCAACTGGCCAATCAAAATGCGCGCTTTTCACCGTGATGTGAATAACGGGTCCCGCGCTAGTATTACAAGGGAAATAATCCAATTAATGGTACTCGGCCAAGTGTCCCTAAACTACTATGAGTGGCCGTCCCTTACTCACGCACTAGCGTTACCATGAAAGCACATATTAAAAATAGAAAATCGTTCATCCTCTCACATAACGATGGTGCGTTACTGTAGGGGCAGATTTCTTATATCAAACCGAAGGTGGCACGATGTCGTAATAATCGGATCATTGGAAAGAAAGTTTGATAGTCCCAAATGTCGTCTACAGATTTTTAATGCCCATTATTGTGTGCTGTAACCTGTGACGCATAAAGGCACGTCACTGGCTATAATGTTATAGCCCCTCCCACCAGATGATTATAGGATGGAGACGAGTTAAACAAAAAAAAAGAACTGAAAACGGTGGGCTAGTTGGCTCGCCACTCGGTCGAAAAGTATGTACGGTACCGTAGGCCTAATTATTGTATACATTTAAAGTTTTTCTTAATCCACAATTAACCAGCCAATTAAATAATGAAAATTTAACACGACAAAAGATAGCGACTCGCATTTTTTAAATGGAGAAGTGTTCATCTCTGCGGCATCGAAACAGTTAAAAAAAAAGAAAAGAAAAAGTTAAATAAGTGTTAAACTAAGAAATCTGTTATAAAAAAAAAACTCGCTTTTTTTGTAAAAGCCGTAGCTCGGCTATCTGTGCACCAATCGAGCTCAAATTTTGCATACAAATTTCTTTTGGTCTGAAGTTGATTCCTTGCTACACTCATTGCTGAACACTCTCCGTAAGTATTTTTTTGAACTGCGCAAATTTGCATTTGTTCCAAATAAATACCATCCGGGCGTGAGTTTTTATGTGGCATGACGTCACTGAATTTGCGCTCCACCGTGCGATCTCAATCATGTCCGGTTCCCCAAATTTGAAACCGTGCTTCCGAGTCCATCCATAACATTCGTGGTTCTTGCTGCAGTGGCAGTGTGGCAAAAACATGCCGAGTCCATCCATAACATTCGTGATAATCCATTTGTTCAGGTACGTTGGTGAAGATTTTCAATTTTTATAATAGATCTAGATCTAAATCTATATCTACTAACAGATATCTGGGCTAGCTCTAGATCTAGATCTTGAAATCCACGTTTCATCATGTCTTTACATGATAGCTATTCCCCCCCCCCCCCCCCCCCCCCCCCCGCGAATTTCGCGGGTTCAATACTAGTTAATACAAACAGACAGAAACTGGGCTCACCTAGCCCACCAGTAATGGGTGTCAATTTTTGAAAATCATTGACAGTGCCTTACTGAATTTTGTTGTTGTTGTTGATACCTTTGCCTTGCAGTCATAGGCACAAGCGGGGTTGGGAAGAAATGAGGTAAATGACATCAATCCAGTAAAGTGTATCCCGAGCAATGCCGGGTGCGCAGGTCGGGTATAGCTGGTCTATATTCTAACACAACTCGCGGGATTTTGAACAAGACCTACGGCCGCCCACAGAATTCAGATTTGCCTGAAAATGTACAGGTAGGCTACCTTAATTAAAATTTCTTCTGACCTATAGAAAGTCAGAACCAAAGATCTTGTCCTTCACCGTTAGTAGATAGGGGCCTACTTGAAAGAAAGCAATTTCTAAAATTTGCATTGTGCAACTTTCATGAGGTGTGTTCCCCTTTCCACAGAGGTGGCCACTGACGGGGTGCGAGTCAATGCAATTGTGTAAGTAGACCTCTTGTGTTCAGGATTGTAGTTAGAAAAAAAAATCACAACAGCCTATCTGAATAAATGAATCATCCTGTCGCAAATTTCCCACGTAATTTATGCTCTCGGTACACACAAGCGATCCGGGATGGCTACAATAATGCATCATAATTTGCAAAATTTAAGAAAAAAGAGAGAGAGAGAGAGAGAAAGAGAGAGAGAAACATGACACTTGGTTAGGCAAAGTAAAATGTGTGTATGTATGTGTTTGTTTGTTTGTGTGTGTTACCTTGGTAAGGCCACGTACAAGGGTAGTGAGGACACGGTGGTCTAGGGGCAAGGTGCTCGCCTGTCATGCCAAAGGTATGGGGTTCAAATCCCGGTCGGTGCAGGCATGTTGGAATTTTGGGATTTTTCTCACATTTTTCTGTCCCTGATCCTAAGGTAGATAGGATTGAGCACCTAGTCTTCTCGGATAAGGACGAAAAATTCGGAGGGCCTGTATGCACGTTAAAGATACTTTACCTTGGCAGTCGGAAATCGTGAAGAGCAGGCCGCTGCCCAGGCAAAATTCTAAAAGAAACGAATCCCTACCACAACAAGAAAAATAGAAACAAGACAGAGTGTAGTGTGAATGCCAAGGGCAGCGAACCTCCTAAAATAAAGACCAAAACACACGTGCAAGGGGAACGCAGCACTTGACAGTCATATTTCTGAAGTCTTTCCTCGAATTTTAGTGTACCCCCTAGAATGTTTCATAGCATTATAGTCATGTCTACATTAATTAATAATAATACTTGTCACCAATGCTGACTGGCATGTTACGTTTAAAAATACAATATTTTTGTATGTTTCTAAGATAGATAGATAGACCAATAGACAGACAGACAGACAGACAGACAGACAGACAGATATGTTTATAAATGCTATTTTCCCTTTAGCCCCGGCTTTGTGGTGACAGACACAATGCTCCATGACTTTCCCGGGGACAAAAAATCAGAGGTAAAGTTATTCAGTATCGTATAAAGCAATTTAAGGTTGGGGATGGCAGAAGGTGCTTGTCAAAGAATGATCGTGTATTCCATTATATAGCACTGGTGCTGGGGCTAAACATAGGATGAAATACAGTATGAATAGTTTTAATTTCAAAACAGCGAAGCTCTCTAGAAATCAAAAGCTGTACGGGGTACATTATTTTAATAAATCGGGTCCATTTAGTTGATTATTGTCCTTATTAATTATGAGATAGTCATGATACAATGTAGGGCCTGATTAACCCAGAAATGTATTCAGTATTCTTTCGGACACTGGCAATGTCAGATTGAAGTCAACAAAACAACAATGAAAAAACAAGCTGTGATACAGAAGGTTGTGAAGCCATCAGAGCGCCAAGTCGTCTGTTTTGTCTTTTGACTGTGTCTATGTGGACTATGTAGTAAAACCTCGCGCAGTGGTGAGACAGAAACAAGTCTGGTATCTAACAAAAGCAGGTGTTGCCAAATCTCGTTACCGTATATTAAAAAAGATTCTCAAAAAAAAAAAAAGAGGAGATGATATCAAGGCGATGCCAAAAAGCTGAAAATTATACTAATTATTGTAGTTGTTGGCAAATCACAAAATAATAATAATAAAAAAAGGCAGAGGCCGGAGGCTAATTTTATTTAATGACATCAACTCTGCACGCAACAAAGAACTGATTCAAGTCATATTGACAATTTATACTCACTAGTGTGTTGCGATGTCAAGTAAATGTTTCTAAAATAATTTTCATGAAATATTTTGCATGCACTTTGCTTTCCGTCTTAAAAAGATCAGGATTGAGCTCAAGCAGAAAGTTCAATCAGATTTGACGTGAGCTCAAGGATAGAAGCGCACTGGGTCATCTGTTTTGCGTCGGTTTTGATTCACACCTGAACGACCTTTGAATTAACTAGTGATACAGACGTATTTCAGTAGCACTGCATTGGTGACTGGGGTCCCGTTTAACTGAATAGTCCATGGGGTCACATTTAACTGAATGGTCCACTTCTCACATCAAAACTACTATACATGTAATAGCTTAAATCTTACACACTTGTATTGGTGACAGATGGAGGAAAAGCTTGCAGGGTATGCCAAAAGCTCCCAGCCTCTTGGAGGTGGATTACGTATGTCTGACGTGGCCAAGACCATACAGTTCATATTGAGCGACTCGGCCAGTGCCATTACTGGCGAATGTGTGCGAGTGGTCAACGGCTACCACTTGGCTCTGCCTGCTGGAATGGGGAGCTTCTCCAAGACCAACTCTGGACTTTTCAACGCAGAACCCACACAAATCCGACAAGCAAAGAAACAAACTTCCTGATCTTCCCTACAGTAGCATGTAGGATGTATTCAGTAATGTGCATGTCGACTTGTATTGTTCCAATAACGTCAACGGTGTGGTGGTAATTTAAATCCCTGATCTGTCTAAAAATTATATCTTAGCCTTGAGTGCACCTCCATTGAACTTTACGAATGCACATTACTTCTGGTTACAATAAGGTATATATATAATTTTTTTTTTTTTTCATCGGCAGTTTGACTAGACTGGAGTCGACTTCCTCCACATTTTCCATATTATAATGTTTCAAATATTTGTTTTTTCCTAGCCACACTTTAGCCTGACTTTAATAAATGAAAAATCACCCAAAGCACAACATCTTTGTTAAAATTATCTGTTCGGGACCTTTTCTTTATTGAACTTTACGACATCAACCTGGTATCTGTAATGGTAAATACATGTAGTTCAAACATAATTTTCGTCAAAATACATAAATCTTATTCATTCTGCCTTCCCACAAACAACAAAACAATCGTGCTTTCATTTAGATCCCTTCCTTTATTGCTATGATGTTACATCAACCCACAAGGAACAAGACTTAAATTCAGAGTAAAAGTTAAACTGGTTTTGCTAACGAAAAACAAAAACAAAAATTAAATGCAAACAAAGTTTCCTATATGAGCATAATTAATTTTCTAGTTTTAACTGTAATGACACTATAAGGACTATAACTACTGCAACTGCTAAACCAAAACTTGCCCAAAAACATTATGAAATCAAGAGATTCAAACAAAAATAGTTGCAATAAATTGGGGGGGGAAAAAAGGAAAGAAGAAGAAAAACAAAGCACTTTAAGATGTGTGTTTGTCCTTACTCCAAAACAAAACAGGAAAGATGGAAACAAAGACATCAAAATAAAGATCACAACGTCCAATATGTCTTGCTTTTGTATAATGGCACAAACACTAATGCAAGGCATCATTAATTGAGTAGAATATAGTAGTATGTTGTTATTAGTTTTTCCTAATGGACTGTTCTTACAGTTGTGTGTGTGTGAGCAATGTTCTTACTTGTTGGTAATGTCGTGTGAGCAATGTGCGTGTGTGCGGTGTGCGTTAAAGACTTGTAGGTCATACTCTTAGATAGTGTTGTACCGTTACTGAATGCTGTGACTACAAATTTCCTGGAAACAGGATAATAAAGTCATATCTTATCTTATATCTATACAAAAAATATAGTATTAATTATCATTAGATAATGGCACTAGAGAGTGAACATGCAAGCACCTAAATAAAATTTTGTGACCAGGGGACCAAAAACTTTGAAATTTTGTGTATTGCCTCAATTTTTGACGATGAATTACTTGGAAACATTCATTTTGGACAACATTCAGTTTTCAATATTATTCATTACGATATTTTGAGCTGCAGAAACAAGAGAGTCAGAATTTTGTCGAGTAAAACCAAAAGTGATACTGGAAATTTTGTTCTTCGTCTCCCTTTACACAGTGCTGGTCCAAAATCATCTTTAAATATCACATTCGTGTATTCTCTGAATCAGTACGCCAACTGGTATTTATAATAAAATGTGGTCCAGGCATTCACTAAATGTGAGGCCTCTAAGGAAATGGTCCACACTGCCAATTTTTTCAAGATTAAATTAAGGGTATACTGTGAATGTACAAACTGTCCAGAGAAGATTGCATGATGCACTTTATTCCATGTAAAAAAGTTGAAAATTGACTACAATATGGCTTTTTCAAGGTGGCAAGATAGAAAAAGACATTTTGGAGAAAAACGCTTTTTAAATTTAAAAAGCCTGTGAGTCTGGGTAAAAAAAAATGAAAAAAAAAACACAACAAAATATATTCTTAATGTAAGTGCAGCCAGTCTCCTCAAAACAGGGAGCATATAATTATTGCAGAACTGCACACTCTTCTCAGCACTACAAGAAACATATTGGCCCAAACCCACCAACCTGAATATTAAACTCTATGGTGCTCTGCCAGAACTGCAGAAAACCGTAGATTTTCTTAAAAGAACAAATCTGCAGATTTAGATTTGGTGAATGAAAGAAGATGAAGAAGGTGGAATTCATTAAAATCCTTTTGCATTGGCATAAAGAAATGAATAAGGAATCTATTTATGCTGAAAACTGATACAGCACCGGTAGTCCCTATCCATCTATTTTTGGCTCTATCTTGAAAGTGCTGAGCGCAACATGTGGTCCATTTCCCTAGAGCACATCATAATTAGTATAAATAATGTCCCTGCTAACATAATCAGCTCGGTCAGACTTCGGCAAGAACTGTATTGAGTTTTCATGTTCTTACTGATGTTATCTGCTGGCACATATCTGTAAGCAAAAATCAGATGTACCAGTCTCTATATACCAACTATACCACTCACATCATGAAATACATACATGTACATGTATTGCACTTTGATAAACGGTTTATTTGCTATTCTCAAAAGTGACACAGGCCATTACATCAGCACAGTGACAATAACTCACAGAGGTCACGACTTCTGCATTAAAAACATTAAAATGAAAAACACCACATGAAAGACTGAAAGAAAAAAACAAACCAAAATACACACACACTAAAAAAAAAAAAAAATTACAACAGAGCAAAAACACCCCAGAAGGACAAACCTGAAACGATATCTATGCATTTTTAGCCTGTACTAACATAATGAAGAAGATCTAGTTACAGCCATCGCTTACCAATCATTAAAAAGGAAAAAACAACACACCTATAGAAAAAATAACCAGTCTGGAGCAAAGACAATTTAACTCAACTTCAATAACCAACATAAATCACAGTTGGAACATCTTAGATCTGCAAATGCTGAACATTATCATTTCTTTGACTGACATGGGAAGCACATACATGTATGTGTAAAATCTATCCTCTCATATTTTTTGCCAGCCCTTGTCCCATCTGACAAAACATAACATCCGGGAACAACTGAAAAATATATCTTGTTTAGACATCAAGTAACAATAACACAGAGCCATAAATCATGTGGCAAAATAAATTTATTTTGTGGTTGGGTTATGTAAGTGTAAGAGCCAGTCACCACTCTCCCTTTATTGTGGTCAGTTCTGTAACAGGTCACAATCACCATTCTCTGTTTGTTGCTCTTGGGTCCTATCACACCCAGTCATTAACTTAAGTTATGTAATTATTTTCACCACCACCTCATGGGTTAAAACACACACACTATTCTGAATAAAGAATAGTGATACAGAGCCATTAATCACGTGACAAAATAAATCTACATTGTGGTCAGGTCCTATAAGACCCGATCACCCTCTCTCTTCATTGTGGTCAGATCCATAGCACCCAGTCACCATTATCTCTTTATTGTTGTTGGGTCCAATAAGACCCAATCATCAAGTAATGTGATTGTTTTCACTACACAATCCCACCACTCTAAATAAAGGCAGCAAGTATAGGGCACCATCACCACTAAAATAAAAATAACAACCAACAAAGATGATGAAGATGATACTAATAATGATGATAACAAATAAACATTTATGAAAGTATTGATGATGCTGAAGCAGTCTTGATAATTATACATGTAATACATGTATAAGTCATGCAAAATTCATGGTAGGAAATGCCAAAAAAATATTTATGGAATGATAACTTGTTGAATAATAAATTTAAAAAAAATAAAGTGGAGAAGATCATATTTAAAAAAAAATAAATATTAATCCTTTCTCACTGCTGTCTGCATAAATGAAATGGAAATTTATTGCAACCAAAAGAGTAAAGGCACTTGAGTAGTCATAGAAATATTGATGAGATATTACAAAAACAGGAGATTCTGAAAATTGCCATCTGAACAATGAAACAAAACAATTATGATGTATAAATTAGCTGTGTTAGGGGCGTTTGGTATTTTACATTACGAGCTATAGGTAGAATGTGCATGACATCACAGAGTGTTTTAGTTTTGTTCTTCCGCCAAACAAGATGGAGGGTGGATCAGCTGATGAGTGTAACTTCAAGATATGCCTAAGCGGTTAAAATGACTGCTGATTGCATTGTAGCTGATTGATATGACAGAGGTGGAAAGGATGGATCCAAGCTGGTCAGATTCCCTATCATCCGTGTAAACAAGGGAAAGGAAGTGAAAGAATTGACCGGATGTCTCCAATGTGCATGAACACACGTGCCATTGTTTACTGCAGCTAACTATTTTCAGCTCGTCTCCGATTGGTTCACGACGTCTTAAATGCTCACAGTGCAAATCAGCTAACCAATCAAAATCAATGCCACCATCGCCATGGTGAAGCGTGGGTAAGACAGCCAAGATGGCGGATATGCGCATTCTACCTATAGCTGAACAATGAACACAACTCAGTATTTCGTCATGGTGCTGACCTTTTGGCCTAAGTCATTGTTTGTACTTCTGAGAAAATCGCAAAAAACTTAGTAAATCCTTTTGCAATGCAGTCAGACTTTGGCCAAAATGACTCTAGGTAAAAGTGGCCTTCATCCACGTTGGGCTGAAACAACCCCATAACCAAAATGGCCTACGTCTATGAATGAGTTGGGCCATTACACAAAGTTTTATTTTCAGGATAATGGCTTGGCACTTTTGAATGATTTTTACATTAAAAGATGCAACATGGATAGGGCAATGACGTAACAGGTACATTCTGCTTTGGCCTATGTCTGACTTAGGTCAAAGGGTTAGCACCATGATGATTTTCTCTATTTGGCTTTGTGATTAGGCTTTGCGCCCTTAACAACATTCGCATAAATTACAGTTCACAAAAGGAGTTCTCTGTATAGAATGTGGGAATGAGGCAGTTGTAAATTTGATTGGGTTAATACTGAACAAAAGGTTCTCACAGATATCACTGACAGAAAACAATAAACATGCCAGAAACACAAAATATCAAATAATAAGAGATTTGTTATTGCACATCAAAAAAAATTATAACTTATTATCACACCAGTTGGATTTGTAATAGCGGGTGACAAAAAGGAAAAGTAAGTTATCTTATATCCAGCCCGCATCCCAACATCAAACTGACATAGATTTGTATAAGATTTTTGTAAGGTTGGTAGGATCACCATAGGAGTGGATTTCCTACATCAAATAGTCGGCCGAACAATGTCGTAACCAGCGGGCCTGCATGGGAATCATGACATTCCTATGAACAAACTTGAGGTCAATCCTAAGCATTGTGGTAAGGTTGCTGGCTGAGTTATACCTTATCATAAAAAAAAATAGTGGCGGGAGTATTTGATTGCGGTGCAATTTCACCCCTTTTTGTGCTCAATGGCTAGAAACATCGTTTGGAATCAGAGGGGTCGCCCTTAAATGGGTCGAATCTTACCTGTCAAATCGCCACCAATTTGTTGTAACCAACAAAATAAGATCTTTTTCTTATGCGCTTCAGTATGGCGTACCACAAGGCTCAGTGCTTGGTCCTATTTTGTTTACTATCTATACTATTCCACTTGTACATGAAATAAAGAAATTTAATTTACAATATCATTTCTATGCTGATGATACCCAGCTCTACAGTTCTGCCTTGCCATGCGATGTTGACAGCCTTCTGCAGCAGGCTGGAAACTGTATAACAGAAATTAAAAGCTGGATGAACCAAAACAAACTGGCACTAAATGAGGATAAAACAGGTTATTTTATTAGGCCGTGAGCGGGTTCTGCAAGAAGTGGACAGAACTGAGATGATAATTGGCACTAATTCAATAGAAATTTCAAAAAAAGTAAAAAACCTAGGGGTTTACATTGATTCAAATCTTTCTATGTCATCTCAGGTTAGTCACCTCATTCGTATTCTATACATGGAAATCTGGAAAATTGGTAAAATCAGACATCTTATTTCAACTGAAACTGCGGCTGTTTTAGTAAATTCTTTTGTACTTTCAAAGCTTGACTATTGCAACTCCCTTTTGGCTGGAATTTCACAAAAAAATATTAGAAAACTCCAAATTGCTCAAAACAATGCAGCGAGACTTGTTTTGAAGAAAAAGAAAAGAGATTCAGCACTGCCACTTCTGCAGAGTTTGCACTGGCTGCCAGTCGAGAAAAGAATAATGTACAAATTGTCATCCATTTGTCACAAATGTGTCAATAATACTGCTCCATCGTACCTAGTTGATTTAACTGATTACTATGTTCCATCTCGTCAACTAAGATCATCATCTGACACTACAAAATTGAAAGTACCTAAAATGAATCTGTCCACTGTAGGAGAAAAGTCCTTTTCATTTCTTGGCCCTACCATCTGGAACACTCTTCCAAAGACAACCAGGGAAATTAATGACATTGGTTCTTTCAAACGCCATCTGAAGACCCATTTCTTTCAGACAAACTAGGCTAGGTGTTTTTTCGGCAGCAACAATAGTAAATATTTTTGAATTTCTTTTGTGTATGCGTGTGTGTGTGTGTGTAAGAATTTGTTAAAGCGCCCAGAGCTTGTCATCGACGGGGTTGGGCGCTATATAAATGCAATATATTATTATTATTATTATTAATGTTACAGAGCCATTTAACAGTCTCAGAAATTATCTGAAAAATTTTCTCAGGCCTCAACTAAACCAATCCCATTTGTATCAACCCAATATGCTTACTCAAGTCTCAGGCAATTTCTTGTAAAAAGTAGTCAAAATGTAAAATACAATGATCTTCTTTCATACTGCCTTTGATAAGCCTACTGCACAAATGACTGTATTTGATAAGCATTCAGTCGGTGTATAGTGTCCTGCCGATCATGAAGTTCTGAAGCAAGACTAGGATATTATGGGAAATTGCCTAGATAAGAGACAGGGAGAGAGAAGGGTGGCGACACCAGTTTATCATCTGGTATAAATATGAATAAACACGTTTCATAGTTCAACAGCCTGTTTTTGTGATCAATATGGCTAGTTATTCTCTGAAATAATTCCTATGATATGAAAAACTGTATTTCACATTTTCTCTGAGCATTATGACATATAGAAAGGCAGAATTTTGTGCCATAACTTACATGAATTTTGGGTCACATAATTTAAGCTACAACAGTAATGGTTGAACTCAAAAATATGTTTTCTAAATATGCACAAAAAAAATACACCCTGTATAATGAATCTTTGAAATGATTTATATTCACTCACTTCAAAACCTTTAGAATTACATAGCCATGATCTGGTTGCCTCACACCCAGAACAATGACTCACAGCCAATATTCCCTCTAATTTTTACACCTTAGTGTGTGCAAAATGACAAAAGGATGAGTGCCCTGAATGCTAATGCTATTGTAAACTTAAAATGGTTTCGAGACAATTTTGGCACAGCCTATCTCTCAAAGCTAATGAAACTGTATTGGCATGTTTTAGTGTAATACATGTATGATTGCATTCTAAGTAATGTACATGCATTAAGTTAAGATTTTATTCTATTCTTTGAATGATTTTTATATTTTTTTGGTGACTGAACTTTTGTGCGCACATTAATTTCCTTTGTGCACTGGTTGCAAAATGTATGTGCCCATGCACACGTGCACAGTTTAGAAGGCACACCACTTAGACTAGAGCAATGTTGACAATATCAATATTCACCACCATTTCACAATATCATCAAAGTAACAAAAGACACTGCTGGCATTAAAGACTAGCTTCAAAACTATCGACATTCTGAACACCAAATGGAAGCCCAATATTTATCTGTTGGCATTAATACAGTGGTAGAATAACAGTTTCGTTATCCTCTCGCAAGGAGGTCATCCATTGTCAAGAACAGATTTAATTCATAAATGTTTCCACTGACTAAATTTTTGTGAGAGAGCAGTGAGTAATTTTTACAAACGTAATTATTGTGCGAGCCAGCATAACGTGGTCTCGTAAACAATTTGTTTTGAACAGTTTTTTTCCTAAAAGATAGACAGAAGGTGTGGGGAAGGATAGACGGACAGCGTAGGTGTGCATGGCTGAGCACTTTTTATATCTCGTGTTTTGAACTAGGTTTAGTAGAGAGGGAAGGGGTGAGTAGGAATTAAATGTTATTGAGATGTCTGTTGACGTACAAAAAATCCGTGATCCAGAGTAAAAGCTCGGGGTTTTGAACATGTTAAGAATTTATTGCTATAAAATTACATTTTATTGTCTTGAGTGATCCGACCTTTGATGTCGACCCAAGGTCGTTGCGTAGGGCTGTTACTTAAAATAACTCAGTTCGGCAGCTGAGCTAGAAGTGGTTGCACCAATCACAATCCAGGAATTAGATGGTAAGCTGCAGATGCAGTCCAGTATTTTTTAGGGGGCCAACAGCACTGTGCTGAGGCCCCCGAGAAACAAAAGAACTCATCCCCAGTTCTGGGCCACATGTAGACAATCCATTTACGAGGTGGACCGCGAGCTCTCAGCCAGATGAGAAGTCATAGAGACGCAGCGATTGAGCTGATATGTACAGTGATGGAGCATTGTCAGAAATCTACGCTCCTGAGCCCAAGCCTACTTGTTTGAGCATTAAACCCACAGCGCTAATATCAACAGTCCTCACATTGTGAGGGCCGAATGGTGAGCTAAAGATTTTAATTCCATGCTGAATTTACAGCCACCTACACATGTAGACTGTTGACCAGTACTGCCAGACCACATGCATTTCCCGCGACCACGTGTGAACTACACCAGAGCGCGCCTGGCAGAGACGCTATATAAATATGTTTTAGTATGAAGAGAGATAGAACTTTAAACCTTACAGGATCCGTCGCCCTCGGGCGCGGATTCTTTTGAATGTAAATTTATTGTGACTTAGATAACTTCATATTACATTGCCTTAAGTACTTCATAGTTGCTCCTCAGCTTAGCTGAGCATTTTCAGTTGCTATTGTATTCGTTATCTATTGTATATTTTATCTTTGAATTTGTTAGATATATAAACTTTGCAGTCTGTTACTCAAATTGATTTATTTAGTTTTTAGAGTGAAAGTTGTTTAATTGTTGGTTTTTTTTTGTGCTCGTGTGATTGGGAAGCGGACCTCTTGATCTATATTCCCCAAAATCCCGATCCGCGACATCCATCATGTACATACACTCAGTGGAGGAAAAGGGGGTTTTCACCACAGGTTATGAAAACTGTGCAAGCAGGGGAGAGGGACTTACTGCCGGTTAACACTTTTCAGTTTGGGTGATGAATTAAAAAGATGGGTTTTGTTTGCTTTTTTGCTTTTCAACAAAAAGTTGCAGGATATATAAATAGTGAATATGTACAGGTTATGTTTCTAATGAAATACTGTAGTCACATAGTCCATGTAAAAAGGCATTTAAAGTTTAAAACAGCAAAGGCTGTATCATGTTTTTTTCACTATATTCTAGTATGCTGGTACAGAAGGTGTTGCAGCCAAGTGTATGGAATGTATGCTTGTGGGACGTGAGTAAACAACTGCAAAAATCAAGGGTGCGTACTAGTGTGGTCCCCCCAATACAAGGACACCTACATGTAGTTTGTTCAAAGATTTTTTTATCTATTTTGCTATGTGACACCTTTGAAAGCTCTGATCGCCACCTAGACACATTTCCTTTACAAACAAACAACCCTGAAGCCCCCGACCCCAACTCTCTCCAACACAGACACAGGAAGAAGTGAACTTGCATGGACAAACAGGGAGCAAGTCAGAGAAACCAAATACACATAATATTATGGCCACAAAAAGAGAGAGAAGTAATAAAATTATTAATTTGCTTGTCTTTTAACCCCATGATAATGTCTCGCTAAGCCTGTAGTTATGGTGATCCCAGCCTGAAAACCCATGTATTATAGTTCAGATGTCAGAGTATGTAAAAAGGTGGAATGCTTAACACATGCAGTGACTTACACAGATACATAAGTGAGATCTGAATAACCCAAATAATTCACAAGCCCTTGCAATCAGTTAGATACGAGTGTATCGGCCAATCAGGATATGACAGTGTGGGCAGCGATGTTCGACATCCTGAAGGCCTGGGATGCAAAATGGAAGAAATGTACCCACCACACTGGAAAAGAAGAGAACATACAGATAATGAAAGTCAGTGAAACTAAAAAAAAAAATTGTTTTTCACAAAATAATCGACATCCCCCACCAACACCATCACCACACATATACAAAAAAAACATAATTATTGTTTTCAGAAGTCTTGGATCTTCTTTGCAATTTTCGTGTGTCACACATATCTGAATCATCACAATGCATGCATACTGACCAAGGAACATAAGTGTAAATTGGTATTTATTATGTGGCTTCAAAACCATCACCTTTGGAGAGCAACGTACAATTCTACAAAAATTTAACTTAAATAATTTCTTACTCGTCTTTATTATGACCACATGAAGTCATTCGTCAAATAATGTGTCAATCATTAAATTCCATTCCGGTGACTTTCCACTTTG
Source organism: Onchidella celtica (assembly GCA_963931925.1). Classification (NCBI taxonomy): domain Eukaryota; kingdom Metazoa; phylum Mollusca; class Gastropoda; order Systellommatophora; family Onchidiidae; genus Onchidella; species Onchidella celtica. The sequence goes on from OZ007575.1 coordinate 4,825,471, forward strand.
GTATGACTTTAACTTTTCTATTTTCCTAATTAATGACCTTCTTTCTTCAATCAATTTCTTTGACTCTGGTTAATAAGAATGTGTTGGCACCATTATAGTTTGCTCACAAATGAACCTTGGCAGTTTCAAAATCTATAACACTGTCATTTGCAGAGTTCCAGGCCACATTTCTCCACTTGCAATTCCAGGTTTCCCCAATTCCTTCCCCATTTTGAATTGTTATCTTTTTTATTCATCATTTTACAGACATAATTATTGAACTATTTGATGAAACCAAGTTTCTTTTGGTATTTCATTCATACGTATCCGGTGAATAGGGTACATTCTTTCCCAGTCTGGAATTCCTTTTCTGACTGAAATTCCTCGCCAATTCCCACCCTGGGAACCAACTAGGTGTCTCCTGTCTGAGAATCAACGTTATAACAGAAAAAGATACAAAAACAGATTACAAAGAGAAACTACTGACCAGAATAAGAAACACAGACCAGCTGAAACAAATGTAAGAGTTCCAAATCTGTACTCTATGTCAGTTACAACCAGCTGGTCACAATAAGGGCATCTGAGTTGGATGGGATCCGGGCCTAAGGTGATGATTGTTATCATGCTCTCAGGCTCAGTCTCTGTGGAGGAAAATATAACTATCTTTAAGCCAACTGGCCCAATTACTAGCAAATGGGCCCCGTGTTAAGGTAATCTAGTCCTGTCGGGTATACACCAGAAAACATTGCAAAATACATCTAGAACCACATTGCCGGCTTACAGAGAATATCAACAATTTTAATTATTGGGCCCTGCAGCTCCTAAGGCACAGTACACATGCAGGCATGAACAGAGTAGTTCATACACTTGCGTTACGCAGATCACAGCTTGCTTAGCAAGATAATCACTAAAGATCATCTGTCTGATGTTTTTAAATGACATCTAGATTAGCACTGAACTGTTATTGTTGGGGTCCCATGTTTAAAGCTTTATAGATCCCTCTTTGGCACAGATTTTTATCTCACAGTCTTGCAAGTGAACAATTTTTGACAGCTGGGTTTGGGCTGTAGCTTCTTTTAGTTTTACAGCGTGTCAGTCTGCTCATATTGGCTACACTGTGTAGGGATTCATGAAAATAAGGTCTCACTGTAAATGTATAAAAGTGTATAGTTTACAGCCGTGAATATCAAATTGGCAGGAATACAGGCTGCTTTGCAGGTACACACTGCATATTCTTTGCATTTATTAAACAAGATTGCTAAAAGCAAGAGGCATGCAGTCTAGGCTTTGAGATTGTGTTAACTTGCCTTTTTTTATGGTGTAACAGAGCTGTATCAGACATCTGTGATTTTGTGGTATTCTTGTTGTGTTGGAATGTTTCTATTAAATGCCTATCCCTCATGATTATAATTTCTGGCAAAACTTGGACATTTTTCAGCTTGAAGCAAACTCATTTGTTAATTTCACGCAGTTTGTGGAAGTTTGCAAAGTAATCATTGTCACATTTACAAACAGGGCTGTTTAGTTCGTCCCCAGAGATTGTAGCTAATGTACATATAATCACATACAGAAAAGATTGGAAATGTTAATGAATTTCCATCATTTACCATAGACAGGTAAAAAGAACAACAACCCCAAACATTTTTAATGGTTAATGTCACAAATCCCAGACTGGGAGATGTAATAAGTTATGACAGGACAACAATCACGAACAAACAAGTTAACACTTAACAGAACAATCCATCAGACTCACACATTTATTAAACATAATTATACATATAATAGCGCAATTACATATATTATATTATTGAAATGACGGCCGTACAACGGCCTTATTCTCACACACACGCTCCCTCGGATCCACAATCCGGTAGTTACTCCTAAAGGCACTTCGGCCTCAGCCTCTCCCCTCAGGGTCTTAATAGTACATTAATGATTCACTGGCACCGCAGTCTCTCAATATCACCTTCCTATTGTCATACACCTTAGCACTCCCCTAGCACCTCCGCAGGGCAATAACACATTATTATTTCCATAGCCATCAACATGGCAACAACATAATATCAGTTCACTAGCCTATCAACATGGCAACAATATAGTATCTCATTCACTCTCATATCTACGTCCCTGTCCGTGGCCCGACTGCCACGACTTTATGTGCCTCTACTGTCCTGCACTGACAGCCTCACTTCTGGCCTATGTGTGGCCTCCGGCCCTATGCTGGCCTATCCCCTGTGCTCATCGAGGTGGCTCTGCGGCCCGTCCCCGACACCTACAAGAATAACATTACATTGGTATAATACCCTACCATTTCTATTCACTCCACCTCTCCTTACAATCCATGAAGCGTACACACACTAGTTCACCTTTCACTCACCACACATTTTACGGTAACACCCCTCCATCGGAGTACACACTACTCACTCGCGCTACAAATCCATGAACTCACTTTCATCTATCGCTCATGGCGCACATTGCTATATCCAATATCAAGGACTTCCACATTCCTCACATATACTTATTCACATCATGGTAATAGACGAATATAATATAATACATCAATCATAATAATCAATCAACGTTCTACATACCAGTCATAACTGGAAAGACTCACTAGTCTTCTCGACTGCTTCCCTTTATGTCCGCCCGATGGGCTTTTATTCACAGGTCCGATCCGTAGGACCTTCTAACTTGCAGTGATAGTAATCCAGCGCTTTCGCCTCATACAGACCCCCCCCCACTACTCACAACAGCACGCTTAACTTGCTGTCTACTGTGAGCCTTTCTTACTCTACACCCGCTCTGTAGCAATCCCCTTAATTGCACTCACTCCACTCGTGACATCATCCCCCACCCCAAAAAAATTAATGCAATTAATTTCAAATCGCATCAAGATGACTGTCAACGAGTGAGCGTGAGCAATACCTACACTAGAAAAATGACCTAGCAGTTCCCCTAGTATATAGAATACCGAAATCAGGGGAAAATATGGGGATCAATATGGCCTGCAATAGGCATATATGTGTCACATCATGAATAGCTAACTAAACACAATATCTAATACAGAATCAAAAACCATTCAACCTATCAACCATTCTTCATATCATATATTTTATAATGTCAATATTTTAAAGTCGACTCATTCACACAGATCCTGTCAATGTTCCTGTCCTCCGATGTATAAGCTCCTGAAATCTTCCCCTAGGCTCGACTAAGGTAGTCGGCGATATGATTGCTGGTTCCTGGAATTGGTTGAATAACGAAGGTGTACGGCTGTAAAGCCAATGCCCATCTAGACAAGCGTGGGCTGGACGAACGATTCTTCGACAAAAATGTCAGTGGCTTGTGGTCTGTCTGGATACAAAATTCTCGTCCCATGAGATAACGTCCTAGTTTCTGGACGGACCAGACAATGGCAAGACACTCACGCTCTATCACAGAATACTTTCTTTCTCTCTGCAATAACTTCCTACTGACATAACATACAGGATGGAGACATTCGTTCTTCTCCTGTAGAAGACAAGCGCCGACACCAGAGTCCGACGCATCCGTTCTGAGGATAAAATTAGATCGAAAATCGGGTAATATCAGAATGGGTGACGATGATAATGCTGTCACCAAATTATCAAATGATGTCTGACATTCAGACGTCCACTGGACCTTATCGGGTTGTCCCTTCTTAGTAAGGTCAGTAAGAGAAGATGACAAGGAGGAAAAATTTGGAATGAACTTTCTGTAATAATTTAAAATTCCCACTAAGCTTCTGACTTGTTTCTTTGTTTTAGGGATTTGCAACCCTACTAACTTGTCAATTTTTGTTTCTTCAGGTCTCTGAACACCTCTACCCACAATATGTCCTAAGAATATTATCTCTGGACATGCCAAATCCATCTTTGCGGGTTTAGCAGTTAACCCAAAATGGCGTAATCGTTGAAAAATTACTGTTAGTGTCTGAATATGATCAGACCATGTCGACGTATGGCATGCTATATCATCAAAGAATGACACGACATTAGGTATGTCCTTCAACACCAATCTCATTAATCGTGCAAACGTCGCTGGTGCGTTTACCAACCCAAATGGCATGACCTTAAATTGGAATAATCCAATGGGCGTTTGGAACGCCGTGTATTGTTTAGACTCCTCAGTAAGCGGGATTTCCCAATACCCTTTCGTCAAATCTATCTTGGAAAACCACGTGGACCCGGCCAATGAAGCTATTAATTCCTCCTGAAACGGAATAGGCTCCCTATCGCCTACCGTAATAGTGTTCAATCTTCGAAAATCAATACAGAACCGCACCGATCCATCACGTTTCTTCACGAGGACGATGGGTGATGAATACGGCGATGTTGATGGTTCTATCACATCTAACTTCAACATTGACTCAACTTCCTTTATAACCCTATCCCTCGAAGAAAAAGGCAACGGATACGGTCTAAGAAATACTGGCTTATCGGAAGTCAACTTTATTTGGTGCTGGATCACCGTAGTGCGACCCGGCAAATCCGTAACAACATCCGGAAATGACGCTAACAGGGTCTCAAGTTCCCTACTCCTTGAACTCGTAAGGTCAGGGTTAATTTTTTACGTCCCTGTAACCTTGTGTCGGAGTTAACTCCGGCAATTGAATTTGTAACTCCTCCTGCGCCTCGGTGTCGCTTACGTCACAGTCCAACTGGTCTACGACCCCCGTACAAGCAATAGAGAAGACAGTCTCCTCTGGTCTTGTCTGTGCACACAGATACTGTGGTCTCTCATAAAATCTCTGTAGCATATTAACATGGAAAACCTTACTCGTTCCATCAATGTGGATAGCGTAATCTACTTTTGAAACAACTCGCTCAATAACATAAGGACCTTTCCATGTCATCAATAACTTATTATGGTCCGTAGGTAACAACAACAGAACCTTGTCTCCTGGCTTAAAAATTCTCAGTTTGGAACCTCTATCTTTATAGTCTTTTGCTCTTTTCGAAGCGATACCAGAAGCTTCTTCTGCTATAGTGCGCGCTGAAGATAGTCTTTCTCTTAAATCAACAAGGTACTGAAACCTTTTTAAACGGTTCCGAAACCGTGGGGATCTCTTGACGAGGAGCCTGGGGTGAACGACCCTTATGCGTCGTCTTTTGGCACGCACTGCACGTCTTACAATATATACGTACATCTCTGTATACTGACGGCCAATAAAAATCTTTCAGAACTCTCTGCTTGGTTCTAGTACTTCCCATATGACCCGCTAATGGAACATCATGGGCCAGACGCAATACTGTAGCAATTAACGACCGTGGCACGACGACCTGCTTTTGAACAGAAGCCACTGTGACGTACATACGGAACAGAATGCCCCCCTGGACAAAAAAAGAAGATGACCCGTTTTTATATTTCCTCGTTTTCTCGGTTCGCGCTTCCCCAAAACATGGGTTTAATGATGGGTCCTCCCTTTGTAATCTCGCCAAGCGCTCTGGCGTGATATCTAGGTTGACCGCTGGCGTCGCCAAAGGTCTAATCTTATCTTTATCCGCTACCCGTCGACGTGTTTCGACCGCGGCGCAAAAGTCAATACCTTTTGATTGCGACCATGCTTGCACGTTCTCATCGGAAGGGGAACCTACCCGGGATACATTCCCAATGATGAGCTGGGCGCCTGGAAAACAACCAACGACTGCTTCGACTTCCCCGCTAAGGAAAGGTGTATCTATCATTATTTTTGCCATGGGTAATTTCTCAATGGCCCCCGAAAATTGGATGCACGGGACAGTCTCACCTGTAAGCTGTGAATCCCGAATGCAGTCCCTATGCACTCCCACAACGGTAGATCCTGTATCTCGTAAAACCGAGACCGGTTCGTCCCCAACAAACCCCGGATAAACCCTAAGACCACCTCCTGTATGACATGAATTTATGACGGGGATCTTTCTCCCACAAGGTAAAACACCGGAAGATAATAACTTCTCACAACTGGGACACTTAGAATACTGTCCGCCTCCGTTGTCCGATGTAACACACGCAGCCGCATGATGAAATTTATTTGGGGAGCATGGACTGGAGCTACTGTCCACGTTCGCCGCTATCCTACCTGCCGGGCAGTTCACGCTGATGTGATCTGCTCTTCCGCAGTTCCAACACTTCGCGGCCCTACACTCGCGCGAAAAGTGACCCACGCGTCCGCAAGTCCAACACTCCGCTCCCTGTGCTGCTCTAGGCCTGGGTCCCCGTGACCCCTCGCGACCGGAACTAGAGTCCCTATGCCGTCGGTCATCGGCAAAGGTCACAAGTCGGCCCCGGCCATTACCGCGACCTAGCCCTCCTGCTCGGTCAAACTTACCGGGTCCATATGCCGGTGATTGGTGATAGCCCCTACGCTGCCCCTGGGCTTGCCCGCTATAGGCACCACGCCGACGCGACCTGTCCCCAAGTCCTGCCGGCGACCCCTCGACAACGGCGACGTACCCAGCATCTTGGACGTACGCCCTGGCGACTGGTTTGGACGGATGCGCCGTACGGTATGCCTCCGCCAACCTAGACGCCTCCTGCACCGTCGCGGGTTCGTTCTCTTTCAGGAAAGCCACCAGATCTTTGTGGCACGACGCGTACAGCTGGTCACGGATCATTAAGTCTTTCAGTTTGGCAAAATCCGTGCCCACATGCGCCAAGTCTACCCAGTTCGCGAAATACTCCGTTAGTCTCGCGACGAAGGCAGCAAAGTCCTCCCTGGTATCTGCACGTGCTCGCCTAAACTGCTCCCGGAAATATTCCTCGGTACGCGCAAATCGGCGAAGCAGCAAAGCCTTCAGCTTATCGTAGTCTTGCACGTCTTCGCGCTGTAGCTCTTTAAAGTAGGTTAACGCTCGCCCCTGCAATAGCGACGCCAGGTACGTGGCCCATAATTCCTTATTTTCCCCCCATTGCAATTGTGCGTTCAGTTCGAACCTGTAAAGGAAGGCGTCTATGTCGTCCTTCCGGTCGTCGAACGTAGGGAGCTTAATCCTAACGCCACCTTTATTGGGTACCTGCCGCTCAACTGTTTCTGTTGGCGCACTCTTTTTGATTTCCAACTCCGCTATTCTTACTCGCGCGTCTGTCTCCCGCTCTTGAGCTTCTATCTCCTTTAACCTTAACTCCCTCTCCTGCTCCTGAGCCTTAGCCTCTCTTTCCTGTTGCTTAGCCTCTAACTCCTTTAACTTAAACTCTCTTTCCTCTTCTCTCTGTCGCTCTTGAGCCTCTTTTTCTCGCTCTCTATCCTTAGCACGCTCATCGCGCAAATCCGCCTGTTGTTCTTTAATCCAGCCGCGTAGCTCCTCTCCCTCCAGGCCAAGTTCCTTACCCAACTTCATTAGTTGTTGGAGTTCCGCCATTTCACAGATTTATGGTTATGGTATCTATTATGCGAACGACCAACCTGTCGGTATGATCACTAACGATACGACCAGAGACCTGAGATCACACCAGATATAACAATACCCAGTTCAGAATACAATTCAGAAATTTACCTTTACAGCACCACTACTTCTATATCTACAAAATGTATAGCACTATTAATTATAAAAAGAATAGAAAAGACAAGAATAAGGAAATTCAGTAGAAGGACCACAAGTACGTCAAGGACAACGAACCAGACTAGGACAAAGCTTCTACAAAAAAAAACTATAATGGAAAAAAAAAAAAATGCAACCTACTACGCCGATTACACTACAAGGTACGAACAAGAACAGAGTCTGAAAAAAAAGGAACGTATCTATAGATAGGTAGAAAGAGGGACAAGAGAATACGTCTTCCTGCGGAACAGAGAAGATATCGACGATACAACTAAACAAAAATACAGGTCCCTACAGAACTGGTCACTGTGATGAACGAAGTTCCAAAGTTTACCACACCTTTTTAAAAGGATAAACTAAGTTCAACACAGTAAACCCGCGCCACCGCCCGTATAACCTATAACGACAACAACAGCAAAAACCGGGAAACAGACAGATGAAGAGACAGCCCTTAATCCAGGGCACAAAATTTTCACTTAACTTTTGAAATTTTGAGTCAAACTCCTCCCTTTAATCGGAGCTCTGGCTGCTCGTCTCCTCAGGCTGCACGCACACACTCTGGAAAGTTTAAATACAAATTAATACCTATTCATAGCAATACATGCATCAATATACATTCATTATTATACATAAATCATATCATGAAATGTCCATTCATCCAACGAACAAGACAGCACAATTACCTACTAACTAACTACAACTAAATATTACGAAAATGGACGAGTCACAATGGACGAGCCCCCAATGTCACAAATCCCAGACTGGGAGATGTAATAAGTTATGACAGGACAACAATCACGAACAAACAAGTTAACACTTAACAGAACAATCCATCAGACTCACACATTTATTAAACATAATTATACATATAATAGCGCAATTACATATATTATATTATTGAAATGACGGCCGTACAACGGCCTTATTCTCACACACACGCTCCCTCGGATCCACAATCCGGTAGTTACTCCTAAAGGCACTTCGGCCTCAGCCTCTCCCCTCAGGGTCTTAATAGTACATTAATGATTCACTGGCACCGCAGTCTCTCAATATCACCTTCCTATTGTCATACACCTTAGCACTCCCCTAGCACCTCCGCAGGGCAATAACACATTATTATTTCCATAGCCATCAACATGGCAACAACATAATATCAGTTCACTAGCCTATCAACATGGCAACAATATAGTATCTCATTCACTCTCATATCTACGTCCCTGTCCGTGGCCTGACTGCCACGACTTTATGTGCCTCTACTGCCCTGCACTGACAGCCTCACTTCTGGCCTATGTGTGGCCTCCGGCCCTATGCTGGCCTATCCCCTGTGCTCATCGAGGTGGCTCTGCGGCCCGTCCCCGACACCTACAAGAATAACATTACATTGGTATAATACCCTACCATTTCTATTCACTCCACCTCTCCTTACAATCCATGAAGCGTACACACACTAGTTCACCTTTCACTCACCACACATCTTACGGTAACACCCCTCCATCGGAGTACACACTACTCACTCGCGCTACAAATCCATGAACTCACTTTCATCTATCGCTCATGGCGCACATTGCTATATCCAATATCAAGGACTTCCACATTCCTCACATATACTTATTCACATCATGGTAATAGACGAATATAATATAATACATCAATCATAATAATCAATCAACGTTCTACATACCAGTCATAACTGGAAAGACTCACTAGTCTTCTCGACTGCTTCCCTTTATGTCCGCCCGATGGGCTTTTATTCACAGGTCCGATCCGTAGGACCTTCTAACTTGCAGTGATAGTAATCCAGCGCTTTCGCCTCATACAGACCCCCCCCCACTACTCACAACAGCACGCTTAACTTGCTGTCTACTGTGAGCCTTTCTTACTCTACACCCGCTCTGTAGCAATCCCCTTAATTGCACTCACTCCACTCGTGACAGTTAATTTGAGGTCATGAACATAAATGTACACTAATATCAAATCAATAGGACCTGTATTAGAATGAATAAAATAATATACTTCAACAGTTAGTAAGTTAGAGTGTACCAAATTTCTGGTAACCTGCGCCAGGTGGAATCACATGTTCGTAGGATGATGAGCTGCGGTTATCTGATGATGCATAAGGAGTGTAAGGTGGAGGAGCATCACCAGTCGAATTTCTGGTCGCTGTCGATCTGTTTGATCCACCAGCGTTCGTACCTCCCTGTGTATATAATGGAGGTGGCGTGGGATCTGAGACTATTGGTGTTGTGTCACTCATTTTCTCACTGTAGGAACCTGAATCACAAGAGAAACTTGCACTGATCATCAGACCTAAACTTCGCAGTCTGGCCTTTAATAAAATCATTTAATTTTTATTATGATGTTCAGAGCTTTTTTTTTTGATTGTTGAAGAGTTATGAAATCCTGATCACCTGCAGTCATGTCAAGATATTAAAAAAGGAGCATATATGATTTGGCTTGGCAATTCTTATGTAGGTTTTTTTAAATTATATTATAGGAGGAAAAAAAGACCAAAAAAAAGAAACCTACCTGTCACCCTCTCCTTATCCCTAGCCCCAATTTTAGCCCTGCTTGACCCCTAATATTTAAATAAACCCTTTCAACCCGAAAACTAAAACAAAATGTGATTGTTGGACACTATGGACAAAGCCCTAGGTAAATGTTTTTTATTAATTGGATTGGTGGGAAGAGCACCATTTGAAGACATTTCAAGACAGCAAGGACATTTCAACAACATGACATAGGAGAGCATCTGTGTGTGGGAAATGGCAAGTTTATCCTTTAGATAGATCAATGTTTTTATAATTATTGTGATTAACACTCAGGACATAAACTAGGTATCCAACTAAAGCTCTGTACCTTGTATGCTTCTCCTTTCAGGCTGACTATCCATGGAAAATATTGAGACAGTATGTTTGTGAAGAATTTTAATTATCTTGTAACACTAATTAAGGCTCAAAATGGTTGGGCTGGAAGAAACTCTTTCATATTATTTTTCTAGTTTCTTCTTTTCTTGCTATTGAAAAATATAGTCCATGGCCTAAAAACATTTAACACACCACTGACATGAATATTAATTACATAAATTGTGGTAACCCTGCTTTACGGTTGGAGTCTAGATCTTGGTAGTGTCTACAGTATGTGATCAAAATAATGATGAGGTAGCCTACCCTGTGTTTTAACTGCCACACTGATTACCAAGACTTTTGAAATGGCAAACTAATTTGCTGTTGCGCTAATTCAAAGTTGTAGTCACAGTATCGTTAAATGCACTAATTAATAAAAAGTGCTTGTTTACTATTCTGCTCCCCCGTGAGTCACAATATTTATTGATCAAATCAAAACAACGAAGAGCAGTCCATAACTGAAGTCCGTCGAACCTCCTAGATCTACATTGTGCCCTTGTTGAACGCATACAGATTTAATACGATGTACTCTGGCCGTGAATTTGTGTCCGGCACGCACTTTGATACAAGCGTTCTGAATAAACGGGATCCAGTATACTGTTATTACAGCGGAATTAAAGATTACCTGCTGGCTGATCCAAGGCAACTGAAAACGAAAGTTGAAAATGCTTCCGGTGTAAACAATCGCCACGAGTTCTATCCCATAGTGCATGAGATTTAAGATGGCGACCCCCATGAATTCAACCAAAACATTGTGTAGGCCTATTGTTTTGCCACACCATATTCTACCAATCCTTGAGTAAATTTATTTGGATTGCTAAGATTGCTAGAGAATGAAAGTGACCCGTTATAATAAGCTGTAATGCTCAATTACATCAGATTTTAAAGAAGACAGAGCCGATAAAAAAGCCATAAACTAAAATTATGGACGAGACATTGAAGAAAATGCTACAAAAGCGGGTTTATGACCTCTTGTCTCATAAGTATGGTATTCTTATGCTCTTGGCAGGAAGCTTTCTCATCACAATATCAGCATTCCACTTTGGTGAGGTAAGCATGTAAAGTGAAACTTAGTTTGATGAAAGTCTGCATCTTGATGTAGATCTAGCCTATACTTAAGCTTAGGCCTATGATTTTGAAATTTTGTCGTGGGGGTGTGTCTCTCGCCTTGTGTCAGACCCAGCACAAAATGTTCGAAGACTTTTATATTTGTAAAATATTATACCAATTAAGGTAAAGAGACCAGATCTAGACACTGCTGTTTCATGGGTGCTGGATGTCTCCCATAATGTGTCTCAATATGATTATGAGAAGAATTGTCTTTAGCCAGGATGAGAATGTGAAGAGTGCCCAAGAAGATGTGCAAAGCCTTTTAACCCTCACCCTGCAAGAGGTGCTGAAATACGGCGCCGTCTTTCCAGGCATTCACTCTTCACGGGGGTATCAATACAGCAAGGTCAAGCTGACTGCGCCGCACGCAAGCTGTATTTTCACGGATCAGGTCATCGTCCTTTTTGACTTGAGACGTATCATCATCATCATTGCCTTTCTCACCCTGGATCAGGGTATAGGCCACCAACAAACACCTTCCATCCCTCTCTATCATGGGCCAGCCTCTTTACATTATTCCAAGTCTTTCCGCTTCGTTGCACATCATTTTCTCTGGCTCTTCTCCACGTTCCGCGCGGCCTTCCTCTTGATCTCTTGCCCTGGGGATTCCAGTCCAATACCTTCTTCGTGATGCTGTTTCCTGGCCTCCTGAGAGTGTGGCCGATCCATCTCCATCGCCTCCTACCAATTTCCTCTCTGACTGGGTTCTGTCTTGTTCTTTTCCATACAATTTCATTACTGACCTTGTCTGTCCATCTGATCTTAAGTAGCTTCCTCAAACATCTGTTGATGAAAACTTGACTTGAGACGTAACCACTGCCTTAATGTTCACTGTATCTCTTCTAAATCAAAGGCATTGTGACAAGGACATGTTAACCAGTGAACGACTGGTCGGAATCACAAAGACTTGAGCTTTCAAAGGCTCTCCCCACACCGTCAGAATCCACACATGAACTGTTGCTCCACAAATTTGCAATATTATCTCATTTTCTCACAAGCTGACCATCATCTAGAGTTAACTGTATCTAAGAACCAATGAGAAACAAGCTGGAAATGACCTTTCCCCCAAATGCCCACACTGGTTCATTAGTTACAGTATTGTCAATCATGATGAAACCATTTGTATAAGACTTGGAGGCATGGCTAATTATCATGCTTCGTTTTCACAAAAATTACAGCTGTCAGTTTGGTATCATAAGTCAGATCATTGGTTAGAGACTTACAGACAAAGGTTTTGCTGGTTACTTCATAATATCAAACATGGTGATAAGGCATGGCAGCGAATATTTTCATACTGATCAAATACAAACCAAACCACATGGACAGTGGTAGTGTGGTCATCGCACATCGGCAAGGGTCAGTGCGACCCATATAAGATTCCCGGTGAGTAAGGTCACTGACCGGACAGCGGGCTTTAACATAAGTGTTGTACAAATTGCTACTGGATTCTGGTAAAATACGCTTGCACAGGTACTGCCACATTTAATTGGTCTGACTTTGTCACTTCTCGAGCTCTGAAGGTGAAATTTTAGAATGAAGTATGAAGATATTGATAATGATACTCTTGCCAAATGAAATCAGGTTACATTATTATGCTGCTATGTCTGGGAAGAGTACCATATGACTTACACAACTTTAGTTGGGTGCATGTTTCATATTCTGTATGTTAATCGCTGAGCTGCGCATTTATTAAAAACAATATTCTGTCAAAATTTTATTTTTCTTCCTTGTCCTATCTTGTATTCAGGCTTGGTTGGAATGGAGTCAAGAGAAATACGAAGCTGTCTTCAATTCCTTCAGTGACAACGTTGCTGGTAAATCATTCAGAGAAAGGTGAGAATTTAGTGTTTGCCAGAACAGAAGAATGCGTACTATTAATATTTTTTAGTATTTGCTGTAATTTATGGTACGATATACCTGCTGCTTCCTATATCCTTCAGTCATGACTTCCCTGTATGATATCCTTTAGTCATAGGTGGGAATTGCCTTCCTTACGGCTGACCTCACTGCTAATCTTAATTTGCTTTTATCTGGTGAAAATGCACTAGCCCTTCTGTTTGAACAGTTCTTCAGTTGAGTTAATTTAAATTATTTTAGAACATCTTCTTATGCTGGAGCTGATTCCGCAAGATATATATGAAAAATTTCAAACTCCTTCAGATCCCACTGTCTGAACGGACAGCATAGACTGAAAGGAATTATTGACCTACCTTGGTAGTACCCAGAAAGTGTAATGTAATTTGTGGGAAGCCTTAGATTTGGTATTGTTGATTATCAGTTAACTGGGGCTTTCCTAAGCTGTTGCGACCATTGTGGTAGAGACTGCTACTCCTGGACTGGCCTATTCAGCCACAAGCGACAACTACATGTACTTCAGCAGAAGAGACAGCCAAAACAGTTAAAAAAGATGCAAAATTTTGTGATCATCCCCTGCTGAAGGAGGCCTCTCCAAAAACAACTTAGTTGTTCCGCGAAATACTCCTCTAATTCTAAATCCTCTTCCTTATCTTTTGAACAGATTATCTGTGCCCCTTCCAATAGATGTTGTGTACACATGGGTGAATGGCACAGATCCAGATTTGATTCATCAATTGGAGTTAGTTAAAGTATCCAAAGAGGAACTGAAGAACTTGAGCAGGTAAGACTAAGAGCAAGCAGTTGTTTCACATTCACCAGGGATTTTGTGATTTCAGATGGTATTTCATGTGTCAGTGATGGGCAGTATTTACTTCCTGCGCTATTAAATTCGGGTGCTATTTAGGTCAGTTATTAAATACATCTGAAACTGGCAGCCAACATTTTTTTGCATAAATTTCCTGTCATGGATTGGAGCACATGTTCTTGGGTAAAGTAAAATCTGAGATGGCAGTTAAAAAGATAGAAAAATATAGATTTATTTGGTCTTCTACTGTTGTTTATAATCGGATGCAAGTAACCTTCAATACTTCAAGGTTCATACTGTAGTGGAGCTGGAAGGCGACCTAAAGCACCTAAAACATAATGACTACATGACTAAGTATTATGGAACTTTTTGTGTACTACTTCAGTTTTTGAATATAATCATATTATGGACATATCAATTTTAGGCAAGATTCAGTCTCAATGATTAATTTCTGTCTATATTGAGCCACAAAAAAAAAACAAAAAAAATTCTTTTTTGCTAGAATCAAAAAGTATGATGGGCAGCTTTGTCCTTCACTTCTGTTTACACAGTGCTGGTAGAAAGTCAACTATAAACATAATATAACATCTGTGTATTTACTGTATCAAAGGGCCAATTAACCCTGTCAGTTTTTGCAGAGATAATTTTGGAGTATGGCAGTATTCCTTTGGTTTTCGCTGATAATCGTTATTAAATTGTATTGCAGGCTAGGATCCTTACCATTTGTCCTAACATTATTTTACTTTTCTGTTGTCACTAGAACACATATTGGAGCGCACAAATATTTTTGAGTTCTCACTAAAATCACTATGTCCGTCAGTATTTTTCACTGTCAACCACTAACTGACTCAGGGGTTAATGCTAACAATACCTCTGGTTTGCTCATCAGACATTTGCATTGTTGCTGTTTTGTGTTTTAACTTTCCCTTCCTTTTTTTCATATTCCTTATTTAGTCATTTTTTAAATTTAGAAGTAGCTAGTAGTAGAGCAATTGTTTGTGTGGCAAAAATATGAATTCAAAACCATTTATAGAAATGTTATTTTCCTTCAATAAGTCAGCTTCAGTTTTATAAATATCTTTTCTTGAATTATGCAGTTATGTTTATAAATAGCAGTACATTTAAAAAAAAATCTAGTGTATGTAATTGCATCTTTTTTTTTTCCCCTGTTTTTCTGTGTCCTTTTGAACCTCTTCATTTTTCGCTTATTGAAACAACCAATTTTTATGGCTTATGAAATTCTTTTTCTGTGCAGTGTTGCGTATGAAGCAATTTGAAATTATCTTAAGTAGTTTTTCTTTTTTTTTTGTATATATGGATATTTTTCTTTCATTCTCTGGACAGAGCTGGAAAAATTTCATTCTAACACTGTTTATTCACAATGAAGAATTCTTATGAAAAAGACCAAGAAGAAGTTTGGCGCTTTCTCTCTTTAATACACATTGGGGCAAATGCTCTGTGCAAGCTATGCAATTAATGTATAGACTGCATGATCAGATGTTCTGTGCAAGTTCTACAACTTGCGTGCAGCTGTAAAGAAATACCTCATAGACTGAATAGGCCAAATATTCTGTGCAAGTTACACAATTTATGCAAACTTTGTTTAGAAATACCACAAGGGTCAGATTATCTGTGCAAGTTTTACAGTTTATGCATAGTTGTATAGAAATGCCACATAAACTGAATAAAATCAAAATAATTCACTATCTGGTACCATATCACGAAGCAAAAAAGAAATAAAATGTGCCTCGTGATACACTAAAACATCACAAGTGTTGAATACAGATTTGAAATAGAACTTCAGTATCAATATGTTTCAGTGTCAGTATTGCAAAAGTAGAATAGTTTTTTTCTGGGAATAATTTGAGTCTTTTTCGCTTATGGCACTGAAAATTGTGATGTTGACCATGATGCTTTGCACATGACACCTGTCGACATATTATGTGTGTTCAATATGCACTGGAACTTGTGACGAATGACCGAATGAAATTCAAAATTTCTGAGGAGCACAAGTTCTGCGATATCAAGTGGAACAATTCAATTGCCTAAGAAACCTTACTTTTGTTGGACTTCACTGGTTTAAATAATGCACTTCTGTGATTTATCCATTCATTTAATGCACATGCTGCTATTTTTAGAACTCAAGACATCAAGGAAAGGTAAGATGGTTTGCTTTTGATGTCTGGAATTACCTATACATAGCAACGAAATGGCATGACGGATGAATGTGTAGGACAAGTTCTGTGTTAATCAGCAGGTACCTTTTGGCTGCCAGTGAAAATCATTGTTTTGTGAAGCCTGCCATGTATTGCCTGAACTGATAGCAATTCTATTACCATAAGTAATTCTATTACCATAAGATTACATGAATTAAATAAGCCCTTCAATACAGATATATGTGAGCTAAAATTAGAATTTTGTTTAAAATTACAAAGGATACGAAAGATACCATGGTATTTCATCTTTTAAGTTAAGTAGACTTCAGCAGATCACTTGTTATTTTTTTTTTGAGTCTTAAATATAATAATACTACATGTAATTTTGTTTTGTATTTTCTGACTTGCAAAACTGAAACTATTTGATTGAGGCTATATTGATAAAGGTGAAAAATGTACACAAAGTATGTCAGAGAGTAGACAAAAGAAAATAGAGAACTTATGAAGAACATTGTTCATATTTCTGAGTACTGGAGACTGATTTTTTACTTGTTCATGCATTAAGGGGATTACTATTGAGCAACACAGAATTTATTAGATGGGTTGAGTTCAGATTGAATAGATATTGGAGTAATTTGGGTTTTTGAGCTGCATGAAGCATGGCAAGTTTTTTAGTCATTGTATGTAACAAATGGAATAAGATAGTTCCAATCATGGATTGGAATCCTCCGCAAGTTTCCAGATTTTTACATTTTTTTTTCCTTGGGTGGAGATTTGCCAGCTTCTGATTCTAATTCATAATTATTTAAAAGGGAACTTATTATTATAAACTGTTTGTGAACATTGTATAGTATATTGTCCAATATGTGTTTAGGCCTATAAATGTGCGTATTGTGTGTGGCGGAAATGTGTTACATTAAAAATTCAGGAAATGTTTCTGTCAGTAGCTCCCATCCCTGACCAATATATTTGCATGTAAATTCGTTTGCAGTGATGCGACAGAAGAGGTGATTGTGTTGTACTTCAGGATGGCACTGATGCCTCAGAAGAAGTAGCAGATAGCCTCCATAGTTAAAACAAAAGTAGACATTATTACTCATTGATCATGTTATCTGACAAAAACTTCACTAGTAAGTGCGTTAACCTTTTCATTGTCAGTGCTGTGAAACTGATTTTTTTGTTTTGTTGTTAATATGTAGATCTCACAACTGCCACCGTTTCATTCAGGAACTGAGATGAACAAAATGTAAGATAATTGGTATGCTATCTACGATTACTTTGGCATGAAGCTGTTTATTGTTTACAGAACTGGCTGTGAAGGGATTAACCCTAATATTGCCTGAGGCATTATTATTGAGCCCAAGAGGTTTTTCTAAGCTGCAGCTGATCTCTTTCTAAATTAGATATTGAGAGCGTGAAGCGACCTGGAAACCCCAGAGAGAAGTACTGTATACAATTTCTAGACTGTTGTTTTCACTGGCTTTGGCAACATAGAGTTTAAGAAATAAAATATTTAGCCAATTTAATTCATGAGTCATCACAGCAAAAGTTTATTAATGTTCTTTTTATTTTAAAAATTAATAGTCAGCTTATTTAATCTGTTCAATCTCTTCCCAGTAATAAATGTTTGTCATTTCTGTGATCCAAATACAAGCGAAGCAGTTTACATTTTGAGTCACCTGTGATTTGAGATTTTTCTATGAAAAAGTAAGGAAGTTGTCACGAGCAGAGTTAGGGTCTTGGGGATGTTATGACTGCACGAGAGGCAGCTAACTCACACTCGGACACAACCACACAAGAAAAGTATCAAATAACTAGAGCGTATATCTATGTCAGGCCGGTCAGGCCATCTTATTATTTAAATATTAATAAACAAAACAAAAGACAATAGAGGTATATTCAAAGCAATAAATTCTAATTACTAACTTAATCTATGATATTCATGTAACTATGGTTCCTTATTGGATGTACTGCAATCAATAGCAAATGGGTATATTATACGAAACTAGATATCAATCTAAAGTGACAGTTGAGTCGCCACTGGCCAGTCGCCAGGCAAACTCTCCCTAAATCATATGGGCTTGAATGTTAGGAGAGCCCAGTACGTTCAAAGCCTACAGAAGCACACTTCGGCTTGTAGGTAATTAAGCAGCTGCAAAAGACTATATATATATATATATATGCACAATCACTATTCAATTCATCAACAATGTGCTATATTACTTCAATCATACTATGGAGATAGATCTATAATACGGGCCACTCGTTCGTCGAGTGCCAGCTGGGGTTTCCTTAGACTTCCTATGAGGCGGTGGTTCTCTCTCTCTATCTCTGAACTTCTATTATGCTTAGACAAATAAGATATGTTACCGCTGGTCACGCCTACTGGTAGGCGCGAACATCAAAAGAGCGCAGCGTGGGCTTTTAAAGGTCAGCCCACTCAGACCTTTCTTTCTAGAGCTCAGTCAGTCCAATTAGCAAGGACTTCTAGTCTTCAAATCACACAGTTCAGGTACTGGCCAACCGGAGATACTTCACGACACGATGCTTCTGCTCGTCTGTATTCAATGAATCTGAACGTTACACGATGTTTTATACTATCCAACTACCCAGCAGTGCTAGTCCGCTGGCCCAATTAGTTCAGCTATCTCATTGGCCGAAACCTCCCACCATTTTAATTGTAGTAATACGTCTGCACTATTCTACCAGCCAGTTAACGTGCAAAAACTTGTCTAGTCATACTTAACTGTCAACTATCCCCACCTTGTTTCACCCCTACTCCATTACTTATTAATCACGAACATTAAAACCGACAAGCGTGAATCCAACAGTTTAACTTTACATCTATTTACTCACCAACTATAATTCGCGAGGACCGTTCAAGGCCACCAGCCAATTTCTCATGGCCCTGGTAAAAAAAAACACTCACGCTCTGCGTGAGATCTAACAACATCCGAATCATGACAGAAGTGCTTCAGTAGGGACAATTCTCTTTATTGTGCCTTTCCATTATGGGATGATGTGGCATTCAAAGTGCTGTTAGAAATTATTTCAAAGATATTGTAAAAGATCTGGAATCACTTGCAGCATTTTGAAAAATAATCAAGACTGCCTGGTGCTGATGGGCTATCATAATGGTGAAACTGCCCAAGCTCATTGGGGTTAATGCAACGTAGTGAATCCATTCCCAGGAGTCAGACAGTTATTGGTTGTGTTGTGCCTTCAGATTAAAACTGGTGTGCACAAACTGTAGAGTTTTCTTTCTAATCTATGATGTTACAGTTTGTATGAAGGGGGTATTAGCATTGGCTCAGTTCATTGGTACTCAAGGTATAATGTTTCAGCACCTTAGAGCACATCATATTTTGTGGATTTGAATGCTATACAAGTTAATTATTACATATTACATAATAAATAAAGTTGATGGTGGAACTAATTATTTTTCACAAAGTAGATAAGTCTTTCCTAGCATGGGGAAATGCATGTTTGTCAATAGGGACATGTACATCTTTATGAGAATTTTCAGTGTTACATGTACTAGATAACCTGTGAAATGTTGGGTTACCCATGAATGAGAGACTACGTTTTCTTGCCTGGACTTGAACAATCCTTTCAACAGAAAAAAAACAACAACATCTGGGTTCTGAGATTATCGGTGCAAGAGAAAAGTATTTTGCATGGCGGCTATAATGAAAAAAGTAGAATTACCTACCATCTGCTTGAGTTTTCATAGCATTTTCATTGCTTCACATGGAGTGGTAAAAGAGTTAATGGATGCAGAGATTTGTAAGCAAAGTTCCACAGAGTTAATGAAACATTAGGGGCATGTGGTTGCTGATGTGCACTGTGAAATGTGGTTGTTTGTTGTATTTGATGTTTGATGCTCATTGCAAAAGGAACTGTTGTAGTGATGATATAGCCAAATAATAACTCGGTCTTCTTTATTCAGAATACATCCCTGAAATAGTCAGATTTGGGTCTGTCACACTGAGACTTGCTATTGCATCTTGCTGCTTGAGAAACCATAACATATGCAGTGTAGTTAGATTTTCAGTAGTCTATTTTGGTGCAGCTAGTTTAAATGATGATATATATCAGGGGCGGCGAAACCGTGGCTTGCGAGCCACATGCGGCTCCTTAAACTCTAATGTGCAGCTTGTGGAAATATGTTGGCTGATACAAATTTGCACGGTTTTCTTAGATGTTCCTGTAGTTCATTATCATATTTGATACTCTCAGTATAGTTAAAACCATCATCAGTCAAGATTTTTAAACCTTTGGTATATATGCACTTTGTGATTACTGAGACTAGTGCAAATTAACAGTTCAAAAAATTGCATACATGAGTAAATATTATAGCATACATGTATTTCTTTATAATTATATAAAATTTTTGTGGCAAAATGTGTATGTAACAATAAAAATGTTTGAGTAAATTTTGTTGATATCTTGTGGCTCTCGAACATCTGAAACTAAATCATATGTGGTACTTACATTAAGCAAGTTTGACCACCCCTGATATATCATAAACATTAAATTTCAGCTATGTGCAAAAATCAGAATCAAGGACATGTGTTTATTATTATAATTATTTTTGTTTGTGTGTGGTATTGGAAGTGGTCATTTTGCACTTACTTTTTTTTTTTTCATTTCAAAATTTCATATTTGTCGCGATGTGGGTTACATGGGGATATTTCGACTGACACTCTTTCGAGGTCCGCTCCCACAATCGACGAACACACAAAAATAAATACTTGCACTCTAAAAACTAAATAAATCAATTGCTTTCAATTTTAGCAGAACTGTAGGGCAGTTTAATTACAGGAATTAAAGTATCAAATATAATTATAAATATAAATATCAATTCAAAGGCAACTGAATCTAACTAATGGAACTACAGCTTTTATAAAGACTAACGTATTCAATCTAACTACTTGCAGGTCATATGAGTTATATGGCAAAAAGAATCCGCGCACGTGGCGACGGATCTAACAGTTTAAATTCTATTAATTCAATGAGACATGTTAGGATATGGACATTTCCTCTAGACACGCCATGGAGAATGCTTGTACAACCATGCGTTGTCTGGCGGTAGCTCTGAAACTGTCTTCAAAAGTAAGTAGAACGGTTCACTTTCATCATTACAAATTAGTATGGACTCTCACCATGAGGCCCTCACTGGGAGTGAGAGCGCTGGATGTAAACGCTGTGGGTTTATATCAAACCAAGTAGCTTAGGCTCTGGAGCTTTAACTCAGGCCCCTCACAATGGACTGCTCAACTGCGTCTCTATGTCTCTCATCTGGCTGAGGACTATCGCCGTCCACCTCGTAAATGGATTTTCTACATGTGGCCCAGAACTAAGTTCTGTATGGCCTTAAATACTGGACTGCATCTGCAGCTTACCGTCTAATTCCTGGATTGTGATTGGTGCAACCACTTCTAGCTCAGCTGCCGAACTGAGTTATTTTAAGTAACAGCCCTACGCAACGACCTTGGGTCGACATCAAAGGTCGAATTACTTCAATACAATATAATATAAATTTTATAGCAATAAATTCTTAACATGTTCAAAACCCCGAGCTTTTACTCTGGATCACGGTATTTTCTGTACGTCAACAGACGTCTCAATAACATTTAATTCCTACTCACCCCTTCCCTCTTTACTAAACCTAGTTCAAAACACGAGATACAACAAGTGCTCAGTCATGCACACCTACGCTGTCCGTCTATCCTTCCCCACATCTTCTGTCTATCTATTATAAAAAAAACTGTTCAAAACAACTTGTTTACGAGACCAAGTTATGCTGGCTCGCACAATAATTACGTTTGTAAAAATTACTCACTGCTCTCTCACAAAAATTTAGTCAGTGGAAACATTTATGAATTAAATCTGTTCTTGACACATCCCCCACCCCAGTGAAAACTTAGGGTTTGAACGACATAACTGTCTACTAACGTTGCTATGTAATAGTACTTTGGAAAGGGCTATATAGTAAAAAATATATCGTTACTGAAAGTCAAAAAAAATAATTCTAAGAACGTGCATTATCGATGGACAATAGCATATGTATATTTATATGCGACGTTCTGTGATAATATATAATTATTGTAGCACTTAAGAATTAAAGTGATAAACTTATCTCACACAGACATACTGTAAAGACTGAAATATTGAGCAACTAGCTCATCGCTTCATTGAGCGTAATTAATACATTCATAGAACATGAACGAACAATAGTTAATTAAAGTAATGGTATCCTGGCAGCAGTAGGTCTGGTCGCTCGGTTTGCCATTTCCTCATCTCATTGACCCGCAGACAAAGGCGTCAAGGTTGTCTGAAACTCAGGTCATGGTCAGGATGGACGCTAATGGAAAAAGGAATCACATGGAAATTTTGAGAAAGAATGTCCATAATTGGTAGGACAATATAATGTGAAACCATCCACGGTCTCCGAAAAAGGTGAAAAATGCTCAACCTCAATGTTCAACAGACTATTTTAGAATACTAAATCAAACGGGACAATACATCAGCTTGTAAATTATCCTCCCCAGGTATAGCCCGAATAGTAAATTTGTATTCCTGGAGCGCAAGGCTCCATCTGGTTAGTCGAGCATTCTTGGCTCTGTTCGACTTAAGAAACAGTAATGGTCGATGATTCGTTTCAATTATAAATTCGGACATTAATAAGTATCGAGAAAATGCATCTACCGCGTAAACAATTGCGAGGCACTCTCGTTCGACAATCGCATAGCGCGTCTCTCGATCAAGTAATTTCCGGCTTGCATATAAGCACGGTCGCAAGAAACCGTCACGCTGTTGGAGTAACACGGCGCCTATTCCTTTATCTGATGCATCCGTTCGGACGATGAATGTCTGGCGTATATCGGGTAAAACAAGCAGGGGGAAAGTAGAAAATAAATTCTGAATAGTCTGAAGGGCATCAGCGCACTGAGGCGTCCAGACGACTCTATTTGGAAGATTCTTCCTCGTTAGATCAGATAACGGGGCTGAGAGAGAGGAAAAGTTTGGTATAAATTTCCTGTAATAATTCAAAAGTCCCAACAAGCTACGGACTTGCTTTTTAGTTTTAGGGGGTTGTAGTTTCAAAATACTGGAGATCTTGCGATTGTCTGGAGTCTGAACCCCGTGGGTTATGGTATGACCCAAAAAGTTTATATGCTGATATCCCAGGAACACTTTACTGGGTCGCGCGGTAAGGCCAGCTCGGCGAAGAGCGGCAAAAACTTCACGAAGGGCCATTAAGTGGCCAGCCCAATCAGCCTGAAAAATACATATATCATCGAAATATGATAGAACGCAGCGCAATTCATTTAGTAAGATGTTCATCATGCGCGCGAACGTGGCTGGTGCAGTAACCAGTCCAAAAGGCATATATTTCCATTGCATTAAACCCAAAGGGGTTTGAAAAGCTGTATATTGTCTACTTCCTTCTTCGAGAGGAATCTGCCAATATCCTTTGGATAAGTCTATTTTCGAGAAGATACTTGCATTGGATAACCGCGCGAATACGTCTTCCTGATTGGGAATGGGTTCGGCATCATAGATGGTTATAGCATTGAGCTTTCTATAGTCAATACAAAAACGCACGGTATCGTCTTTCTTCTTGACCAAGACAATCGGCGAGCAATACGGACTTGTTGATCGCTCTATGACGCCTAGCCGTAGCATGGCACGTACTTCTGTAATTATCGTTTCGTGAGCGTGCAGCGGGCGCGGGTACGGTTTAACAAACACTGGTACGTCTGTCTGAAGTCGTATTACATGTTGGACTAAAGACGTAGAACCCGCCAAATCCGTGAACACCGTGGCAAATTCTTGGAGCAGGTGTGTAAGATCCTGTTTCTGCGACGGCGCAAGCTCATCATTGATATTAACATCGTTTATACTCTCGGTGGCCTGTAATATGGGCAACGATTTGTCGATACTCAAAGGGTCCTCGTCGTCGACAGTAACTAAAGCCGCGTTGGCCCTTGGGACGACATGAACGGAGTTGTTACGACGATCATCGCTAGGCAGGTACTTTTTCAGCATATTAATATGAAATATTTTCCTCTGCCCACGAATATCTATCAAATAATTCACTCTGGAGAGTCTCTTAAGGACTCTGTATGGTCCCTTCCAAGTTAGAAGGAGTTTGTTTTGCGTTTGCGGCAAAAGAACAAGTGTCAGATCTCCGACGGACAAGGCGCGCATTTGGGCGCCCTGATCGCGATAAAATTTTGAAGAACTCGCTCTAGCGCATGCAAATTGCAGAGCGGTTTTGCATGCATTAATAATTCGTTGTCGGAGATCGACAACATATTGATACGCGCATCGCGTATCATAATCGTCGGTTTCAGAACCGGCGAACAATTGACTAAGTATGGCCATCGGGCCACGTGGTTTACGTCCGTATAATAACTCAAATGGGGAGAAACCCGTGGACGCGTTCGGGAGTTCCCTATAGGCGAAGAGAATAGCGGGGAGCTGACGGTCCCAGTCTCCAGGTTTGTCGGCGGATACGCGTGCTAGCATAGACTTCATGCTCGCATTCCACCGCTCGCAACAACCATTTGACTGCGGATGATAGGGGGACGTTAATTTCTGTTTAATTCCCGCTAATTCTAGTACCTTTTTGTATAGATCAGAGGTGAATTGTGGTCCTCTGTCTGAAAGAATCTCGGTCGGAAATCCGACTCGCGAGAAAATAGTAACAAGCGCCTCAGCGACATGGTCAGCCGTAATGTCTCTCAAAGGAATAGCCTCAGGCCAGCGCGTCGCGTAGTCGATTACCGAAAGGATGAATCGATGGCCTCTGTCTGATTTACTAAGAGGACCTACTATGTCAACCGCGACACGCTCGAATGGTGTTGAGACTGGTGGCATCTCCTGAAGGGGTGCGCGTGATGCTTTACCTTTAGGTGTACGTTTTTGACATACATCGCAGCGCGCCACAAAACGGTTCACGTCTGCGTATACACCAGGCCAGAAAAAATGAGCCAATATCCGTGATTTGGTTCTGGCTGAACCTTGATGGCCTGAAAATGATGTATCATGCGCGAGACGCAGAATGTCGCGACGGAACGACTTAGGCACCACGAGCTGTTCAATGGTCTCACGTTTATTTCGGAAATTTCTGTATAATAATTCATTTTTAATGATAAACGGAGAGGCATTTCGGTTCTGAGGCTGAACTTTCGCAAACAGCGGTTTTAGTGATGGATCGCTTTGTTGTTCCTTATAGAAAACTGTAGGCGTGACATTAAAATCAAACGCAGGGGTTTGTAAAGTACCATCCAGTGGACGTTTTGACTGTTGTCGTGTGGTGACACACGCAACGTTTTCGTTCCAAACTTTTAACTGGCCGTCAGGTGTATCATTAACCTGTGGTAAATTACCAATAATTAGATCGGCGACCGGATTTGGTAATACGCATGCCGTTACGACACCTGTAATGAATGGCGTGTCGATGTATATCTCCGCGAGACGGAATCGCTCGACGGAGCCCCCAAAAGTAATGCAGGTTGCCTGTTGTTCAATCAGCTGGGTCGGTCTGACCAGTGATTCCCTAACACCGATAGTGGTGCAACCTGAATCGCGTAAGACAGACGCGGGTATGGCGTTAACATGACCCTCATATAAGGTCAATGACCCGTGTTGATGGAGGGCCGACATAACCGGAACGGTGCCCCTCATGGGCGACGTAATTTCAACGGTACGGCTACTCTGTGCAGCCGGAACAATGACGGTGCAAGCATTTGCAGCTTCAAACTGAACCCTACAATATTTTGACGTATGACCTGGTTTATTGCACCGATAACACCTAATGCTGTCATATATATTACGTCTGGGTTGCATTGGAGGTGCATTATATGGATTATTATAATATGCCCAAGGAGGTGGACATGGTGGGCTCTGATAATGGTAGCGCTCGTTAACGTCACGACGGGGTGGACCTGAATAGCGAATAAAATGTCCCCGAGTGGGAGGTCCAGCACGGCTTGGCAAACCGCGAGCTTTATTGGGCGGCGGTTCGGAATATGCACGCGGAGGCGGCGTCTGGCGATGAACAGGTCGAGAATTTCTTGTACCCATTGGCGCAGTTCCACCGACTCCGGCATAAAACGGTTCGCTAGTTTTGGCTTTAGCCAGCGAACGATTAGGGTGTGCGGACGCATACTGTTCCACTAAGGACGTGATTTCCGCTAACGTCTTAGGTGCCCACTCTTTAATGTGGGAGACTAGTTCTGAATGGCACGCGTTAAATATTTGGTCCTTCAGAACGAGCTCATAAAGCCCTTTAAAATTACCGTCAGCGACACCAGCCAGCTGAATCCAGCGGTCTAAGTAGTGCTTTAGGCGGTCGACGTACGTTGAAAAATTTTCGGACGGGTCTGGCTTACAAGTCCGGAATCTTTGGTGAAAACCGTCCTCGGTGTGTTGAAAACGCTTTAAAAGAGCCTTTTTAAGGATGTCGTAATTTTTAGAATCCTCGATGTTGAGGCCATGGAATACTTCAAGTGCACGTCCCGTTAATAAATTTGCAAGGCACGAAGTCCATTCAGTTCTTTGCCATCCAGCGGCTACCGCGTGGAGCTCAAAACGATGAATATAAGAATCGATCTGGTCGACCTTATCATTATAGGTTGGAAGCTTTGGTTTTGCTTTAACATTATTCGTTGGAACACTTGGAACCGCGGTCGGTTGGTTTCCTTGCAGCTCTAATTTCTTTAGGGCAATTTCGTGCTCTCGATGAGCCACTTTGTCGGCTCTTTCTTCTATTTCTCTTTGTCGTTCTCTTTCTTCTTTTTCTTTTTCTCGTTCGCGTTCCGCGGCCTTCTCGACTCTATCTGCGGCACGCTCTTCTCTAGCTAGGTCTTCTTTTAGTCTACTCTCGCACCAAGAAGCCAGCTGGTCCTCGGGTATGCCTAACAGCTTCGCTGAATTTATATAGGAAGTGTAATCGGCCATTATGATTAGTTACACTCACAATAGGTCTCTACAGGAGATCTATTAATGTTAATGGACAGGTATCCGGATAAATTCACGCAATAGCCCGTCTGACAGTGTACTATGTTATCACTGTAGTATTTACGTTAATCCGATACGCGATAAAAAAAATATTTACTTGTTTAACTCCGCGATTATTTATCCCTGAGGCGATTTGCACTCGTCGGGTCGACGTCCCTAGTAGACGACAAAATACAAACAATGTTTCTTCTTCAATGAAATCGCAGTGTCCTTAGTGTTAACACTGCCGATGTAATATATAAATACACGTGAATCAACGAATATTAGATCGTTGATTAATATTTTTAGCTATTTTTCTATAGCTCTTGTATAATTGCAATTGCAAGGTAATTTTATTACCGGTAGTTCTCTTTAAAGAACAATAACTTCAGTAATTATATACTGGATATTCAAGGCAGGTGCACAACTGCACTTGAATGGGGAATCAATATTCC
The DNA here is from genome assembly GCA_963931925.1 of Onchidella celtica. Lineage (NCBI taxonomy): Eukaryota > Metazoa > Mollusca > Gastropoda > Systellommatophora > Onchidiidae > Onchidella > Onchidella celtica. The sequence continues at coordinate 4,853,287 of OZ007575.1, forward strand.
CAATATATAAATATATACTCTGGCGTATCAGCCTTATACGTCACAATAACCAGATAAACTCAATCAATGCGTCAATGTAGACACATGACTCACACAGGCATTATATTAAACAAAGGAATGTACCAACACCATAATGATAAAGGTCTAATGAAAAAAAAAAAATACACCAAACACGACGCTAGACAAACAAGAAAAGACGAACGATAACAGACCCTACAAGTTCTGAATATAATTACAGATAGGTGAGAAGAGGACAAGAGAGACGTCTTCCTAAAACAACGAGGAAGATGGGAACGCTACAATCTAAACAAAGTGTACAGATCCCTATCAAAGTCCGTTCTCGCGAATGCGACTTCCCACAGTTTCAATAACCACTGGTGTTGCGAGACCGCACAATCTGTCGTCGAGACGGCAGAGTCTGCGACCAAGCCACCACTTTGGCAGGGGGGACCCGCAAACGTAAGAACGCCCTCGCCACCGCCCGTGAGTTCCTAAACACAGAGAAAAGGTATAAAAAGCCTGTAAAACACGAGGAGGAACACTCAACTCCCCAGACGCAGACAAAATTTTAGGATGGAATCACTTAACTCAAGGAACTGGTGGAGATTCCTTTAGCCTTTGCGTACACCACAGTCAGTCTTTTTTGTCTTTCACCGTTCAGTTATGTTGACGTCTCCTTGGCCTCGATCCTCGGGTCAATGGGAGAGCCGGAAATATGTGGAACAAATAATGAAGAAAGCAGTATACAAACTAAATAATAAATAATTTTAAACTAGCTCAACGTGCGAGACCACGTGAGCACTGAAACTGAAAAGAAACAAAAGTTAATCAAAGAGAAAAACGATATACTCTAATCTAAATAAACTATAAACTAAACAATGGTGTGTAGTGTCCCCTCCAGTGTCGCGATGTGGGTTACATGGGGATATTTCGACTGACACTCTTTCGAGGTCCGCTCCCACAATCGACGAACACACAAAAATAAATACTTGCACTCTAAAAACTAAATAAATCAATTGCTTTCAATTTTAGCAGAACTGTAGGGCAGTTTAATTACAGGAATTAAAGTATCAAATATAATTATAAATATAAATATCAATTCAAAGGCAACTGAATCTAACTAATGGAACTACAGCTTTTATAAAGACTAACGTATTCAATCTAACTACTTGCAGGTCATATGAGTTATATGGCAAAAAGAATCCGCGCACGTGGCGACGGATCTAACAGTTTAAATTCTATTAATTCAATGAGACATGTTAGGATATGGACATTTCCTCTAGACACGCCATGGAGAATGCTTGTACAACCATGCGTTGTCTGGCGGTAGCTCTGAAACTGTCTTCAAAAGTAAGTAGAACGGTTCACTTTCATCATTACAAATTAGTATGGACTCTCACCATGAGGCCCTCACTGGGAGTGAGAGCGCTGGATGTAAACGCTGTGGGTTTATATCAAACCAAGTAGCTTAGGCTCTGGAGCTTTAACTCAGGCCCCTCACAATGGACTGCTCAACTGCGTCTCTATGTCTCTCATCTGGCTGAGGACTATCGCCGTCCACCTCGTAAATGGATTTTCTACATGTGGCCCAGAACTAAGTTCTGTATGGCCTTAAATACTGGACTGCATCTGCAGCTTACCGTCTAATTCCTGGATTGTGATTGGTGCAACCACTTCTAGCTCAGCTGCCGAACTGAGTTATTTTAAGTAACAGCCCTACGCAACGACCTTGGGTCGACATCAAAGGTCGAATTACTTCAATACAATATAATATAAATTTTATAGCAATAAATTCTTAACATGTTCAAAACCCCGAGCTTTTACTCTGGATCACGGTATTTTCTGTACGTCAACAGACGTCTCAATAACATTTAATTCCTACTCACCCCTTCCCTCTTTACTAAACCTAGTTCAAAACACGAGATACAACAAGTGCTCAGTCATGCACACCTACGCTGTCCGTCTATCCTTCCCCACATCTTCTGTCTATCTATTATAAAAAAAACTGTTCAAAACAACTTGTTTACGAGACCAAGTTATGCTGGCTCGCACAATAATTACGTTTGTAAAAATTACTCACTGCTCTCTCACAAAAATTTAGTCAGTGGAAACATTTATGAATTAAATCTGTTCTTGACAATATTTATGTTTTATACCATTTGTACAAATTGATCTGTAGTTTTATTGTTGAACTTAAAAGCCCATATATATAATTATAATTTTGTTTGCTGGGTGGAGCTATGTTTTTGTACCTCCTGGTGGTGGTCTGTATTACTCATTATTCCCTCACATTATCCCCCGTTGTTCCTTTCTGTGTCACTCCAGCTCATAATGTCACTTCAAAAATTTGACCTATGCAGGCCAAGTTTTCTTGAAATTTTAATCATTTGGCAACACTGTCATTGTTACACAGCGGTAACTTATCAAATGACATAATAAATGCTGGCTGGCCCAACTATAAGCCACATAGCAGGAAAAGTAACAAACGCTGGTTGGCTTAAACATTAGCCACAAAGACTACTGGTAGACACAAAGCTCAGCTTTACCATGGACAAGTGAAATGGACTGGACTGAACTGAATGAAGAATGGCAGTTACTCACAGAATTTGTGAGACATCATTTCACTAAGAGAAGTTATTAACATAATTAATTACAAAGAGAGAACAGTTACTTCCCTTACATCATTACAACATGGTTTTCCACTTTTTTTTTTTTTTAAAATGAGCTTTACCCAGACATTCCAGTGGGAGAGATGACTTCACATGTCAGTTTCAAGTTTTGTACAGTATATGGATTGCAATTAATCAGTTGAAATTAAGACCATTTAGAAGGTTTCATTCCAATGATGAATAAAAGCTATCAGCTAGGACGTATGGAATAAAGATGGTTTACCCACGGTCCCAATTGAGCCCCATGCCAAAGGCGGTCCTCATAGGATAATCTAGTCTTGTCAAATATATATATACAATGCTGCCAAATACACCTGACACCACATTGCGAGTTATACAGAGAACAGCAACGATTATAACTATTGGGCCCTGCAACCCCCAAGGCCGGCCCTGGCATCTCCTACTTGTTGACAGACACTGCGGCATATTATTTACTATTTGGAAGTTGTATTTATGTTTTTTCTATCATTCTTATCTACTTCCAGAGAAGAGAAATGTACGTATACCAACTGTTTAAGTGTGGGCATTCTCCTGTACCCTCCACTGGCCGACAACACAGTGCTGGCACAAGTGATGACTGGAGATGAAATGTTCAAGAATGCCACAGATCTGAGGGCTGTGAAAGAAACTAAAGATGGGCCAACAAACTTCACTATGATATCACTGGAGCAAGAAACGGATGGTCAGTAAATTCAGTCCCTCATTTTTGTCATTTTATTTCAGCTATATACGAAAAAATCTTTGAGAAAATTATTAGTCTCTTTGGATGGGAAATTGGACAATGTTTTTCTTATATCTAATTTAGAATCTTCGCGTGCTTAAGTAAGAAACCAAATTTTAATCAAGAACTTATGCTATCATCACTCCAATATTGCTGTATTCCATTTCCACATTAGCACAATTTGAGAAAATTGCCTGTAAAATTTTGTAGTTGAAATATACAAAACGATAGATCGACTTTTTAACACTTTGAAACCTACTTACCCCCAGGGTTGAGATTCCAGAAAAGAAATTCCTTCCACATGTGATAAAGGTCACTCCAGTAAAGTGTAAGACGGTGGTGACAGCATAAGGGCAAACATACATAGCTAGGACATTATGCCCACCTGTGAAATGTGTTGCAACATTTTTTATTTTGAGTTCTCCACTCGATGAAAATCATAGCTGACAGTTTCAGTTTGCCTTTATAGGCATGGGGAAATGTGCCACTTGAGCTGTCTCTTTCTGAAGTAGCCTTTTTATTTTATTTAGATAGTATTTTGTTAAATGTTTTATGTAGACTAAAGATGGCTTGATAATGCTCTGTTTCAGTCAAGAAGATCTTGCAAGCTACTGGAGGAGGTTGGAATTTTCAGAATGTGAATCATACCGTGAAAGCAGCATTTTATGTAAGTGAAAACAAGGCATTTGTTTTTACTGACTGATGTGTCCAAGCAAAGAAGAGGGGATTATCTCATTTGGGAATATATTTTGAATGGAAGTCTCGCTTGGAAGGATTACAGTTGTCAGTCAGCATTCGCATTTGTGGTAATTTCCAGAGTTAAGCCATATCTGAGTAAGATAGGACAATACCATTGCTATTGTGCATTAGTTAGGCAGTCTGTGCTCTTGAGGATTAATATGTTGTCTTTTCAAGTTTGACTGTTTCTGTTTGGCCCCTGTTGTTGACAGACCAGTGATGTCAGTCAACCTCATGGTCTGGTGGTGCCAGAGATGGTGATGATGTCAGGTTTCCCCAGTCAGTTCAGTACAGAGGATGTGTTGCAGGCAATCACCAAGAGGCTCAATGTCTCGGACAAAACTGTGATGACAGTGAGTGCTATTTTATCATCTGTCTGTATCTTTTTTCCCCCAAAATTTGAAGTTTATTTCCGGCCCTGGCTGCTGTGACTCCACATATTTAAAAAAAATAAAAAAATTAGTTGTAATCTTAGTCTTTCTCAAATTTTGGTTCTTCCTAAATCACCTTTTGTGGTTTGCCTTTTCTTTGCAGGCTAAGATTTATTCAGACAAAGGGGTTGCACTTCTCCACTTGTTGCAGAAAGACCATTATGATATGCTGGTAAAGGTAAGTAGTTTTGTCTTTTTCTTCATCTTGTGGTTAAGGGGGTGGCATTAGGGTAAAGGGAAAAAAGGGGTGGGGAGCAAACCTATCTTATGGCTTAGTTTATATTTTGTATCATTTTGATAGTGGCCACATTGCACTAGATAATAGTTTACTGACCAGCTCTAGTCCACGCAATATGGTAAAAGTATATAATTTACAATGAAATGATAAGTACCTGTGTACCTGTCTGGCCAGTTTCAACATTTTCCAAGTCAAAGGCTGCTGCTAGAGCAATACTGTTGTCTGATTTTCATATTGAAGTAATAATATTTGATTAAGACACCTGCAAAAATTATTGTTACTTTTTTCTTTCCATCCACGTAACTCTGATTTGAAATTTTTATGGGAGGCACAACAAAGTAATTATTAACCCTCTAAGCTCCGCCCCCATTTTTGCTTGTGGGCGAATTCTGATCTCATTAGAACACGTTCCAAGGGGCATAATTATGGATTTTTCCATGATTATTTAGTTGATTTATTGCGTATGTTGTAGAAAACACCAGAAATAATTTACTTTTCTCGCGCTAAGTTCTCGTGGGAACTACAATCGAGTAATAAATGTCTATGTATCACTAGTGATACATAATGGTGTCTAGAGGGTTAATGTTTAAATTCCAGGAAATAGATTAATAAACTATTGAAATGCAACACTTCAAATGTCTAATATTGTTTAAGATGAAGCATGGCTGTGGTGATATACTATCTAGCTAAATAGTCTTTCTCAAATTCTAGTTTGCGTGAACAGAAACATGTACTAATGTTACCACTGTCATTGTTTTTATTGTATTCTAGGACAAAAACTTCACAATAGAAGGCAAGGAGATACGACTTTCTGCCGTGAAATTAGTGTGGGATCTCAAATTTGTAAGTTACTTCTTTTCTTAACATTTGTTCAGTTTCTTCAGTTTGGTTTTGCTCATTTGTTTTCAGTAAATCTGGTTGTTGGAGTACATACTGTATCAATCATATTTCTAATCAAACTGCCAGATAGGCCTTCCAAGGTTTTAAACCATCAAGGGGAGATTTCAGACCAAGCATAATATGAAAAGTGTACATGCAGGGTAAAAAATTTGCCAGAATTGAGCTTATATTCTTTGTGAATGGCTCCTGTTGAGAATGTGCTGATTCAGTAGAGATAACAGGAGATACTAACTCTTCCAATACGGATAAACAAGTAGAATACTGTTTGACTTAGGGATAATGTTGGTTTGATTGTTTGTCTTTCATTTCAGGCTGTAACTGATGATGTGGTGGCAGCCAATAGATTTGAGGACAATGAGGTGAGGCAGTCTGTGGTTGTTAGTCAAATAGACCCACTGACAAAATGGTAAAGCAGTGCCATAAAACCTGGGCAGTGACAGAGAGATTTATTTGGAGTCATTTGGAGGGGCGAAATGAAGAGGTAGCTGAGGGTGAAAGAGGGAGATGGAGAGGAGTGGCCAAGGCGATAAAGGGGAGGATGAAGGTGTGAAATTTGGGGGAGGAAAAGGGGGCACGAAGGAGGCAAAAGATAAGAGGGGGAGTGAAAGTGGAAAGAGGTTGGGGGGTGGGGGGTGGGGGGGGGGGGGGAGGAGTAATTGTGCACAATAAATTTCTCCATGTGTGCTATTACCTCCACAGTCTGCCCACATTTATATAATCCTAATTGCCATGGCAGAAGGGGACACTCTTTAGCTAGTTGTTGCAATGCTAATTGAGAATTTGCACAAAGTTTGAAAACTTAATTTGTTGGCTATATGTATGCTTTTACCCTGTTCTTTCCCTTGTACATTGGTGAGGTTCAAAGGCAGCCAGGACTATGTTGAGGTAGTAGTTTAATTTTTTGTCCCAGTAATTGCATTTCTTTGATGGTAGAAAAGGTTCTATGTTATGACACTGCACTGGCTGTGCACATATTTGCAGATGAGTGTTCTGAAAATCTATCACAAACATTCTCTATATGCAAATAAACTCTTGTATGTTTCAAATCTCTTTGTTGTGTTTAAATTCAGGAACTGCGCTATTCTTTACGGTCTGTGGAACAATTTGCTCCTTGGGTCAGACACATCTTCATTGTGACCAATGGCCAGATTCCATATTGGCTAAACCTGGACAACCCTCGGCTCACTGTCATTACCCATGATGTAAGTGTTCAACAAGCCTTCTGGCAGTAAATAGACAGTAATGTGATATGGAATTGTGGTACCAATAAAGCTGTCATTTAGACCTCATGACTCATTAATGCCAGCATATAAGAATTCTTAATTTTTTCCTCTATTATGGATTCGTGTGCAATGTTCCCTCTTGTTTTAAGTAGTCAGTCTGCACAGAAATCTTTTGTTGTGTAAATTCTTTTCCTGTGACAAAAGTATGTCTAGCCTGAATACATATGCACATGTAAACTTAAAAATGTCTCAAGACAATTTTGACACAGCCAATCTCTCATGGCTAATAAAACTGTACCGCCATATTTTAATATAATACAAGTGCGATTGCACTCCAGGAAGTAATGTACATAGTTTTGATTTTATGCTATGCTTCAAACTTCTTGGTTCAGTTCCTAAACTATTTAATTTCTCAAGTGCACTGGTTACAAAACATACATGCATGCACATACGTATATACACAGCTGAGAGGGTACACTGATTCTTGGTAATCCTTTTGACGTTGATTGCATGATTTATCCTAATCCTAACTTCTGTGCTTTTCCATCCAGGAAATATTCCTTAATCAGAGTCATCTGCCCACATTCAGTTCACCTGCAATTGAGGCCAACATTCATAGAATACCTGGCTTGTCCGACAAATTCTTGTATTTGAATGATGATGTCATGTTTGGTAGTCCCGTTTGGCCCGACGATTTCTACACTCACTCAACAGGACAGAAGGTTTGTTGACTTTTTTGAGTTCCTGTTTTGTCTGATAAATTCCTGTATTTGAATGATGGTGTCATTTTTTGCGAGCCCTGTGTGGCCCCAAGGCCAGCCATAGGAACTACAGGGCCAATCATTACAATGGTTCTCTGTAACATGTGCTGTATGTTGTAATGTTTGTTTTGTGTACTTGACAAGAATGGACTACCCAAGTATAGGGTCCCATTAGGCATACTGCCGACCGGCACTGCACTGTCGCGATGACCTGTCAGCTCTGTTGTAACTGGGCTATAATGAGTCGATGACACTAAGACAAATTTCCCAAATGAGATTAATGAAGTATACAAATACAAAAAAAATGCAATGATCATGATTGTTGCTGATCTGTAACACCAGCATGATTGTGTCTGGTGAATGTTGCAATGTATTGCAGTATGTACTGGACAAGACTAATTTACACTTGGGTGGGATGCCCGTACGTGTGGGGCCAAATTGAGAACAATTAGTCCAGTTGGCTTAATCTACCTAAAAAGGAAAATAATCAACGACAGCACATCTTGGACTTGGTTGGCATTCAAAATGAAGAGATTGGTTCTATATCGTGTGTTTGTCATGAAAGCTAAAACTGAGATATTGAGCTAAACGTGTTTTTTGTATGTTATGACTCTAAAAACTTTGATTCCTTTATAATGTTCGCTGTAGTAATAGCAGACCTGGGATGATATGCTTTTCACAGGAAACAGTGCACAGGCCCATCTTTATGCACAGCTATTCAGTTTGTTTTAGTCACCAAGTGGATTTAGATCTGTGAAAGAACTAACCCATTCAGCCACCACCGATAATCAGTCATCTTGTAGTGGGGTGAGACAGAAACCAGCATGAGGTGTTATTGATACTAGAAATCAACACCTGTGCCAAATGATAAGCTCTTTCTGGTTGTCTCTCACTTCATGAGAATAAAAAAAAAAAAGTAAACTTGCTGATGGACACTGGTTTCTGATATGTCTATCTCAGATGTACCTGACCTGGCCAGTTCCCAATTGCAATGATGGTTGTCCCTCTACATGGATTCGAGATGGCTACTGTGATAAGGCCTGTAACTCTTCTGAATGTGACTGGGACGGGGGAGATTGTACAGGTGAGTTAGCTTAGGCGTGCACCAGCCAAATTTGATTGGCCTGTCAGTTGGATTCTGATGTCACGACATCAAGTTCAGATGAGAAACTAACAATCGATTAGTGTGGAAAATCACACTCATTGAAACCATATGTTGTGCAGCCACCGTCCCAGTGGTCAGCAGATCAAAAGTGGTTGGTTAGCAACTAGGCTTAGGTTAATATCAACACCGTTGTTGATGTTGTAATTCTTTTATTTGGTAGGTTGGAGGAATTGGGGGTGGGGGGGGGGGGGGGGTATGCATGATGTGGATTTTGTCAGGATGCTGAAAAGCACTCGTGATTTTTATATTTCATTGAACATAGAGCTGAATGTGTACTATTTGCCATGTGCTGTAACAGTACTTCATTTCACTGGCTAAGGACAGGCACAGGCTCATCCCCTCTCCTTAATTTTGTGGTCACTCAGCTATCTTTGTTGGTAGGGAAGAGCTGGCTGATTGTGGTCTGTTACCTCTCACAGGGTGACACAAAGGGTCAAAGATTTGTCTACTTTTATACAACAAGGGTGAAAACTTTTAAAAATCAAGATTATCAACTTCACTGGAGGAGGTGGAAATGATTAGTGTGAGAGGAAGATGCTGCAAATTTGAATAACATTAGTACTGTATTAACATGCTTTCCATATATTTTCATTCTTTATCTGTTCTGACATACTGACAATTTACATTTTCCAGGAAAAACTGGACAAGTTCAACTTGGTGCAGGTTTCCATGGTGATCAAGCAAATTATCTGTCAGACTATATCAGTAAGTCGCTGTACATTTCAGAACTGGTTAGTGCAAAATTTCAGGATATCATAAGTAGAACTTCAATAATGTGATAGACTATTGCTGTTCATTACTATTGTATTCAAGCAGTACACCAGACCTGCCAACTGGCCGTTATTTTACAAGACTGTCATGTTGTAAGGGTATCAATCATTTTTGTTACTGAAAAGAAATTCCTGTCAGGTTTGAGGATAAAGGTCAGCCCAATAAATAGGCAGGACAAGGGACTTGAGAAATTATTTTTTTGTTATGGAGAAGAAATATTTGTGTTTTAGGATAAAGACCTGTAAAATGCAAGATGGTGGTGACAGTATGTACAGTATACTAACATCTGTCCTTTTGTCCATAGGTTACTGTGCTACTGGCTGTGCCAACAACTGGTTGGCAGATAAATATTGTGATCAGGTGAGTGATATAAACCTCAGTCTCAGCTTGAGAAATAGCTTGTCTCATGGTGCCCTGGCTTTACCCAAAGTGCCTTTAGTCAGTTAAGTCAAGATAATAGCATTGGGCACAGTATGGACATAGCATCTTCATCATGCCTCTGTAAAAGTAGCATGCACACAATAGCATGCAGATCGTGGGCAGAGCTTATGATATGTTGCCTGAAACTTGTGGTGAAATGATAAGTTAAACCCCATCCTGCATTTAGTGAACTCGTCCACGTAATGCCCTGTGAGGGGAGAGCCAGTGGCCATTCAGCCAATTATTCGGGTGTTGCCGATAACCTTGGTGATCGGGCCAATCGGGTCCTTTTGAACACGTGTATCGTGTTTACTTTAGGACGCAATAGCAACAGTAATGGTGGATAAATCGTAAGTGACCCCTATGATATTTGGATAAAGTACTTGTGATGAGATGATTGTTTATGTCTCTTACACCGTCACTGAAAACTATGAATGCAAAATGCCCCAGCTGTCCTGTTTGATAGTAACACATCTTTGGTTAAGTTGATGAATATTTCAATGTTGTGCTTGCCAGAGCCAATGAAATCTGCTGTCTTTAAATGCATGTGTATGACATTGTAATAGTTGATATAAATTTCAGCACGTAATGATAGAGAGAGTCAGGTGATCTGAGCTGCTACCCTTTAAAAACGAAACTGTCTCGAACTGTCGTAGAAATAAATGAAAACAGGATCCGATGAACGATTAACATTAACTTTTAATAACTGTAGATGAACCTTGGATATCTCACAGCATACTTATGAGGAAGGCACGCAGTTACAAAAACCTAGATTGGGTTTTGCACACACAAAATGACGGGATCTTGCACACATGCGGAAAAACTGACTCTTGTGCACACATTCACTTGCTTGCCATCCTTTATATACCCATCTAGATAGAACGTTCATGAACGGGAAATCCAGAAACTACGGGATGCATAAAGGCCACCTAATCGCACTTAGACACGTCACAGAATTGCATCACTCCAAGGCCAACCTAGCGAAATTACTCCGACATGAATGATTTGGTACATTCTCGACTGAACTACAATAAACAATTACGTCACACAGTGAGACATCACAGAAAAGTAAAACTAGCACTCGAGGGATCGCCGAGGGCTGCGGACAACATTGTTAGCCCGTATGACTAGGACGCCACAGACATTAATGAGATATCCTCAGTCATTTTGTAAAACACCAAAGTTGAAACTGTCACAGTTGTATGTATTACATCTCATGGGCAAATGTCCCTTTTGTGGGGATGTCTTTGCCATTAAAAGAATGATTGAACAGTTGATGTATTACTTTTGCAGGCCTGCAACAACTTAGCCTGTGGGTTTGACATTGGTGATTGTGGAGTGACCAACTACAACCAACTGTATAATCTAGGCCAGCTGCAGGACGGATACTCCCACTATTCTCTTCCTCCAGGTAGGCGCTGGCTAGATTTTGTATGGAATTTTAAAAGCATTGTGATGTGTAGTGCACAAACCTGAACATGGAACATAAATCTTTAAACCCAAGAATTAGTGAATAGGCTTCACCAATTTTTACCAAAAATTCCCAAGTTCTGTGACCTTAACCTTGCTCTTAAGTGAGACAAACATTGCATTTCGTACTAGACAGTTGATATGAGTAGTCTGAGCTTTACTCATGGCAGCTGTTTGTCTCACCTTCTCCACTCGCCACTCTTGATGGCTGACCTACATTCAGCTACTTGGGTTTTCCCCAAAATCTTGTTTTCCACTCTTGATCACAGTCATGAATTTTCTGAAAGGAGAAGATATTTTCATGTGACAGTTTGGCTGGTTAACTGTAGGAAGGGTATTTCAGCTGTAAAACTGTAGGAAAAGGTGCTTTGGCTGTGTAACTGTAGCAAAAGGTATTTTGGCTGTGTAATAGTAGGAAAGCTATTTTGGCTGTGAAAGAGTGAAGAATAGATACTTTGCTGGCATAACGGTATGGAGAAGGTATTTGGTTGCATAATATTCCTAAATCCCCAAAGGTTTTTACCAGCCAGAAACAGGAACCAGAAACTGACAACATGCTTTTTCATTTTCATAAAATTAATAAGTATTTTGATTTTGTGTTTCATGGATCTTGACAATACTTTAAAATTTTCCAATAGAAGAGCATGGGTGTCTGTGTGCACTCTCATCTGGATGAAGAAATGATGACATGTGTACAAACTGCAAGAAGTCTGGGAGAACATTTTTTGTCTTGGCTTTAGTAATCAATTTAATAATATATTTGAGTTGTTGTTTCTAGTTTTAGTTAAAGAAGAAAAAGTCTTTTAATGACAAGGGCCGTCCACAGAGTATGTATGGTCAATTTTGGTGATTTTCTACATTTGGCTTCACATACACATGCAGAAACACACATATAAACACTCTCTCTTTCTATTTCTCTCTCTCTCTCTCGCGTATGAACACACAGCCATTAGAATGGTGACTGTCCATGGTAAAGCCTTGGTTGTATGAAACTTTTAAGCAGAACTCAGCGTGGGCCCCTTTGACTATTTCATTAGAAATTTATTTGATTTGTGTTTTACTTCCTGTTCATTGTATTTCTGGTGCATTCTTCATCTGTCGCTTTTCCCTTCCTTTTTTTCTACTTATTTTTAATTCATTGCCAAATTGAAAAGTATACATTAGCTTCCCAGAAACCTCTCTTTCTGGTCCCCCATAGACATTTTTCATATGGGGAGGGTGTAACCTCCCACTCCCCACCTCCGAGCATAAACACTTATGTGGCCACATATTTACTTTATTATTCTTATTCCATATGGACTGTTTCATTCAGTTTGTTGAGGGGGGAAAAGTTAAGATTTCCTTTGACAACATTAAATCTTAATTTTATTCTATAATTTCAGGTGAATTGATTGGTTACTTCAATGTGACGGATCTGATTGGAGAGGAAGGCAAAGTCACAGCTGCTCGATATAAATCACAAGGAATTGTCAGAGCCGTGGCGGTGGCCAACAAATTCAAGGTCTTAACAGTTATCTTGAAGAAAGGTCACAATGCTACCAAATTGTTCTTTGACCTAAATTATACTAAGGGAGGCAACCATACATACCAGGTCAGTGGCAGACTTCAAGACAAGGGAGTTACTTGACTGTGTATAATTTACATTAATTAGAGTGAATTACAAAACCTGTGTCGAGAGCTCCAAGACAACCACAAAACCAGAAACATACAGTTTTAACCTAACTCCCCTAATAATAATGTTGTTTGCGATGGACAAACAAAAATTGTAGGTATGTATTTGTATTATGCTCAATGTAGACAATTTCCAAAGCTGAGGTCTACCATTTTCCAGCGCTGCATTTTGTCTTGCATTCCTGTCTTTCCTGTTGTGATTTTTTTTGCAGTGAACGATGTTCAAAGCTGTATGTTCACTGAAGAAACTTCACAGTGCCCACACCGTGTCCAAGACTTATGTAAGTGCACAGACTCCAGTGGTGGGAGTATCTGTGACAGTGCTTATTGCAGTTTAAAAAAATACCAGTAGGCATCCACAGAAATGGGCAGGGTTTGGATGACCCGAAGTAAATTCGTAGTGATGATGTTCATAATCCAGTAACAAGTTCATCCTGGGCAGTGCCGGGTACTCCAGCTAGTTGATGAATTATAAGAAGGTAAGATAGTATATTTAATCCTATTTTGTCTCCAGGTCAACATGACCCTATCGGTGGACACGTCAGTTAACAAAACACAGTTGGACACCACCAAGGAAACCAATCAGAGTTCAGAGGTCAAAGTCAACATGGATGATGAACTTGACAGTCTGGCGTTTCAGGGTGAACTTGTAGATCTGAAGTAAGTAACCATTGCATTGTGAAAGATCAGTGCAATGAATGATCTTTTTCCCACCAGTAAACCAAGAAGAGGAAATTGGATTTTACAGAAAGGAAATAGAAATTTATGTTTTCTTCATTCTTTCATATCAGTCATGATAGATATTTCCCACCTCTCCCATCAGTAACCAAAATTGAATGCATGTACTTTATGGATGGTCCCAAAAAGAATATGCTGCAGCATCTCCATGTTGAAAGTAAACTTTTTGATTGTATTACAAAAACCTGAGTTTTTTTTTATCAGTGGGACGGTCAGTTTAACCCTCTTACTGTCATAGCCACATGAATGAATTAGTCTTACAACACTGTGTCCGGAACCAGTGAACCAAACGTTCCAGAACTGCAATTTTACTTGTTTACGCTTCACGTCAATGCAAGGACCAAATACCAAATGCACAAGATTAAAACTTGCAGTTCAGAAGTTGTTGGCAGGCACAACAGTTTCTCTCCGACAGCAATAGGGTTAATCTTAATGACTCATAATCTATCATTTTTTCAGAGGTTTGTTACATCCCCGGCCTAAGCAAGTGCTTGTCTCTGAACTGCCCCTCCACTGGGGTCTGGATGCTTCGATACTTGATGTGTACAAGGAAGTGAATATGACAGGCAGCCTGAGAGAAGAATTGTTCAACATTGAAGCCATGAACAAAGAAGGTGAGGTTTAACCCAGTGCCCTGCACATAAAAAAGGCTAATAGTTGAACACAAAATGTTGGGAAAAACAGAACAGGTGGAAAGTCTGCCAAAGGTCAAGGATAGTGATACGCAATGGAAGTGAGGCAAACAATAGACCATGAGTAAAGCTCAGATCAGTTGTATCAAATGACTAGTAGTACAAAGAACATTGTCCAGCAGTTCACTTTGTTTTGACTAAGTTTGGTTAAGGTTCAAGTTACAAGTCTTAGGAATATTTGGGTAATCCTGGTGAAGGCTGTTCCAGAAACTCAGTATTGAAAAAATTAAGTCTCACTTCCAGTCATCAGTGTATTAAAAATTGAAACAAGTAAAAGGTAATTTGAACATAGGACAAACTTTCCTCTGAGCATTACAGTTCCTGATGTACGGTTGATCTGTCAGGCAGTTGTCATTTACAGATTAAAATATTGCATTTTATTATGAAATGTATTAATGCAAAACTTGCCAAGTTTTTTGTAAATATAATTAAAATGTTGCCAAATAAACACCCCACCCCACCCCACCAAAGAGAAAATGACTAAATACTACCTTCTTCTCCCTTCTTTTGCCACTTTTTAACTTCATTCCCAGCCACTCTGCAGCCCTACAAATTTCTCTAGCTTTCAAAGATATTTTTCATTTTTGTAATTGTGGCTAAATGTTCTTTAAACATTGGTAATTTCAACACTTTGAAGGTCATCACCCTTTTCTCTTCTCACTTTAAAAAAAAAAACGCAGAAAATCTGTGAGGTTGCAGCAGGCCTACAGAACAGAGTTGAAATATGGCAAAAAAAGGGAGAAAAGAATGTACATGGCAAAGCTAAAGTAAAGAAATGTGGCAATAAATCACAAAGAATTAAAAAGGAAAAAAAAACAACAAGATTTCTGTCCTGTTCGACCTTCATCTGGGAAAAAAAAAAGAAAATTAAAATTAAGACAGAATTGAAAGAAAAGATTTAAACATTTATTTTTTTAAAAAGTCAACGATCGCATATCTGTTGTGAGTTCCTTGACATGGTAGCGGGTCCGTTGCTCTTGAACTGATCTGCATTCTGTTGGGCTTGCAACATGCAACCATTTTTCTCTTTTTGCGAGTTTCTAACTTTCCTTTGTCACTGGCTTGAATTTTCCCAGGTGAAGTGACAGATGTTGGGTTAAAGTTCAGATTGTCCAACTTGCTGAAAAAATTTGGTGCTGAGCTAGAATCCTTGCTGCCTGTGTTCCATCAGCTCAAGCAGGAAGCTGCTGCTAGAGCAAGATTGCATAGAATGGAGGAAGCTCCTGGTCCAAATTTGAGTAATGTGGCATCAGCTGGTGGCCAGGCATCCAACCGGTCACTGTCTCAGCTACTTGAGCATCATGGAATATCTGGCAGCAAGCTGAGAGGCAACCAGAGTTTGCTACAAAAGAAGAAGGATCTACGATCACGGCAAGAAGTAGTTCAACTGGAACAGTTTAATTTGAGCCAAAGTCAGAAAGACCAGCCTAATCCAGGGAGACGTATCATAGATCTTGATCATGATCCAAACACTCAGGAAGGAAGGCCTGGTGACCCTGGGATGAAACCGCTATCAGAGCATAAACGAAGCATTTCACTTAATTCCACATTATTGCACACGAGAAACAGAGGAGCAAATAAAGGCACAGATCAAGACTTCCCCAATTCCGAGAGGAAAAACAATGGGCAAAGTGATCTTACGAGTTTTGGAGATACAGAGATGCAAGATGTTGATGGCGGTGGTAGAGCGGGGGATTTGTCGGTGAAAGTTGCTAACCAATCTGAAAATTACCAACTGGCAAAGATACCAGGCAGAAAATTGCTGGCCATCTTGTACTGGTCAGACCACCTGGCAAGACTGGAAGAAGAGAGGGAAAGAGCTGTGGCCAGGAGGAGGGAGAATGGCTTAGGAGAGATGGTGAGTTTCATGTACAGGATGTCTCAAGAAATGTATACACACTTTGAATATTTATTAATATAGTGTCAGTTAATATACATCAAAGATTTATTATTCAATTGAAGAGGACAAATGTGTCACTACTTGAATGATTGCGTTGTACGCCGATAGCCATTATGGGCTGTACACTGAAGACAGTGCAGTTCTAAAAAGTTTCAGACAACATTAAACAGTTTATTTGTGTATGCAGTTTTTGAGACACCTGGCATGTTCCATTTTTCTTATCCCTTCATGTTCTTCCATTCTGTAATTAAACATTTCTTTTTTTTTCCTCTGATTGTGCCATGTTCTGGTGTCTTTTCACTTTCAGTTAATGCATGTTGGTCAAGTTTTCTATTTTTGTGGACACTTTGGAATGGACGTATGTCTGCACACAGATCACATTTTTAATTTTACTTCTCAGTTTATTGCCCGTAAAGTTCACCATGAAGTCGGGGTTATCAGAGGAGGTAACCAATAAAAAGATCAGCTTCTAAGGAACTTGTAAAGCCAACATATCCTGGCCTTCAGGCTATAAAGAGAAGTTGTAAGGGCAGTTCAGCTACGGCCCCAGTGTTCTTGCTGTAACTGAGTTACACTGTGTATTGATTAGGGAACTTTGGTGGGGATGCAGTTCTTGGATCTTGAACCATATGCAAGTTACTCAGTATTCTGACTGCAGTTCTTGTGGCCTGCAGCGTGATTGATATTTAGAAAATAAGCTTTTCCCTCAAGGAATGCATTGATCCTTGCCTACATGGTGGCTGTTTTCCTATGTGTTGCCAAATTTCAACTGATATTTTTTTTTCCATATATTCATTTTGCGTATGATTTTTTTCCAATTTCTTTTTCCAAATTTCTTATCATTCTATGGCCTTCTAGTGGAAGAATTAGATGGTTACTATACCTTTCTTTCCACCTAGCTGTGTGTTTGAAATATTTACAAAGGGGTGGGAAAAAGTGATGAAAGGCTGGCTCAAAAATGTTTAACTTCCAGGAAATAGATTAAGTGATTGAAAATGCAACACTTCAAATATCTAATATTGTTTAAAGTATAGCATGGCTGTGGCAATATACTGTCTATCTATAGGCTAAATAGTATATCTCCAAAATCTGAGTACGGTCGATAGAAACCTTCAAGTAATGATATTCAGATCTACATAATGTAAAAACTAGGAACATTCTAAGTGTTGACACTTACACTTTGTGCATTTTTAATTTTGAAAAGAGTTCTGTACATCCTGACCATGTTGAATTCCCACAGTTCTTTACATATTTTCTTTTTGTCTTTTGGTTGAAAGTAATTTGGCTTTGGGATAAAGACAGGGTATGGGATACTTTAACCCTCTTAGTGCTCACTGAAAAAACTGAAAAATGTGTGCTAACATTTTTCAAAATTTTCAGTTATGACATAGTACTTTTTGGGGCTTTATTACTCACATCAGAGTTTAGATTACGCATATAAAACTATGTATATTCTAAGAGGTAATTGGATGAGGAACATTTTGAGAGCAAAATGAAAGCATAATGTGGTGGTTGAGAGGTGTTATGATGTACTTACCAACATGAGTACAGGTTCGAATCCATGTGATAAATATCCATAAATCCATAAAATGACAATACAATAATTCTTATTTTCAGAAAATTCACAAGCAACTGTTTATAATGTGTCATAGGGATATACTTTGACATAAGAAAGTAATAGTGGTGCCATTTTTCTGGATAAAGAGTTGCTTTTTCAGTTATTTATGATATAACACAAAACACTCTGCCTTCATCTGTGTCCATATCATCATCTAAAAAAAACAACAACACACACACAAAAAAAAGTCAACACTAACACCAGTTCATCTAGTCTAGATCTAGATCTACAGTTATAATGCATAAAGCCATAAAAAAAAATAAAGATTCTAATCACTAGAAACATCATAGAAACATCAGAACACACCCTATGCACACTCAAAAATGTTCTATGTACTCACCCTCTCATGAGATGATACCCGAAATGCACATAAACAGTGATGGTAAACACAGTAGAAACAGCTAAACACCCTACATTACCCACTTACCTGAGGAAATATCAGAATCTCGGTCACCTAGAGACTCCTTACTTGTCTCTCCATCATGGACAAACGAAGTACATGTACCAGCTTCATCAATATCTGACTCATTCTGGTCACTCATTTTGGTAATCAAAATCAGTAAAAATTGCCACCAAACAACAACAACTACTTTCATTATCAGCTGTATATCCTGGAAACTCAAGCGGTTGTGCCAGATTTTTTACTTGGCTTCTCAGCCAAAATACATTTAACCGCACATATAGAGAGTCACGATCGTGGCCCGTCGCACTCTACCAACGGGCTACGATTGTGGCCTGCCGCACAAAGAAGGTTAAGGGTTGGAGATAGGTTTAAGTTTAGGGATAGGGTGATCTTGACTGAATGGGCAGGACATACGGAACCGTTTCTATGATTCTGGCACTGATCATGTATCACTACGCTTGACCCACATTGCTTAACTTTTGTTCAATCTTATTTAGATGACAGATGAGGAGTTTCTTCAGCTGGTCAAAGTGGATGGAGCTGAGGATGATGTGGGTGGCTTCCCTTGGGAACGGAGATCAAAAGAGAATCCCCAGGAAACGCAACAGGTGTGTATTAATGATCTTTGACTTCACTAAACATTGACTCCTTTTGGTGTTGATTGATGAAGTATCCAATATGATATCATTTCATTATTGGTCATTTCATTACTGTTTCAGATCTGGCAACTGGCCCTTATAATACAAGATTGTCCTGAATTTTTGGGTGAATTGTCAGTAGAGAAGTGATAAATGACTTTTTGGGGGGAAAATGAGATTTCTATTAGGTTTGAGGACAAAAAGCCAGTCCATTAAAGTGCAAGATAGAGATGATAGTATGCACATAATACTATATTAGTAGACAGAATAGTATAAATATACATGATTATATGAACTGTGAAGTGTGTTTGAGTGTTTTGTAATTGTGTTCTTCCTTCTATGGAAATTATAACTATCTGACAGTTTCAGATCGCCCTTATAGGGCATGGGTTCATGTGCCCCTTGAGGTGCCTGTATTTGCTTGGTAAGTTAATCATGATGAAAATTGTAGAGAATGTTGTAGAGGTAAGTTTTTTTTTTAAAGAGATGTTCTATCTGTCCATTCCTGAATGGTTGAACGTATATCATGACCTTCATGAATTTTATCACGGCCATCAGTATGATGTTGTGAAATTCAGAATCGATTTAAGCCAATGTGTAACAGAAAAAATGATAACAAATTTCCTTCTGATGTCAAGCAGGACTCCAGGGAGAAAGAGACAAATGCCAATGAATATGTGGTGGAAGGCTGGCAAGGGAGGCAGCTCCTTGATACATTTGGAGATTCCCTGAGACATGTCAACCGTATTTACAACAAGGAATTTGGCTTTACCTCTCGCAAAGTCCCTGGCCATATGCCTCACATGGTTGACAAGAATGTCATGCAGGAACTGCAGGACAGGTATGATTGATGGACCAGAGGGTTAAGGTATTTTGGACAGCTGTTAAATTCATTGGTCTTCATATCTATACATATATAAAGTGAGTTGCAAAACTTATACTGAGATCTCCAAGATGGCCACAGAACGTAGAAACATGTGTTTTTCATCTAAATTCCTTAAAAATAATGTGGTTTGCACTGGAGTAAAAAAACTGTAGGTATATATTTGTATTAGGCTGTGTGAGGATAATTTTCAAAGTTGAGCCCTACCGTTTTCAAATTGCGCTTTTTTCTAATATTCCCACCTTTTACCATCTGTGTTTTTGCTGCGCATGGCATTGAAAACTGCATGTTCATTAACCAAACTGCATCGTATTACAGAAGTGCACTGACTCCAGTGATGGGGGTAAATGTAATAAGTGCCTTATTACATTACAGAAATTTGTGAAATCATAAACCATTAACAGTCATCCCAAGCAATGCCAGGTACCCCAATCAGTCATGAATAAAAAAAAGTATCAGGGACTCAAGACTAGCAGGACAACCGTTGTAACCGAAACATAATATCTAACTTAACCCCAATACTGCCTTTAGCCAATTTTAACTGGCTAATTTTTCAATACAGTACTGCCACAGCTAATGCAACCAATGTGTAAGAAATGTATGTTATGCTGGGATGACCAGACAAAAGCAAGCTCAGCATACCAAATTCAAAACACTATCATATGCAACTTCCCGCCAAACAATTTTGGCCAGATGCAGTAATTTCCCTGGCAGCATTTGAAGTTAATGTGCTTGAAAGCAAAGTCATATTGAAGGTAAATGGGATTTAATTTATTTGCCAATTAACCAATTTCCTGTTGCTGACGTTCCATTGGCTCATTCCAACCTGCTGCGACCAAATGGGATTTTTTTACCACTACTCGTGGTAGTGAAAGAATGTCTTTATTTTGTTGTGTTGTTATCTTTTTACATGTTGGAAATTCAAATTACAGTTATGTTTAATACCTAGCTTGTCTAGTTTGCTGTAACTTCGATATAATTTATCAGTGGTGATCTGTGGGTACAGGTTTCCAGAGGAATGGGATGCCACCTCATCACACAAGATCCGCAGCTCCACAGATATGCAGTATGCATTTGCTTACTATTATTATCTGATGGGAGTCACAGAGCCAGTCACTGTGGAAGATGTCTTTGACCGCATGGACACTGATCATTCAGGGTGAGTAACTGCTTGTATTTAACACTTTGAATGCCAGAAACGTACAAACGTGAATGGCCATTAATGTGGCGTATGAAATGTGAGAAAAGTGAAAGTCATTTTTAGAAATTAATGATTCATCATATTAAATCCACACATTCAACAATTTAAAAAAAACTGTAGTAACGATATCTATAAGTAGCAAGGAATTTGAAAATTGGGACTTTCCAGCCTTGGCAAACAAAGGGTTAATACCTAGGTATATCCTGCCTGATCAGTCAGTGAGATATATTAGCTTATTATGTGAAAAGCCACAGAAAATATACAGTTGTTCTCAGAGAGAGTGTCTAAACACATGTTGAGAACTACTAGTGTCAGTGCAGGAGTGGGGCCCAAAACTTATTAAAGAGACTTAGAGCAACACCTGATCTATTATAACATGTATTGCTGACATGTCTGGGAGCAAGTTATTGGGGGGAGGAAGAATAGATCACTTGATGTTTAGTTGATGATCTGTAACTGTTTGCAGCTGTGGTTCTTAACATTTTGAAACCTCTTTCCCCTGAATTCATGTTTCAAAAAAAAAAAATGCCTAAGAAATATATAATACTTACTTATAATATTTTACTAATACAGTTGCTTGCATGACTGAACAATATTCCCTGCTTGAAATCCCAATATTTCCGGCTGGTTAAGAACCACTGGTTTACAGTAATTCCAGCCCTGGCAGTCATTAATCTTCACTGAAATCTTTTCTCCTCAGGATCTTGTCAGACAGGGAGATTCGAACCCTGGCCACCAGACTGTATGAACTGCCTCTCTTTCTTGAGGTGTGTATTTTTGTCTGTTGTTTTCTTCCAGTAAATCTCACTGAGTAATTATTTGTTCGTGTTGAACAGAAAGATTATTGTAGGTTCTTAACCAATTTGCTGTTGCTGATGTTCCATTGGCACATTCCAACCTGCTGCGACCAAATGTGTCTTTTCCCACCACAACCCACGGTGCCCTGAGTGGATCTGATTCAGTGATACCCAGTTGTGCTTTTCAAACAAAATCTACAAGAAGGGAAGGTTATTAAAATATGCACAGGCTGTTCATAAGTCCTTAATTTTTGGTTATGGGCCCTTTAAAAGTAGTTAAAATTAATTTTTGAGACTTCAAACGAACCCTATGCATATTGAAAGAACCATTGTTTACTATTGCACTGTAGCAATGAAATCTTGCACACGGAAGTTCAGTAAAATAATATACTGTTTCCGGTTTTCAGTGCAAGAAAGCAGAAGTGAATATTTGGCTTTGTTTTCAGAAGACTGAAAGTGAAAGTAATGGATGGAGCTAGTATTTACATTTGTCCATCTGCATTTACATTTTGTTTTGTTTAGACCCTGACCGGTTTAGAGACAATGTTGACAAACTGCTCTCAGCACCTGGTGGATCCCTCATTGGAAACTTTGACTGAAGATAAACTGGAGCAGTACTTTGATAAGGAAATGGTGAGTGTGTATGTCCACACATGAGTGGATTCACAAACTGACATTCATCACTGTATATTTCCTGCAGCTATAACAGCAGTGCAGTTTGAAAGTTTGTTAAATCTAACCTGCCAACTGTCCATCATTTTACAGGACTGCCCAGTCTTTAGAGCGATGGGAAGGATGTAAGGCATATTTTTTTTTGGACAAAAAAGAAGTTTCTGACAGATTTGAGGACAAAGGCCAGTCCAGTAAAGTGATAGTGTTGACAGTTTGCACATTATATCGATGTAAATAATAATAAGTCATTTCTATAGCGCCTGATTCCACAGAAGAGTGCTCTAAAGCGCTTAACAGTTCTCTCAGTCATACAACACACATTTTCATCAACCTATACATAATCACTGTCTCAAGAATGTTACATATCCTGCGTATACGCTTTTGTAAACAACGCTGTTTTAAGTTTTCTTTTGAATTGGATCAAGCTGTTTGAATGTTTCACATGATCAGTCAAGTCATTCCACATTTGAGGTGCACACACCGAAAAAGCTCTTTCTCCCATGATTGTTCTTGATCTACTACTACTACTATTTCCTGTTGCACCCACTGGTGCTTAGGGCAGCAACAAAGGATCTCCAGCCCTATCTGTCCTGGGCCATCTTTGCGAGAGTTCCCCATGAGTGATTGAAGGATTTCATCTCTGCCTCGATTGTTCTCCGCCAGGTTGCCTTGGGTCTGCCTCGCTTGCGCCGTCCCTCCGGTGTCCACTGAAGTGCTGTTTTGGTTATAGAATTTGCTTCCTTTCGCAGCACGTGTCCAAGCCATCTCCATCGTCTCTTCGTGATGATGTTGGCTATTTCTTCTTGCTTGCATCGCCTTAGTAGTTCCTGATTAGAAATCTTGTTTGGCCAAAAGATGCGGAGAATCCTACGAAGACGTGTGGTGTGGAAGGAAGACAACTTGGCGAGGTCACCTTCTGTCATTCGCCAACACTCTGATCCATACAGGAGTGTGGATAGGACACAGCTTTGGTACAGTCTGATCTTGGTGTTGATGCCGTATTGTGTCGATTTCCAGATGTTGCTCATACTTTGAAAGACAGCCCTTGCATTTTCCAGCCTACTTTGGATGTCCTCCTTTGTGCCACCCTCTGGTCTGATAATGCTACCAAGGTATTTAAATTTGTCCGTCGTGGTGAGGTTCTTGTCATCTACTTGCACTGGTGCTGGAGTGTCTACATTTAGGGTCATAATCTCTGTCTTCTTCTGGCTAATCCGAAGGCCTACTTTGCATCCAAAATTATGTAGTCTCTGCGTCTTATCTTGCATGTGTTGGTGACTATGTGACAATAGCGCAAGGTCATCCGCAAAGTCCAAATCCTCTAGGTTGTCGAAGAGTGTCCATCTGATGCCTCTTGGTGCATCCTCTGTAGTTTTCCGCATAATCCAGTCGATTACGAGGTTAAACAAAATTGTTGACATCACACATCCTTGCCGTACACCAGTTTTCACTTCAAAGGATGCATCACTGTTTCCGACACTGCAACTGAAGTTCTTGTAAAAGCTTTTGATGAGTTCAACAAGCTTGCTGGGAATCCCATAGTGCCGAAGAATGCGCCATATACTCTCTCTGTGGATGCTGTCGAAGGCCTTTTCGAAGTCAACGAAGTTCACATAGAGCTGCCTTTGCCATTCTGAACACTGTTCTATGATGTTTCGGAGTGTGAAGATCTGGTCAATGCATCCTTTCCCCTTTCGGAATCCGGCCTGTTCCTTTCTCAGTGTCTTGTCCACAACATCTGACATACGTTGCACAATGATCTTGGCAAGGATTTTGCTGGGTATAGAAAGGAGAGTGATACCACGCCAGTTGTTGCAATCGCTGAGTGCTCCTTTCTTGGGTATTTTCACTATTCTGCCTTCGTTCCAGCTCTTTGGTACTGCTTCTGCTTCCCAGATAGCTGTGAACAGTGGCTGAAGGATGGTGGCTGACTGATCCGGATCTGCTTTGAACAGTTCTGCAGTCAAGTTGTCTTTTCCTGGGGCTTTGCTGTTTTTTAGGCTCTTTATTGCTGCCACTATCTCTTCCTTCTTTGGTGGATCTATGTTGATGTCAAGGTCTTCAGCAGCATCTTGTATTATTATTCTATCTTCAGGTGGTGGCCGGTTTAGTAATTCCTGAAAGTGCTCTGTCCAGCGTGTATCCTGTTCTCGTTCTGTAGTCAGTAGTTTCCCATTCTTGTCTTTGATTGGAACACTTGGTCTTCCACCGTACTTGCCACAAATGCGCTTAGTGATCTTGTGGAGCTTACCCTGTTCTCCTCTTGCTGCTGCCTCCTCCGCATCTGCCGCTAGCTGTTCCATGGCTTCTCGTTTATCTTTCTTTACTAGTCTCTTCACTTTCTTATTTAACTCTGTGTAGCTATGTTGGTACCTCTCTTTCAGCCTTTCCGATTTCACTTGTAGGAGTTTCTTTTTCATGACTTTCCTCTCCTCGATCACATCCCATGTTCTTTGTTGGATCCACTCCTTGCTTTTCCCTTTCTCATTAAATCCAAGGCAGGCCACACTGCTCTCTGTGTACACTGTAGTTACTCTTTTCCACTCTGAATCGATTCCTCTTTCATTAGGGTTGTTCTTATCAGACTCTCGTAGAGCCTGGAATCGGTTCTTGACTTGTATGTTGAAGGCATTTCTAACACTTGCATCTCTCAGTTTCTGAATATTAAGGTGTCTTTGCTTTGATGTCTTGATTCCGGTCTTGTTCAGTTTAATTTTGATAAGTGCTGCCACTAGATGGTGGTCGCTGGCTACGTCAGCTCCTCTTTTCACTTTCACATCTAGAAGGGATCGTCTCCACATACCGTTGATCATCAAATGGTCTATTTGGTTCTTGTCTCTTCCATTTGGAGAATTCCATGTGAGTTTGTGAATTTCTCTGTGTGTGAAAAGGGTCCCTCCGATGACTAAGTTGTTCAAGGCACAAAAATCCACAAGCCTTTCTCCATTGTCATTCCTTGTTCCAGTTCCATGTTTTCCCATTACTCTTTCATAATTTATATCATCTTTACCTACCTTAGCATTGAGGTCTCCCATGACAATGATGAGATCATGCCGTGGCGTCATGTCCATTTCCCCCTGGAGTTGTTCATAAAAGTCGTCTTTGTCTGTGTTGTCGTTTTCGTTGGTTGGTGCATAACATTGGATAACAGTGATGTTTGTGTGTCGTCCTTTCATCCTCATCCTCATCAGTCTGCTATTGACTGGTTTCCACTCCAACAAGCATTTGTCCAGTCCTTTCTTTAGGATGATGGCTACTCCTTCATGATGTTGGTCATCCTCTCTTCCAGAGTAGAGAACGGTTTCTCCAGTGGATGTTTTGATCCTTCCAGATCCAGTCCATCTGCTCTCACTTACACCCAGGATGTGTAGGTTGTAGCGCCTCATCTCTGATGTTACTTGTGCTAACTTACCCGATTCATCATCATCATCATCATCATTGCCTTTCTCACCCTGGATCAGGGTATAGGCCACCAACAAACACTTTCCATCCCTCTCTATCATGGGCCAGCCTCTTTACATTATTCCAAGTCTTTCCGCTTCGTTGCACATCATTTTCTCTGGCTCTTCTCCACGTTCCGCGCGGCCTTCCTCTTGATCTCTTGCCCTGGGGATTCCAATCCAATACCTTCTTCGTGATGCTGTTTCCTGGCCTCCTGAGAGTGTGGCCGATCCATCTCCATCGCCTCCTACCAATTTCCTCTCTGACTGGGCTCTGTCTTGTTCTTTTCCATACAATTTCATTGCTGACCTTGTCTGTCCATCTGATCTTAAGTAGCTTCCTCAAACATCTGTTGATGAAAACTTGGATTCTCTTTATGCAGGCCTGGGACGCATTCCAAGTCTCACATCCATACAACAGGACTGACTTCACGTTCGAGTTGAATATCCTCAGCTTTGTTTTTAGAGATATATCCTTGGTTCTCCAAATCTTGCTTAAGGACGTGAAAGCTGCCTGTGCCTTTCCAATTCGTTATTTGCTTGTGTTTCTGTAACTGGTTTATTTTTACAGGGTGGGTAGTTGGCCCACCGCCAACTGGCTCTTCTCGGGAGACCAGGACCTTTGCACCTTTAGTCGCCTCTTACGACACGCAGTATCACGTCAGATGTATTCTTTGCTGTCCCTCTTCTGCAAGAGGGCCCCGCATCTGCACGGGCGTACCCGATTCATACATTGTTCTAACATTCCAGTATCCAATCCTGGTCTTGGTTTTGGCGGTGTTCAGTTCCTCCTTCATCCTGCTAGCAGTTTCCTTTCGGCTTTCACTACTTGCATTCATACGAGTCGCGAGGTACTCAGAAGGTCCATCACATCCAGAACGTTGGTTTTTCCATGTTGCTGTTTCCGTAACGATTTTTGTTTCTCCAAGTAAGGTCACCCCAACAAGGATTTCAGGGTAGGCTTGTTAGCCCTACGCCCAACCCCCGAACCTGGAGGGCCGGTCTGTTCAATCTTGTCTGGTCCTTCCCCCATGACCTGTCCAGCTTGCTTAAAGCTATCAGGGGCACGAGGCCTCCGCTGGCTTAGCTCCTGGGATCACTGGGACACGCAAGCCACTCCTCCACGTCAAGGCATGAACAATTGGAGCAGATTGTTCTTGATCTGGGCACTACTAATAAATTTGCTTCTGCTGATCTCAATTTTTGGGTGGAATGTATTTTTCAATGAGCTCTGAAAGAGTACATTATGTGATCTGTGAACTGTGTTACACTACAGTGTGTCATATTTATGTTTGAATTTTCAGGCCTTTATTTGGTCATGAGTATATGTGCCTCTTGGAGTGTTCCTTATTGAGTTGTCATGTCTGATATTGCACGACATAATTTAAAAGTTTATGGCTGTATTTTAAATGAACAGAATGTTGTAGCTAAACATTTTACTCCCAGTACAATTTGTGTACTTGACAGCCTCAGGTCACCAAGTACTTGTTTACCAATTGTGATGTTCTGGTCAGTTTGGTCACAGACAAGTTCAAGCCAGTACCAAAATACAAGTAAGTCCAAAAGCATCATAAATATGTTAATCTCTTATTCACTTTACTTTTCATCATGCTCAACTTTGCTAAATTCCCCGAAAACTGAGAATGTATTGAAAGAGTTTGCTGTCAAAGTGAATACACCCAAAGGCAGATTGACCTGGCATACTGGATAGTAAGAGTTAAAGAGGAGCTAAGTCTAGTCAGGAAAATATTTTGGTTTGTTGGACAAAATGGCTTGCCATTGACTGTCTGATTGATGTTCAACTATTTGTCATATTTGTTATAGGTGAAAATTGGCTGGAAAAATCTGGCATGGCTGGAATTTTAATTGTATTCTTCATGCCTCGCTAGTATTTTGTTTCATCTGCCAGCTGCCAGCAGTACTGGTCCGTGGCAACTACAGACTTGAAGTCTCCTTTACAGCTTACTGCAGTAATTAAACCAAGACAGGACTGCATAACTGACCGCCCGGAGCGCTGCATTTGGTGATCGTGTTTTCATATCATAATAAGAACATCTGTGTATTGCATGTTTATTTAACCAAAGAATACCAGGACATGGGTGTTGGGTGTGGTGTTTTTAGGATTTCTGTTTTTTTTTGACAATTGCTTTCAAGAAATGTAATGTGATTTCACTTTCACTTGTTCCAGAACTTCAGTGGTGGATGAGAGTGACATTGCATTCAAGATGATCCACACCAATGTCTCCCATGTGGTGGGCCAGCTGGATGACATCAGGAAACATTCCAAGTCAGTGAGAACTTGTGTACTCTAGTGTATACATTCATTATGTCAAGAAACTCTTACAGTAGGCAACGAGATGACAACCATAGCACATTTCTGAATGAAGTTTTGTCATGGAATTCACAGGGACAATCTGATTACCATCTGTTCCTTGTTCGTAATGTCATTCATAAATATGCATGTAAAATGCTCTTTGTCGAATATTTTATTGTTTGCAGCCCTTTCATATTTTGTTCTCCCAGGAGTGTAAACTCTTCGGCATTTGCATACAAAAACTGTCCTTTTCATTGTGAGAACAAACCCAACATCCAATCCCTTCACCATTTACTACAATTTTCTTACAAAACTAAAGCACAAACTTTCACGTACTTGTAGAAGAAGATTTGAAATGACAACATTGGTTATTTGTGACTCAAATATCAGAAGTTGTGCGTAAAAAAAAAACCCCACAGATTTTTCCTTGCGGGGTGCGTAATGGAGTGACAAGATGTAGTTTTGGTACTGTGGCCTGTACTGTTTTAGTAAGTCCTTAGGGAATCATCAATCAATATTTTCAGATTCTGATACAGTTCAAAAATATTACCCCGATTCAGAATTTCACAGCTCTATATGAAAATGTTGATATTACAGAATTTGGACATGTAGGCCTACGACCTGTTCAGATGAAATGCAATATTTTTTCTTAACCATACACTGTAATGTCTACTAGAACATTGTATCTCATTTTCTGGATCATTCCAAGTATTGTTCATACTTATTATCAGTTTTCATATATCCTTTCTAAAATTTACTTTTTTTTTTTTTTTGGTCTTTTTGTGTTTCTTCTGTGGCGTATCCAGGAAGTTCATTTGCTTGAATGACAACATTGATCACAGGAAGGAAGACGCAAAAACTGTGAGTAACCACTTTCTTATTTTCTTTACTAATTTATACCAACAATAAACATAATTTTTGGGGAGGGGTGGTGGGGTGGAGATGCCTCCAGCACATGAAAAGCATACATGAGGAGAAGGGGCAATTCTGGGGAATGTTCAGGCACTTTTCAATTATGATCAGGAATAAAAAGAGTTTGGTGTTTTTTTCTCCATGTCACTTGGATGATAAAACAGTCAGATTGTCGCATGCATGATGCCACTTCAAGTTTTAAAATAGACACAGGCAACCTTTGACCGGTGGGACAGATCTGGCCAGCCAAGCAATTTTGGCTGGCCTCTGAGCTTGATTGAAAATTGCATTACACACTAGTTGTTGAGCTATGAGCAGGAAATATAACACAACAGGCACCCATTTAACAACACACAAATGTACAACCCCCACATAAAACAAGAAATGTCTCTTTAAAAATCAAGATCCAAATAAATAACGTCATTTATAGAAGGGCTTTGATATGACCCGCGGAACAGAATACCGAGATAGACCATTCCTTCTCCCACTATATGTCCACAAATTATGGGTGTATAAATGCTGTGAGTACTACTCTTTTTCGTTCAATTATGAAGGGGTATGGTGTGAATTATTGCATTGTTGACATCTATGATATACGCACAAGTTGAATGATGGAATATGATGAATTGATTCATCTCGGTAACCTATGTCTCAGATATGACAATGAGGTGTGATAGTCAGGTCTTCTGGATCCTCACATTTTTCAGGTCTGGCCCTTACTACCGTTATAGTAAAAGCTGCTCACATCTCTTTTAAGACATCAATGCTGTGTCAGTATCGTGGATATTCACTATTCTAATGGCTGTATGCTTGAACAAAAGTGGAGGGTATGAAAAGTGGGAGGAGGTCAGAAGTCAGCCCAATTATGGGGACAAATGACATTGCAACCAGATGCATTCTTATTTTAGGTCCATTGATTAAAAAATGTTGTGCTGTAGTATGCCGTTTTGGCTAATTTGAGGTACAAACAAATGACAATGGGAATTTGAGTACTATGCAGATAGAATTGATGAAAAGAAGGCTTGTTTACTAAATGGATTAGATGAGGTGAAAGGGTCAGGCATGGAAAATGCAGGACCAAGAATTATTTTGAGTTTGTTGTGATTTGTCTCTTTCATCACCAGGTCAAGGCCATCTTACAGGATTTCTATGAATCATTGTTGCCGAATCCTTCTCAGTTTGAGTTGCCTCGTGACTACAGGAACAGATTCTTACATGTGGATGAGTTACGGGAATGGTAAGATAGTTTTTTGTTCTGCTGTTGTGTTTTTAAAATTTTTTTTTGTAAGAACTGTAATTTTAAAGATTATTTAAGTCTAGGAGCTTCTTAATCATCTGCTCTTTTCTCCTGCACTTTCTATTTTACAAATCTATGTACTACTTAAATTCCCATACGTTTTATCTGTTTATCTGTAATATGTCCACAGCCATCTGGACACCCATACTAACTAAACTTTTTGTACACGTTCCTTCCAGTCTGAAGTGATGCCGTAAAACAATTCATCAATGCACTCGGATGGAAAATATTTTTCTATACCTTTGTTTGATTCGCAGTATTCAAGTTGAGCTTTCATTTTTGTATATGCCAGTCAAGCCACTGACAAGAAATGAGTGCCCGTACAGAACATTAAACTGGGTCCAGCACGTATACTTTAGTGCACGGAGTACTGTTCACTGAGTATTCATATCAACACTGATCAAAATACTTATGCACTGATGTCACTCCATCCCTTGTGTTTTTTGTTTGTGTTTCCGCAGGCGGAAATATCGAGACCGGTTAAGATTTTGGACCCATGTGGCATTGGGGATGTTAGTCTTTTTAACAGTTGTGTCGTTCTTAGGAGAGAAGGTGAGCAGAGAAACAATCATTCATAGAACCTTTGAGGAATCCATTTTGTTAACCTCTGAACTTACTGACTACTGTGTTCACCACCTTGGTGAAAGCAACATTTTTTTTTCTGAGGAGATTAATGCCACAGTGATTTTCAAAGCTAGAGTTATGAATTACACCATTATTTCTCTTTTGACTGAGTGAAAGTAAGAACTCTCTAGCCCTTCTGTGTAATGTCATACAAATTTTTTACTGCTATTGTGCTACAGTCAAAATGGCATAAGAATAGTTCATTTTAGCACGACAGTAGGCCTGGCCTGTGGTTTAAGAATAGTCCATATTAGCATGTCAGTAAACATGGACTTTTCACCAAAAAATCACAAAGATTTTGTTCCATCACGAAGTTTTTTTATGTTATTTCATAACAATGAAAAAATCAGTGACCTATTTTTAATAGCTTCATTACAATGATTTTTTGAAAAGACTCTGGAAGTGTTGGTTTACCGCACCTTACGACAAACAAAAAATAGTTGGTAGTTAGTTAATAGTTTTAGATTCAGGTCATTTCAGAATACATTTCATAATGCTTAAGACTGGAATTTGTGACGAATGTCTTAATAATGCCCCTCCTTTTTAAAAAAAATATAGATTGAGAGTTTACGACGGAAATGGGCCAATCGAAAGAGAAGACGGCGTCAAACATCATCAAGTTCAGAGTCCCCTCCTAGTTCTGTTGCGGTCACTCCAACTACCAAAACTGCAGAGAGTTCAGACTGCGCTTGGTGGGGGGAGGTTGGGATTGAAACTGTATGACAATTACTGCTAGGGCTGCTGTCTCCGTCCATCATTGCTGTGGTCTTAACTCTCGTCTTCCTGTTCAACATGACTGTGATAATTTTTCACACGTGGGGATAACTCAATATTCTATTAAGAATTAGCAAATAATTTTTTTTCATTGTATTTGAAAAAAATTTTTTCCCCTCTCATTCACATATGTGTTGAAAATCATAACTTTGACCAAAAAACTTATCCACAGTTCTGCTGAACTTCGGAATATCTATATGCCTTTAATGTGAGAAATTCAGCCAAAGATACTGATAGGTGTGATAAGATAGGACAGCTGAGGGCATTTTGTGTTCACAGATTTTTCACTGCCATCTAGTGGCAAATACATGGGAGACATAAATAATGGTATATTTTACAAAGCCCACTGGAAAAAATTTTTGAGTTGTGTTCACTGTTCAGCTATGATTGTAGGCCTTGACTGAAGTAGCTTACTTCGTAATCGTAACTTCAGTCACTGTAGGGAAACTGCTGGCCGTTTCTTTTTAAAGTTGTGGTTATAGTGGAACAAAATCGCATTATCAATTTATCATTATACAAAGCATTCTATGCAATAGCCATGCCCCTGATCAGCACGTTGCTATGTGCACACTATGTTTGTGGGCATGAAGAATCTACTGTCCCATCTTAACTCAATATACTTTGGTTCAGCACAAACGAATATTTTAAAAGAGATAAATAGTGGGAAATTGTGCGGTTTTATTCTGGAGCACTGTAGACAAGGATCTGTTGCACAT
Organism: Onchidella celtica; assembly: GCA_963931925.1. Classification (NCBI taxonomy): domain Eukaryota; kingdom Metazoa; phylum Mollusca; class Gastropoda; order Systellommatophora; family Onchidiidae; genus Onchidella; species Onchidella celtica. Next base: position 4,886,084 of record OZ007575.1, read on the forward strand.
TCTCCTGTAGAGAAATGGTGTTGCTGAAAGAACATTTAAAGAAAATTCTCAAGGCGTAGTGAAACAAGTCAACTTTCATGGGGTTCCTGTAATGCAGTTTCATGTAGAATGAGAGATACACGAAATGGTTACTAATTCTACTCACTAAAATGCAAGTGATTTGCAAAACATTTGCCGTATGATATTTAACTCGACATCAAATTTTGTACAAGATTTGAAAAGTGTTTCAAATCAATGGTAATTTTGTGACAGACACGTGCATGTATATTGCAGTGGTATGAGTTAGCAAGTAGCACCAGGCATATGTTCTTTTTTTCTACTTTGAGAACAGTGACGTATAGTATGCTTTAAGTGTGCTTTGGGAGGTAGGTAGAATGGAGTTCAGCAGAAAAATGGTATCATTTTTGTGAATTGAAACAATGAACGTGCAATAATGTAACCCTTGATATTGTTGATCATGCAGAATCCACGGACTTGATAATGACCACAAAATTATTGCTCTGTGATCAATATGATTGCCATGTAATCCCTACTCTCGTGTCTTTGATTCCACAGTTCTCTGTGATTGTTAATTAATCTAATTTTCCATCTTATACAGGGTGTCCCAAAAGTTTTGATTCATAGACAAATTTGTTTTAAAAGTTTTAATGAAGTAAATTGACAGCGCTGGATGTTGCCGCACTTGTGCATATATTAAGTAAAAGAACATTGGCCATTTTTTAATGCAGCAGAACTGACATTGTTACATCCTTCTTTGGTTCAGCTATCTCTCAGGGCTGATCTCATTAGACTATTAGCTTCAGATGACACCCCAAAGAAAAGTGTCAGATGGTGTTAGGTCTGGAAACATCAGAGACCAATCTACTGTTTGGAAAAGTTTTTGGATTCAGCATATATACACAAGCTTGTCCAAGTCCAAGGCTGTCAATTTGAACATTTGCTGTAATAAAACTTCTAAGTTGCCAGTGGGTCCAGACTTCAGGGATGTCTGTATGACATGTATAAGTTGGAAATGATGGTAGCACTGATGTATTTAGATTGGTGCTCTGTTAACTCTCAAAGTATATTGCTCCATGTTTGCTCTCTCTTTTGTGAGAAAACTATTTTGGATCGAGTCATAAATTTTGAAATAATTGATTTCAGATTTCCAAGTAAAGGCATGAACAAAGTGTGTTGTAAGTAAGGTGAGATTTGTCTCTAAACACTAGAAATTCAGTGAAAAAAATGTACATGTACAATGTAGTAAACTTGGTTTGGCAGTTCTCTTTTCTCAAATCTGATTGACGTCCCCGTTGCTGTAAACTGGATGCCAGGAGTCTTATCTTGAGATAGCATAGTTCCATTCTGAGTCATCAATGAATTATGTAGAATTTGGAATTCCATTTGTCGTTTTTTTGTTTCTTTCCCTTTTTGTTCCTTGTTTTTATTTGTTTTCTGTCTTTCCGCAGCAGCCCTAGCAATGCAACATTTTTATTGTTGTTTTGTTTTGTTTTACTCTTCGTGACAAGTTTTTGAAACATTCCATTTTTGCTAATGCAACAGAGAAATCCAAATGGTTCGTATGATTTCGTTAAGTTTTACTTTCTTCATGTATGCTTTCTTTTATTAAGTGTATTATTAGTGTAGAATTTCCTACAACTGGTTGTACTGGAAAAGAAGCATATACTGTAGATTGTTGTTTGATTGGTGTTTAATGCAAACATTCGCATACGTATTTTAGCGAAAGGGATCCACATGAAACCCTGTTGTGGTGGTTGTTTATGTTACAAAGCTGTGAAAGAGAATCGCACACAACTCAGCCTCCAAAACTACATCTTGTTCCTGCATGTAAACACGCTGTTTTTGTGGTGTGGCCAAAAGAAGTTCACATGAGTGCCAGCCGGACAAAGGGTATTAGATTTTTGGTTTTGCTTGTAAAAGTTTGAATATTTAAATGTTTGCTGCATGGAAGAGGATTAGCAAAAAGTAGAGGGATATTTTGTCATCCATATGGGTGAATTCGTGTGTCAATGGGGGATGACTGAAGAAGGGGTTATTGTTATTGGAATCTTATGTATGTAGATTTATGGTATGGTTAGATATTTTACTGGTGTAACTGTCTCTATTTCAAGTTTCATTTTTTATTAATGTTTTTTATATTCTTTGCAATGATACCTTCATACACTAACATTCTTGATTCCTCTTGTTTTAATATAATTCATGGATCAAGTGCCTTTGCTAGTTTTTAAGTGATTGAAAAGTGCCGTATAACCTAAAGCTAGCATTTGAGAGAATGTGCTCGTTTGATATTAATTTGTATGTGGATTTCTGAAGTTATGAAATTACTGAATGAATCTTATTTCATCCTACTGTTTTTCTGAATGATCAGCATCCCAGTTTCCCGTACTTCACCTGTATTGTTAGTCATTTGTCGGGCCTGGTCACAAAGATGCACAGAGAAACTTTGTCAAATGTTGTGAAAGAGGGACTCAGGTCTCGTTTTCCATTGACTTATTCATGTTCAATGCCAAAACTAATGCTTTTGTAACTCTTCCCGAATGGCCAGCATTCCACATCTGGGCGGAGCACTTCCTGGGGTTATAGGCCATACTGTACTGTGCATTTGTAAACAAAGATCGCCTTACTACACAACAGCTGTCCAAACTATACACTTACTGCACACATGGTATTACCGAACACGCCAGGACACAGTAAGCTTACTAAGCTTTACCAAGAATTCTATTTTTAAGGTTCAATGTCACAGGATGTTAAAAAATTTCCATTACATTGGTCAAGGAATACCTTTATACTGTCACAATGCAGACTACGTTGTACCGGCTGCCGCTAGGGAAGTGTGCGACGCAGTGTGTGTTGTATCGTAGGGAAAGAGTTTATGCATTGTATGAAAATGCAAACTCATGCGAGGGGAAGCAAAAACGTCCTAAATACTAGGGGAACTAGTCTTAATTACTAAGGAAGCTTTATAAAGTACCTGTGATAAAATTAAAAAGACGCATCATTTAAGGTCCACTTATGTATGTGCCTTGGGACGATATCAGTATCTTGCAAGTTGCAGGTGAATTTCAGGGCGTAGTTTTTAGGGAAGAGCAGGCTGATATTATAAATCATCTGTTATTCCAGTTTGTAAAGTGTATTTGTAAAATTTAATCACTATTTTGCTGGTCATTAGAAGAAATGATTGAATGGCCACCATGAACAGATTCTCTTCCACACATCAGTTTTGTGGGTATGTTTAGTAGGGAAGTTGTATGTATATCTTTTGTCTGTGTTTGAATTGAGGGAGTTTGAACACTAATATGTACATTGCATTTATTTGACCCTTGTTTTCAGTTTCTGCCAGCCACTTTTTATCCAAGACTTTGCACTAGGAGTGATTCATTAAGTATGTACACTCGATTTTGGCGATTATTGTGTGCTTTTCATATGTTTGGCTCCAACACCCCCATCCCCATTGTATGAGCATAGAATCATTAGAATGGTAAATGTTGATGTTTTAGAACTTCATGTGCCATTCTGCATGGTCTACTTGACTGTTTCAATTCAATACACTTGCAATGAATTTTATTTTCACATATTCCTACTCCTTTCTTGATTTTAAAGAAGGAAATTAAATCAAACTCATTAATTTATTGCCATAATTGAAAAGCATAAATACATTCCCCAGAAACTTACCCTCCCATATGCTCATTTTTCATACGTTGGGGTCAGATCCTGCACTTTTTTCATATGCTGGGGTTGAAACCCCCCCCCCCCCTCCCCCTCCTTCAGGTGTACATACTTTATGGGTGGCCCATCACGGTGCAGAATTTTGCAGATCAAATATGATCAAAGTCAGATACATGGTATACATGCAAAAGAACAACGTTCACTATACTTTGGTGACTGCGAGATGGAATCAATGGAAAGAAGCATACTGTATTTAGAATTTGAAATCCCTGATTGGCCAGAAAAGGAGAACCAATCATTTCTGATGACACTTGACACCTCAGTTGTTTGTTTGTGTTCTTCATTTTCTTCACTGAATTTTTTTTTTTCATACATATGTGAGTGTGCATGAGAAAACCCGGCATAAGTCGGCAGAGCTGATTTTGAGAAAAATGGCTTTGAAGTGACAATATGGGTCCATCACAAACTTCCAACTTGGCTGTTATTTAGGGGACCGTGGCATGTTACAGGGTAAACTGTAGATGAGCAGTTAACACTACTCACAGCGATCTCTATAATGGCTTTGTAATTAGACAGACTGCGGTCTCCTAACAAGATTGAAAAACTTCTGACTTGGCTGTTTCTAGGGGACCGTGGCACGTTACAGGGTAAACTGTAGATGAGCAGTGAACACTACTCACTATGATCTCTATAACGGCTTTGTAATTAGACTACGGTCTCCTAACAACAATCACTCCAATATTACATGGTCAATTAGCTAAATTGCCACTTTTAGGGTTAAATGCCGTTTTCTCAAAATATTGTTTTAGGGGGGTCACTGACTTCAATTTATCAGAAATGTCTTGTCTTTTATATGTTTAGAACTCAAAATGTCATTTTCCCCGACTTATGCCGGGTTTTCCCATGCACACTCACATAATTATATCATAATGATTGTGTTCATTTCCAGGACATAGTTTTTGAACATGTGCAGTACACGTATGTATTTTTTAATACATAAGACAAGGTTCGTGTAGTTTTTGGTGGTGGGAGCTCTTTTACTAAAATTCTACCAATTCTGCCAATGTTCAGTGTTCATGTGACACACAAGGCATAATGATGAAAGCATTCACCTGGTTATTAATGTGATCTGCATGAAATAATGTCTTGCTATGAGGACTTTCGAATGTTGTCTAATGCCTGAAACAGTAGCTTCATATGCTGAGTGTTAATAACTAAGCCAGTGTTAAAAAAAGTTCCATCATTCTAAGGGGCTAACTCGTCACATCCTTAAGTTGTGTTTTAACAGCAGTGGCAGACAGGTACTACCACATGACTGTTTTGGTACAGATTTTTCACCTTGTCATTTATTTCATAGTGTATTAGAAAAAGATACATGTAATATCATTTTATAATGAAGAAATGTTTGAGGGATAATGAAAAAAATATTTTTGAATACATGTATTTCATTACTGGACTGTAAGAAATTATTTGCCATGAGGAAGTTCTGTCTTGTTATGTACATATTATTTTATTTTCATGATTTTCGTTTACTAGCTCCCAATTTAGATTATCAGGTCTGTGTCATTTTGTACCGTTCTTGATAGTCATTTCTCACTTCAGTAAAGTAACACTTTTCTTGTTTTGTTTTGTTTTCTGTCATATTTTCCTATTTTTGTGAAAACTTTTCCTTCGTCCATTATGGCAGATCTACTGTTTCAGTGCTATTGTGATTTCTATAGTCTCATGATGATGCAATTTCATGCAGCCCCATGGAATTTTTGTCCATTATAATGAGACAATGAAAGAAAACAAAAGATTATCATCCGACTCCAGTACTGGTGCATTTTGGCGAAGTTTTGGCGAGAGTGAGATTCGTATGTCCAGACAAGCAAGTGGTGAAATTGTTTCCACCTATACATGTAATTGAAGAGCATTTTTCTGAAAGTGGGTAAGTCAGTTTTTGCATGAATTATGGCTCCTTTCAGGTAATCATTCAAAATTAGTGTAAGACGCGGTGTAAGTGCACAGTTAAAACTTTAAAAATATTTGGTTAAAACTTCAGATAAAGATGAGACATAGCAAGCTTTAATTGAAAACTTGCGCCGCAACTTACACTAAATTTGAATGGCTATCTGGAAGGGGCCACAACTAATGCAAAATTTGGCTTACCGACCCAGTTTTGGAAAAACGCTTTTCAATTTCAAATCTGTTCAAGATATCGATCAAGATATGTGAATTGTGCTAGTACCAGAGATGGGCAATGAAACAATCTGTCATTCTGAGAGGGTCTTCTATATGCCACCCTTTTGACTCTGTACATTATACTGGTGTTCATTGGTGCTTTGCAGTGGTACAAGAAAGTGAGGGCGGCTTTCATTCACATTACATGATGTATCACTTATAGCGTATGAGGTTGAAGAAAAAAAGGAGCATAAGAGGTGGGCATCATTACATGGATTGTACAGCATTACATAATCCATCCATATCCTGATTTTACATGTCTATTTATAGATTTTGATGTACAACTTTTTTATTCCTAATGTAAAGAACTTTTTTACTTGTGCATCATATTTCAAATGAAAATTCTTCATTTTTATAACTATATTCTTGTGAATGGGATGTCTTTCACGTATCAGGTACTGATAAGAAAACTTTGTGAAAACTGATGTCAAACTCATTTGATGAAAAACTTTTGATAAAAAGACATTCTTTTCAAATTTTTTTTCCTGTTCCAACATTTATCCTGGTGGGTTGGGGCACCTAAATGATTGCATTTTTCACAGATAACTACTTGAATTGCATTTCAAATGTATATTGTGAATCAGATTTATTGAAATAAAAGCTAGTTGCAAACATTCTGAGAAGTCTAAGTTAAGCACAATGCCTAAAAGCATGGGGCTTTTTTCTAAATTCCCTGAAGAAATAATGTCAATCTAGTTTGAGATGGACAAATGAAATTGTGGGTACAGACCGTATACTTGTACATGTTTGTATTATGCCCAGGCAGGACAATTTTCAAAACTGATTCCCACCTTTTACCTGCCCTGTTTAACAATACCAGCTTTTCATGTCTGTGTTTTGTGAAAAAAGTTTCTTTTGTCAGTGTAATCTTTCAGTACATGTAGTTTGGCAGTACTTAGAGACATCCGGTACATGTACATTGTACTTGTATTAAGTTACCACATGTCAAAACTGATGGGAACCAAGATACCAGGGAAAGCATATTTTATTTTTGTGTGCCTGGGCTATTCCACTTGTATACATGTATCATAATGTACTGTCTGATCCAGGCCCTCTCAGCATCTACTTCACCCCCCAAGGTAGTAAGTGTCCTCCCAAACACAGTTCTTTTGCAAGTGATATGATTTTAACAAATCTTCATACTGGTTTTTGTTGTTGTTTTTTGCATAATGTTTATTGGCCTGGTCAGTTTGCTTACCTTGAGAGTTTTGATATTTGTTTTGAATTTTCTCTGTCTTAAGGGAGGATCTCCAAATGCATCTCATGACCAGATTTTTCTTACACAATGAAATACATGTACATGTATTCCAAACTATTGGGGTTACTGGGAGTCACAGGGAGGCTTTCCCTGGTGAGTGAGCCCACTGTAATAGGGATGCTTTTAATAAGTAATGCATGGCTCCGCGATTAACCCCTCAGCATATTAAAAGGTCCAGTCTGGGAATACTGGCATGAGGTGCATTTGGAAGTCTTTCCCGTTTAATACTACTAAATATAATGGTTTTGTTATGAGCTGTTTTTGATAAGATTTAGTATTTGATCTGTCTGCCCTGATGGATTTTTATGTTCAGATTATTTTTATTCATTAAGTCTCACAGTGTATGTAATATTATCCAAAGTCAAATATTTGATTGTTGGTATGACGGACCAGGGTATCACCAAAACTCTGGTTTCAAGATCGTGGTGTAACCCCTGTGTGTCATTTCATTATGCGGAGAAACTCTACATGCTGGGAGATACACCACTCTCAGACAAGCTGTGTGCTGCTTATTTATATTTATGTTGGTTTGTCACACAGTCAGAAGGGGATATGGTTTATATGCAAGTGGACAAATATGTTTTTTTACACAAACATTTTTTGAATTTTGCTAAATGAGTCATTGCAAAATAAGAACAACCCAAATCTACCTGTGTTTGTACCCTGTTATGAACTGTCAAATTGTGACCAATAATGGTATCTTAGAGGTTTAAAACACATCATTTCATAAAGATAAAGAATTTACTATTCGATTTTGGGCAATAAAAATGCGAAGATCGTTTTTTTTTCATTTTAAATCAGTTTATTTTCTTTTCGAGGGTTTTTGTTGTCCGTGTGTGCACACTGTTATTTCGTGGATCTATTTAGATAATTACATGCTGTAAAAGTGCATGTGGCTGTTCCAACAGTCGCATCTTCACCAATAATAAAGAAATTAGGCTGAAAATCGGTATTGGCGTGGGCTAAGCCGCATTATGGTCGATATTAATGAGTTTGCGTCCGACTTTTCGTGTGCACACTGACAAAAACAATGGCCATTGTTAAATCAAGGGCACTAATTCTAATAAACTGAAACAAAAGAAAGAAATGTGTACACATAACATATCACACAACTTCGATGTGACGAACAACTTTCCTTCATTGAGTAGTATTCAGTTTTGCACATTTAAATAGCTATATGCAGTTTAAAAACTATACTTTGGCAGGTAGATTTGGGCTGTTCTTATTTTGCAATGAGTCAAATCATAAATCCCCTTTTCAGGATATAAGTGAATGGCAAGTGCACCTCAAATATGTAAAAAAACAACCAGAAAATGTTACATAGCAATACGCCAATATGTCATACCGACAATAATTGATTGGTAACTGTCGTGAAAGTTTTGTCCTGTCATAGAAGTTCGCTCCAATTTTTTACTGACAGTTTGTTGTATTCCTAGACCAGTCAAATGTAAGTATGCTAAGCAATTTTCCATGACAGCCAGTGGTTTCACTTTATGACATGCTTGCATTCAATTCATTCCATTTACCTCATTATTCATTTTCCACTGTAAGTCCTGTCTAGTAAGTAGTATGATCTGTTGTCAGTAATGTCAGGGACGTGGATTTGCTGCATGATCATGGATGTTATCAAATGATATCATATTCCAAACATAAGAAAATTGCAATGGTGATTCTTCATAACATAAATATTCTTCTCTTTTCTGCTTGAAATTGTGCTTCTGTTACGTCTTCTATGTGGGCAATTCTAATACATATAATTATTATTCAGATGCCCCGAACTTGAAGAGTTTTGATAACTTATTTTTGAATTGCTTTTGCTCAATTATTAAAATGTATGGAGAAAAACAAAGCCCTGGGAATTTGAAAATGCATTACTGAAACCTATGGAGAGGTCTTGATGTCTTTTAAGATCAAGTTGAATTTGATTCTTTGAATTTTTATCATTGTGTTGTAGACTCCTTGATACATGACACAAAATCATTTAAGTATGAATGAAATGTAATTGTGTAACCATAATTTCATAAGAATGAAATTTTTTGGTAATTTAAATGCTATTGCTAAGCTAACTGTAATACCCAACAAACATCGCATGAGCTCATTCATGTGTAATTGAGACTGACAGAAGGTTGTACATGTAGTCATAAAATTGTGATCTTGGACAAAGTGTTTCCAGTCCTAGTATTTCCAGGTCTAATCTATGAAGTAACACAGGAAATCAGTGGTTCAAAGTATGTTTAGAAATTATGATTGGAATTTGGTGAATTCATCTGAGGAAAATGTCCAGTTTCTATCACACCTTTTAAATGTAGCAGTGTTGGAGTAACAACATCTGTCAAAATCTCATTTATACTATTTTTCATGACATCCAGCAGTGAGGACAGAAATAGGAATGGCTGGAAACTATATGTAAATGAAACAATTTTTTGAAGGTTATCTGAGCCACGATCAGCATCATTCTTATTCTAAAATTCTGTTTGAATGGTTTTGCATGTGCGGAGCATTTTATGAACTCTGCAAACACTGAAGATGATACCGAGTCATTCCATACCGTGACATATAAAGTATACATGTAATTTGTTTCTGTATACATGGTATTTCTAGCCACCAAAGTCAGATTTCAGAGAAATGTCATTTAGCCTATAAATTCATGGTATATCACATAGCCATGCTACATTTTAAACATTATGTAATGCAACGTGCGGGGGGTTCGGTCCGGAAGGCCTAGTTATTGAGTAATTGCCCAAATGAGCTTTTCTCAAAACTTTACATCTTAAAAAAAGTCATCAACTTCAATTGCCTAAAACAGTCTAAAAATGTTCAGAATTCAATGAATCTAGCATCAACTCCAAGGGAAGAGTTCTCTTTCACTTGATATCAATAAATCAGTTTACCTAAAATGTACATGTGGACCGAACCGTCATGATGCATCATATAATAAATGTCACATTTTCATTCTCCTAATCCATTCTGTGGAATTTCACATTTGTGAGCCAACCTTTAATCACTTTTGTGCCTCCTATAAATATTTCAAATCAGAGTTAGGTGGACAGAATACAGTAACAATATGAATGACAATACATGACATATATTTTGCTTTTTTTTTTTGTTACATCTCATTAATGTACATGTACATTTCAAGTGGGCAAAAGAAGTTGTAGTAGTGGTAATATAATAAACATATTATGGTGATTATTTGTATGATCAAATTGTTACCCCAATACTCTTTTATTCTATCCTCACATTAGCAGGTTTTGAGAAAATTACAGTATTTTGCAGGAATGATAGAATACATTTTGTTGTGCCAGGTTAATGGCCTTACCTCAGTATTTGTAAAATGTGGAGCTAGAAATAGAATAAGACAGTACTGGGGTGATGAAATGTCCTAAATGGTATTAAGAGAACAAGGTATTTCATGACTAAAATACTCCTTATATTTTTTTGAGATCTTCTTCTTGTTGCTTATTATGGTTAATGTTAATTTGTTGTCTTTGAATGTAATGGAGGAGATTGATGATTGATTGTCAGGAAGGAATACTTTTGCAAGAAATTATGAAACAGATATCCTCCTTCGAATTTAAAAGCACCATATTTGAAAGCCCAATGGGAAAGCAATACCTTGCAATTTTTTTTTTGTACTGTAATACATATCAGATAGTTTGTCAACATAAGTTCAGTAATGTAATTAAGTTTAAGAAACGCTGGAATCATAAAGTTGTATGAATGACTGGATTGTCCAGACGAGTCACTGAAATTGTAGGTCAGGTTTTACACTGTTTATCGTGTCTAGCTTAATTGGGCCAGGTGGCACCAGATCATAATTTAGTTATTTGTAATACAAACGTATTTTTCACCCTTATGCATTGGTATTTATTGTCCACTTTCCTTTAAGTTTGCGGACATGGGATCTATTCGGATCATTATTTTATTTTTCGTAGTTTTCTTCATCTTACACTGCACCTGTAATCAAAATTGCCACTGTAAAATTATCGTGACTGAGAAAAAAATAAAAATAAGGAAGTGCTGTCGGTAGTAATAATTCTTTTAAATTATATCTTTCCACACACACAAAAAAAAGTGAATTGATGTTGTGGCATTGGAGGTACAGCTAAAAATTATTTCAAAGCTAGAATAAAAAGTAATGCAACTTAATCACATCACTTCCAAAAAGTAATCGGGACCACCTGGGCCCAAATGGGTTGTCTTGATATTCAAAATTCTTAGGCCAGCCTAGGGTAAACTGAATTAGGATAATCTTGAAATATTGGACTACACGTATCTATATTAAGATGAGGAGTTGGTTTTCCAAAGCTTTTCAAAAGACATCACACAGTTGAAAGGAGTGAAACAACACTATTGAATTTATTAAAAGCCAAAAGTACAGATTTTACACAAGTCCTTATGACTGGCACACACATGCGCTCACAATCACACACAAACAGACATGTAAACTTCAGCATGTTCATTAATGCAACTGAAAAAAAGTGAAAGGCATTTCAGTTCCTGGTTACAAGATTTCATTTAAACAAAGCAGTGACCAATTTGTCCTTATTCTCCAAATCCTTGCATGTCTCATCCTCTCCAAACTTCCCTCTCTTTTGCCTCCACAAAGTAATCAGTCACAACATGTGACTCTTAATACTCATAAATTATCTGGGCAAGAGTGAAATGACATGGTATAAAAATAATATTTAATCTCCCCACTATTGACACAGCTTTCAGTCTCCAGTAGCAAACAATACTTGCACTACACACATACATTATGTGTGTGATAAAGTCTTTCTTACTCAAGAAGACAATCTTGCTGCATCATCAGTACAGCTCATTAAGATTTGGGCTGAAATGAAAACTACCAGTATATATTCAGTGTCTCAGTACAAAGCGTCACAGTTTTCTGAAATTTTTAAGTCTTTCAAACTGTAACAATGACTGGGGGTTTGATGAGTCTAAAAATCCTTTGGACTGCAGGATTCGCTTTATTATTAGAACACTGAAATTTTTCAGGTAAACATTTCTCACACCTGCCAACTAAATGACCAGTTGAGTGAGGGACACCTCAAGCAGCACTTATACCTATGCTGTGTAAAGGCAAACTGACAGTATCACTTAAGATTTCCACAGAAAGTAGAAGATGGATTCAAAACACTGCAATACACTTCAGATACCGTACAATATCACTCTGATCTATAATAATATAAATCTTCATAATGTCACCTCTGTTCCGTACTGTACTGGGCTGGACTGGTCCTTATCCTAAAACCTGGCAGGAATTTCTTTTGTGTCATTCCGACACACAAAGTACACGACAGTCCTGTAAGACTAGGGGCAGCTAGCAGGTCAGATGCTTGTACTTCATTAAAGTAAAGACTCAACACCATTATAACTACAATTCATCTAATACTTAACTGACTTATATTCGTATTTGTGGATGGAATAAATTGACCATATGTAGAAGATAGGCACTCAGTAGACCTGAATGTTTGAGATGGAGGTCGTAGCCACCCTCAGGGAACACTAGAGCACCAGGCAGGCAGGGAGTCCCTGAAATTGGACAATAGGAAAATCAAGGATTTCTCGTGGAACTGACATTTCATTGTGTACTTCATTATTCATGCCATAAAGTGGGAACTGTAGAATTGACAAGAGGCTGAAAATGGATAAAAACACTGAATAGACCTGAACATAGCTGTTAACTTGCATATAATGTCATAATTTTATGATGCAGGAATACTATACACAGTCCCTGTGGCGGGAAGAAAATCGTGACAGGGCCGAGGTTAGACCCGAGAGGATAATTTCCACCAATGATTATTACGAAGTAATCACTTGTGCTATCAATTTGCAAGATCACTAATGGAAAATGATGAAAATTCTTGACTTCTTAATATTAAACAATGCCAAGCAATGATCTGTTGGTGAAAATGTAGTGAAGAACTTTAAGTGATAATAAAGAAAGCTTTCTTTTATTGATTTTATAATCACTATGACATGTCGATAATCACATGCAAAGCAGAATTAATGCTTGAATTTGACCAGTCTTGTGCAAGAGCAAATTTGAGACTACAATTTTCTCCACAGACAGAACTGCACATGCAATGAATTCAGGATTAAAAAAAACCCTCTAACTGGAAAAAAGATGATCTCAATAGATAGGGCAGTTTTAATTTACTTCACTAAACAACAATACAAAACACAAATGCCACTGCTTTTATGTGCTCTGAGTGATTATTAACAACACTTTTCAGGACAAAAAAAAAGACTGAGACACACAGATAATGTATGTATTAATTGTCGTGCGTATGACAAACTGGTGCATCACCAAAACCCTAATTTTAACATCATGGTGTACCCCTATGTTGTTTAATGTTTCGTTATGCAAGGTATGTATTGCTAGAAGATAAGCCTTCAGGTGAGCTATAGGCTGTTTCATAACACATCAAACAACCAGAGAGGATAGTGTAGTTGGACACATGTCATTCTACAAAAAAATGCTTCAAATTTTGTTAAATCCTTTGCAGAATCGTAAGTTAATGGCATGAGATCTCAAATGTTAAATATATGTAAAAATACAGAAAAAGCTATTTAGAGAGATATCTCGGTTTATCATACAGATGACATTATACATTATATACCTAATTTTCCTCTGAAGACAGATATGTTTGATTGTGGAATCTCTAGCTTACTGAGGACATCATAATATAATTCCTTCTCTACTGCATCGTCCAACTCTCCAAAAATAACTGTTCGTGGCAGCTTCACTGTTGCTGCAGCCAGAGCCAGACCTCCTGCCTGATGGTGCAATATGCAAGTAAAAATATATGCAGTGGAAATATATATATCAGTAAATCAGTTGCCAGAAAAGTAAAGAAATTTATCAAGAAATAGTCACTGAATTACCAAATCTCTAAATCTTGAGCAGTGGCGTAACTAGGATGGGGCAGATAGGGAAAGTTCCAGGTAAGTGAGAAATATGCATACGGTTATCGTCATAAAAATTACGCTAACCACAAGTTAGGTTATCCTGGTTTGATTAACCCTTTCCCATAAATGCCCCTGACAATGGTCAGCCCAGGAAACTGGGCTCCCCTGAGAGATCTTGGCAATTTACGAGTCAGTTTACAAAAACTGCCATAGTGATCTAGTTCACAGAGATAAAGAGGCAAAACCATACATTTCCTGAAAGGTAAATGAATGACCTTGCTTATGGAATAAAAATTTTGGTGAAAAATGCTATTATATGATGTTTTTTGGTGTCCTTCTTTTTTTCCATCTAAGATCCCCAGGATCAGTCCCTTCGTCCTCACTGCTGGCACTACTGCCACTCTCAACACTCCCGAGATCGTCAATAGCACTCTCACTATCACTGCCGGAGTCAACTGTTGCATTGTTTTCACCATCTTCATCAAATGAATCCCAAGACATGTCACTATCCGAGTCCTCTTCATTGTTGATTCTTCGTCTTGCCATTTTCTTGTCTCACTTCACACAAAAACCACGACTGTAAACATAAACTTCCTCCACTAGGCCTACTTCCGGCTTATTTTGAACAGGGTGTCACTCTTCTGTGGCTAGAAACACTTTCCATAGTTATTTTCGGGAGCAGCCATTGTTAAATACAGCTAAATCTAGACATACCCCCGGTCGCCGGTATACCGGCGATAAAAATTCACGGGGCACTTTTCCGGTCGCCGGTATACCGGCGATATTAATGGGAAAGGGTTAACAAACAATGCATTGATTATTTTGTTTTTATTATTTTCTTACCTACATTATAAAGGGTTTTTACTGATAACCAGTTTCAGTGCCATATGTCTACTGATAATACTTCAGCCAGAATTTAAATCCACTTACCAAGGGGCGCCACGATTTCATTTGCCCCAGGTGCCTACAATCCTAGTTAAGTTTCTGGTCTTGAGTCATAACATTAAAATTTGAACAAAAATGAGCCTCACATCATCAGATACCAGTTGAGGAAGTAAGTGGGGTAAATGACCTCAGTTTTGAAGAAACACAATCAAAAACCATAAAACTGTCAACAAGACTCTTTTTGGTGCAATATTCTCCCTCACTCAAGACATTTTTTTTTCCAAGTGTAAACAAATTTTACTGTCAACAAACAAACTGCTTCCACATTAAATTACATATGGATATATCCTAAATCAAATTAGCTTAGGGGCCATCTGTAAAGTATATAAACTCAATTTTTATCAAAATCTGACGGAAAGAAAAAGTTGTATTTTGCAAACCCATGGGGGGGAAAAGAGACAGAAACAATTTTAACTTTCTTTTTATAATGTTGCATCCTTTTTCCCTGAGGAAGGTCCCAGTGACCCAAAGTTTGAATTTATCTTTTCTTTGCATTTTACTGTATCATTTCTGAAATATTTCTTACCTGAGGCTTTGCAAAATACAAGTTTTTCTTTCTGCCATATTTTGACTATGCCTCAAGCCTTGCTGTGACCCCACAAATTTTCTGTTTTTTTTCTTTTTAAATAAAAACACTCCATTTTGGCAATTTTTTTGGCCTCCCCTACCCCCCTTCGCCCTTTTTATGCTTGCCATACACTTGGCTTCATATCTCCACTTTGCACAAGTAGGGCCATTAGACTTAAAGAGGCATCTGACATGGACTATCTGAGTTTTTCATGAGAAATACTGAATATTCAATTTTTATGTCATCCAACAAGTTATTTTGTTGAAAAATTTCTCAGTAAACCCAAACTTTTTAATTTACTACCATTATTGAAAAGCACATGCATGCTCCTCAAAACCCTCTTCCCCCTCGCATGATTTTCATATGCTGATGGAAAACCTTCCCCCCTCCCCACCCCTCCCACTCTCCGAGTGTATGTACTTTGTGGTGGCCCCTAAAGTGCTATGTTTATTTTCTACTATTTTTTTCCCACAGTACCTACCTCACCCAAATCAAGATTGTTCAGGAGATATGCTGTTGTGATCTTCTCTTTTGTATCATGAATATCTCCAACCTTATATACAGGTAATAACAATCTCATAGGTGCACGGAGGAAGGGCCTATCCCACAAATCCTGGATCTTCTTTGTCAATTCAATATTTGTTTGATACCTTGTAGAATGAGAAATTTCATACAATCAATCGCCACAATGTGTATCCATTGTTTGTTATAATCAATCGTTACCCCAATACTGCTTTAGTCCACTTTTCATAAAAAAATGAGATACAGCCAAATGGCATGACAAAGTGTATTCTATCATTCCAACAAAATTAGTGGAGGTACCTCAAGCCTGGGGGTAGATTTGAAAATGTTAAAAAGTGTTATCAACACTTTGTAAACTACAAAACTTAACATGCAATTTTCTCAAAGTCTGTTGATGTGGAGATGGAAAAAGGGAGCTCTAATGCAACATAATGTTTCTCACACATAAGTGTGATCAGAAAAAAATATTGTTGTCTTCAATTACCATACTTGACAATGCATAGTATTCTTTTGTACTGAGCTTAGTTAGTGCATCAGTCATAAGAATATGATCAATAAACTTGCAGGTTTTGGTATCAGCAAAGTTATGCAGAATTTAGTGGCCAACATTGTACATAATCTCTCCCCATACCATAACAAAAGTGATTTCATTCTCATGGCATTCTGCCTCCGGTGCCAGTATACTCCTTTTTTTTTTTTTACCACAAACTAGTCACACAAAAATAGTTACATGGAAACTGAGAAAGGGTGGTGATGTTAGGAGTTCAAACAAAGTTAAAGAAAAAAGCATGTGCATTTCTATACATTCTATTCTACCAAAATTCTCCTTCTGTGCATCTGTTTGGACCCTCATATATACAGCTCTCTTTGTGCCTTTACTGACTAAACTTTTTATGCAGATTCCTTTTACTCTGAAGTAGTAGTACCTTTTGAATAATTGGAGCAATCCATTGAGATAAAACTGGTAATTTTAAAATGGCCTTAAAATACTGGAAACAAGAATGTGGGTGAAAAGTGAAAAATTTAAACTAACCTCGGTCTCTGCAGAGGCCAAGGAGATATGAGTGCCACAGACTTGAAATATGCAGATGTGTCTCCTCCTACACACAATCGTAGCGCAGGGTAAGCTGCAGCACCCACCGCCACTAGCAAGTCTACCCTGGTGAAGATAATCCACACTGAGAAAGTTCCATACTTCCCAGCCAATCAAAATTTATGCGTCTAGTTTACTTTTGTCTGTAACAATGATGAAAATGAGATCTCAAAAACTGTGTTTTTGTTCTATTAGCTTGCGTTGCACAAGACATTGGCTGTTTTGACAGTCTGCCACGCTGAGAAATTTTGTATTATGGCATTTTCAAAAATGTGTACAAGAATTCTGCCAGCTGAGTTTACACAGTGCTAATCTAAATAATATAAATAACATTGGGATTCAAAAAGAACTGGACACTTTCAAAAGTTTTTGAATCTCAGTAGCCAGGTTACATAAAATTCATAATATTCACATGTAACTTGGTCACTGAGCAATAAAAATGCTTTAAAGAGTTCAGTCGATTTTTAGTCACCCTATTTTGTAAATCTATGTTTTTAAATGAAAATGAATAATTTGGATATTTAGAATAATTGTAATTATAAACATCAGGATAAATTATGGTGCATTAACCCAAATGAGCCCTGTTTCCCATTACACTGGTGCTGAGTGCTCTAATAATTGTTGCCATAGCTCAGGAGCCAGGGATATGATTGAGGAAAAATCAGGCGGGCACGGTTCAAAGAGCGAAGAGATGCTTTGTTTGGGAGGATCACATGCCTTAACTATCTACCTGTCAATGCCAAGATCTCCTAAGAAGTCATTAATGAACATGGCCTTTTCCATTGTTGAGTGTGTGAAGACATCATCAAAACCTTTCATTAAGCCCTGGGTATACCCATGACCTGCAAAGGAAATCATAAGTTTACTACTAATCACAAAATGACATCGTACCATGGCAAAACAATGACAATGAGACATATTACTCCTTAAAATGAAGGGATGTGCAACATAAATTTAGAAAGTACATTAATGATTACTAAGTTCAAAGCCAAACCCATGATAAATTGCATTTTGAAAGTACATGTATTGTATTAAAGTATTTAGATCTGTCCACTAAATGGACACTTCAATATAATGGACACCTCAAGGGCCATGTACACCCATGTCCTAAAAAGAAAAACAGAAGCTGTCAGTTATGTTTTGCATGGGAGAACATAAATTTATATGTTATATACAAAACTCTGGAACACACTTTACAAATCATGTAAATGTGCTCTGTGTATAAAAATGTTAATAATGTGGATATGGCCATCCTTGTCATATACTTTTGGACTGGCCTACATCCTAGAACCTGGCAGGAGTTAGTTTTGTAATGAAAGAATCATAATTCATTTCCTTCACAACACCGAATACAGGAGAATCCTGTAAAATAAGTGACTGTCCGCAGGTCTGTTATAACATTTCTTGTGAATGTTTTCTCTAGCCTTTATCCTCAAATCTGGAAGGACTCTCGTTTTTCTTCAATAAATTTGTTCTATTTCTCACCTTCTTCCCAGCACCTTGAATACAGGACAGTCCTGTAAAATTATGGATGGTTGGCAAGTTTGCACAACAAGTGGCTTGAAGGTTTAGTTCCTCATTTCTGGATCTCTGTTAGTGTTACTTACACTACAAAAATCTTACCTGGAAATGAGGGTGCTATTGTTCGACATCCCATTTTGGCAAAAGTAGTGAGAAGTGGCAACAAATCATGATGATTTCCTGGTGTGTCATGAAGACCTAAAACAACTGGAACAATTGGGTCACACTCATCTCCTGGCCTTGAATCTGCATAGGCTGTGTCTAAGATAATTCCATTTGGGATATCTTCATAGAAATTGTCAAGAGTTTTAACAAAAATGTATCTGTCCACCAAACTTTTGCCGTCATGCTGCGGAGATATCTTCACTCCGTGAGAGCTGTGAGTTCGATTTTCAGAGCTATTCCAGAATGATGATAATGGGTAGGATAAGCAAAAGTGTCGGCAGTGGACAGCACTGATAACATGATGGCTAGTTGAGTTCTTAAAGATGTGAGAGTGAGCATGACGCAATAAAAACTTTCCCGATTGAAGTGTTGAAATCAATGTACATGGAACTGTACCACTGGTCCTGATGACTCCGTGACATTTGGACAGAGTTTTCATTCTGTATGGAAATAATAAACATTTTAAAATACATATATTAACACTTATGAACTTGTCACAGCCACACTACGACTTAGCCCTAAAAAAAGACTGAAAATGTAAAAGTTAGAACCCTCACTTTATCCCCGCAGAAAAATTATGACATGAAAACCTAATATTATAGTCACATATGTAATACTAACAGGCTACCTGTACGGTACGGTACTTCTACGGTAAAGAATTGAAACAATAGTACTTTAGTACAGATTACCATCATTACTACAGTAACTGATTGCTAAAACAAAGTGCTTATTCGCAGACGTCTGCGAATAAGATCCCGATCTTATTCTTATTTACAGACGGGAGTTTCTTGGTTTTGTGACGTTTACTTGGGAAGAGTTCCTCCAGCCTATCATGGTCTGTGGTAACGCAATGACAAGCATCTACGGTTATCATCAGTCGGAGACTATGGGTTCAATCCCATGTCAGATGTTGGTTTTTTTTTAAACCTAGTACTGCTCATTATTATTAGGACTAGGAGTCAATTTTTTTCCTTTAAGGATTTGTAAAATTGATGTCATGGGGAAACTGATCATTAAGTACTAGTGTGCTCCAGATTACTTCTTTTATTTATTCCTGTTCATAGGACGGGACAGTTGCTAATTAGAAATAAAAATGTAAATGATTTCTTTTAGATGGTGTGAACTGAACATTTCCTCTCTCTCTATATGATAACTTAGATTTATTCAATCCTGTATTTACTGAAAATTTAGGGTCTTCTGCTCCAGCTATTTGTCATGTTTTGTTTCATAACTTTTTTGTTTGCATTGAAGTTTATTTCATTTTTATTTGCTCTGTCTGACTTTCTCTGTCATTTTCACACCTGACAAAATTGGCTACTAATTCTTGAAAAAAAAACAACAACTCCTAAGTCATAATTTTATACTCTGGAGCAAAACTGCAAAGCAATGGTGATCAGTGGGGGAAAAAGCAGAAAAAAGTCAGCTCTAACGGAGATTCGAACCCCTCTCACCGACTCGGCAGGTGAGTTTACTTATTAGCATGCCAACGGGAACTTGAGTAAAAGCGTTACTAAGCAGGGTCTCTCTACTGTTGCCGAGGACATGATAAGCGATAAGTATCCAGAAAAAAAAAGACAGTCTGGTGCATTATTACCATAAGAAACACCGTGCATTACTCCGAATCGAGCCATCTTACCGAGTGAAGAGCCTAATTATTCAACAAAAGTTCAAAACAAGCCAGAAATTGTGATCAAAAGGAGCTCTTCCTAGATAAAAATAACAAAACCAGAAATCCACCTGCGGATAAGATTCCGATCTTATTCACAGACATCTGCGAATAAGATCCAGATATTATCTAGTGCAGACAGCTGCGATCAAGAGTGGCCTTGCTAAAAACTTGTGATGAGAATAACTTTCACGAGACTAAGTCTCTGCCAGCAGTTCATATGTAATAGCATGTCTGAGCCTTTTTTTTACTTCCTTTATTAAAGGTGGCTCCTTCTTTGAACGTGGATATGCTGAGAATACCTTTAACCAGTTTAGGCCTGTTCTGTAATTTATCAGCCTGCCGATTGATGGTAGATCTAGACTATCTGGTACGCATAGACTAGATCTAGGATCTAGATGATTAGATCTGCTTCTCTTCAGAGAACAATTGTGGGAAAAGATGACAATAAAATGCCTTCCACAACTTGTCGTCCGTTTTGTAGCATTTCAGGCTTGCATTACACATTAGAACATTGGAAATTCGTTAACAGACATTTTCTGATGACTGCAGTCTGCTGATCATTTTACACCCTCGACTTAGTGCACTCTCTAACCTTGCCAATGCCTTGAACAGGGCGCTGCCATTTTGAAAATCAAGAGTGAATTCCCTTAGATTGGGCTGCTTCTCCGTAAATTCCTTTGGTGCGAAAAAAGTCGTTGTTGTAAATAGACCATAACATTTGCAGCATTAGGATAATAATAATAATAATAATGACAAGAATAATAAAAGTAAACTCAAATATGGATGATATTTATCCAAAACATTTAGAAACGGATGCATATATATATAACGTGTGTCAGTGCGATCCTCCTAAAATAAAGACTTTAAAACTATATAAACGTATTTCAGTACCGGTACATAAAGATTTCTAGTCATGGTTCTGGGACACAATGCAGTATCGATAAACATGTATTATTTTTGTTTATACTCACGTATATTTGTATTTGTATTTGTATAACTCTTTAATCCCATTTGGGAAATTTTGCCTTTGTGCCATTGCACCCCAGTTACAACTGGAGCAGGCACGTCGTCGCCACAGTGCAGCGCCGGTCGGCGTTTTTTTTTTTTTTTCGGTGGTGGGGGGATGAGGGGGAGTGGGTGGTAGGGATGAATTTTTATTTAATTTTGCCCGGGCAGCGGCCTGTTCGGCCTGCTCTTTACGATTTCCAACTGCCAAGGTATCTTTAACGTGCGCAACGTGCACACGGGCCCTCCGAATTTTTTCGTCCTTATCCGAGAAGACTAGGTACTCGATCCTACCCCTCAATAGGATCAGGGACATGAAAATATGAGAAAAATCCCAAACTTCCAACATGCCTGCACCGGCCGGGTTTAGAACCCGGGACCCTTGGCATGAGAGGCGAGCACCTTGCCTCTGGACCACCTTGTCCCCGATATTGAACATATCGAGGGAAACAGGCAATTAAAATTGTAATTCCTTCAGGGGACATGATCACAAAAAAACGCCTAATTAATAAATAAGTCATTATACTGATATATATTTATTCATTCATTCATTCATTCAAAAAAATGATTTTTTTTTCGCACGTTGGAGGAAGGAGTAATATAGGATGCGTTATAAATGTTTAAAGATGGTGAAAGTGGAATATGTAGTATCAGAGTTTTGATCGTGTGTTGTTAATTAGTTCTATCTTTGGGCGCATTTGTAAAATTAAACCAACTAAAGTGTGGGAAACTAGCTTAGGTCGATAAATAATTTGTACAGCACTTCGTATATTGTGAAAGAAGCCCACAGATTCATTTTTAATCATTTTAGTTTTCTTATTCCCTTTTGTGCACAATAATTTCTACAGGCGTTCAGCTCAATCTTCATTAATTAAACTCCACTGACCCGGTTTGCCATATCCACCCTTCCCTCGCTCCCACCCCGTCTTGTGGTCGTTCCAGTGAGCTATTATTGAGATTTCCCACTGGTATTTCACTGACAATTAACTTAAGAATTATAACTGACCAGAAAATGAACTCGGCGTGATTAAAAAAAAAAAAGAAAAAAAATGAAATTGGCGATATTCACTCCAACCACGGATACGTAAAAGATATCACAAAGATATCGATATAGGCCCTATTTATATATATCAATATACTAGTGGACTCGCGAGTCAACACAGCCAGCATGTCATAAATCATAAGCCCATAATTATGTGATGAGGTATTTGCTGTCCCATAGTGGACATTCTCCGGCAACAAACGGTTCGTAGTAAAGGCTAATCTGGAACAAATACTTCATAACACAAAGTTCCCGCCTGTATTTTGCCCAAAATGAAGATTTTCGAGAATGTTAACGGTCAATTTTGAAAACTTAATGAAATGTCACTGTATATACATAATTACATGCATCTATACCTTCAACGTTTATTTTTGTACCCTATCAAAATCAATTTTTTGGCAATCATTATTTGAAAATGGTGCTTTTTGGGGGGGGGGGGAAGGGGGGGTGGGTCCTTGTACTTCTTCCACGGGAACGTTTACTATTTAAAAAAAAAGGTCTAGCGGACAAAAATGCCTCATAACATTTTATCCTCCCCCCCCCCCCCTTCACTCCACCCCACCCCAACCAAAACCAGATGCTAAGGTAAACGTTCTCTCCGGACCCTTTACTCCGTAATAAACGTACGTGTTCGCCCTTAGAATAATTAAATAATTATAGGCTACTTCGAAATTTTTTCCCACTACCAAACACATAATATGAAAAGCAAAAGAAAGGTCTCACCATATGAACCTAATATAACGAAGTGCAATTTACACTGCAACATAACTTATTACATGTATATATGTATATTTTCAGAGATTAAAACCAGAGAAATAAGACCCAATGAGAAAGCCAGAGATTAAAGGCACCGTAGCAACAACAACAACAGCAACAAAAATAACAACACAAGTATTATACCTTTATTATAGGCCTAGTATAGCCTTTTTTATTCCTGAGTTAAGACACAATACATTCACTGTTCGACATTCTCTTTTGGTGGCTGTGGAAGCTGGCACCCTATGGGAACCCTTTCTTTCTTCTCGCTCACGGACGAAACAACATGTCAAGAGTTAAGGCATATAGCATTTATTGTCGCGTTATTACGGTCGTTGTTGTTGTTTGTTATTTTTTTTTCTATTCTCTTTCCCTTTCTCTCCCCCTTTCTTTCTTCCTTGCGCCTTCTTCATTTGTTGACGTACTAATACAAATTATGCTGTTGCATATTTGTGACACATTTGTACTTGTTTTGATTGCTCTTTCTTCAACTTACTTATTTTGTTGATTTACAGATCGTTTATTTGTTGCGTTTTTCTTAAGAGTCACCTACAACGTGTGTGTGCGTGTGCGTGCTTGAGCGGGTGTGTATGTACGTGCTTGTATGTGTACGCACACGGACAGACAAACACTGCAGGGAGAAATATTTTAGTTTGATTTGGGTTTTAGGTTTTGGTCTGATCTCCTTGTGTTGCTCGTCGCGCCCAGGGATAACCAATGAGATGGCTTGCAAGAGACAGTTTCAATCAGGTGTCATAGATTTGGTCCTGGCTTGACCAGAAAATGCATAGAATGTCTTATTGGTCATATGGCCGTCAGGAGCAATGATGAAGTGATGTGAAAGCAAACAACCCCCATGTTTGCGTCTGCTATATTACGAAATTTTGGAGGGTTTGGGGGGGGGGGGGAGGGGGGGTAAATTTGTGCCATACTTGGGAAGATGAGGTTTTCATGATCATTACGTCAGTCCTGATGTCAGCAATCTTTCTCTTCTACAGAGTCAGATGTAAAGTCTCGACGAAGGGCTTTAGTTTTGAAGCATTGAAGACTGATTTCAGTTCATCGGTCTTGTATGTTCGGATTACCGGTACATAAAAAAAAAAAGAAATGAACATTTGCTTGAATTACTTTTATAGTGGAGCCAGGGGTTTGAAAGATATTTAATGACATGCAAAAGAATGTTCTTGTAAGAGCCCCGTTTACACTATTTACAGGTAATCTCTTGCCTGAAAAATAAGCTATGGAAATTTAAAGTGCAAAGTTTTCTGTCTCTGTAGTTCAGTCCAATTCAAGGGAACTAAATCTAATTTTCAAGATCACGCACACTCTTTGGCAAGTCTATAAATTATGGTGAAAGGGGAGAAAACTGGATTGAAGCGTGACCTGATATGCTGAAGGACAACTGGCCGTTTTCAAATAGTACGTACAGTAGAGCACACTTGTAACGAACACGCTTGAAACGAACTGATGGAAGTAACGAACGCATGTCTGTGCCCCATTCTTTTTTCTTATTATTTCAATAAAATTTTAACGCATGTAGCGAACAAGCGATAACGAACTGACGGTTTTAACGAACTCATGCTTATGCCCACCAACGTCTTTTTCTTCTTTGTTTACGTCTGAAGTAACGAAACAGCCCGCGCGGGGTGGGCCTCGGGACAACAGAGTAGGTACCACCCAGTAACTCGCTCGCGTGCGCTATTAACGATTGTCAGCGGCCTATATCTAAAAATAGATTATCGATTGTGTCTCCGGTGTAGTGTGTAGGCTTAGTGAGTGTGTACATTTTGCCCGTCGCTCCATTCTTCATCTTTCTCACGTGGCTTTGTTGTGGATTGTGAAGTTTAACCCTTTCGTGTTTAACCCGGCCCTTAAATATGGCGATTTGAGAGAACGATTTGTTCAACTCGGCTTTGTCTATAACGCCGCCATGTGTTCAACCCGGCCGGCCAGTGTACCCCAGTTTTGTATACAATTTTGAGAGGAAGAACAGTGCATGAATAGCTATAAATAGTAAATAATATCACCAGGTAGTCTTCAGGTGCCCACTGACCCAGTTTGAACCTAACGTGTGGGTTTGGCCTGCAAGTAATGTATTGTATTACACGTGGTCATTCAATAGGCCTGTTCCTCCCTCTAAGCACACGTTTGTAGTACATAGTACATGCATGTACTAGTGTGGTGCCTTTACGTGGGTAGTGTTGTGTGCTTGGATAGCAAACAGGATGGGATGCGATAGTGTGTAATACATGTACGTGTATTGTCCATCTGTCTCAGTGGTCGTGTCCCCGTTTCACGTTCAAATACCAACAAGCACATTTCGGCATTCCAAAATAAATAGGTTCATTTTTTTAGTTCATTCATTTCTCAATAAGTATGCCAATATTCATTATCATAGATACGACATGGGGGCTACAATTTCTAATTAGGCACGCAGCAGCGGCGGCCATAGGGCTGAAAAATGTAAACAAATCAGGTAGCCAGGAAGTCGACCATTAGAGCGCTTCACAGGTAGCCAGAATAGAAACAAGAAAGAGTTAAAGTTGTGAAAGACTCTCCCAATTGATTTTTGATCTAGATTTAGATTCTGTTCCTAGGAGAAAAAGGGAAGAAGCAAATGAACATCACTGCCAAGAAATAAGACTATTAATAAGATAAGATTTTTATCCAGAGCACAGTGCAGAACGGTCTTAAATGTTGTATTATATTTAGTGTGGCATATGACACAGGTTTTGAGGAAAAGAGAAAGGAATTGGGCATGAAGAATGTGCGCAAAAGCCGGGGGGGGGGGGGGGGGGGAGATAGGTGACAGAAAAAAATGTGTGTGTGAGAGGTTGACTGAAATAAAGAACTACTGATATAAAGAACTTTTTTTTCTGTCTGGGGTCGTTCTTTATATCAGTGCTCTACTGTAGTTTGTAGAGTCATCTGAGCTGTTCTTTGAACAACTATGATTGAAATGAGGCTAAGGAACTTTATTATACTGGAGGCTGGACATCCAAACTGTACATAATTCACAAATCAAAAGCCGCTCCTTCGATGTAGATTTTTATTCATACTGAAATTCTTTGTCAGTTCAGAAAGATTTCTAAATCTGACAGAAATAAATTTCAAAACGTAAAAAAACAACAACCAAAAACATTGATATTATTATAACAATTTTTGTCCATAAGAACTTTCAGCAAGTGACTTTGTTACAAGCATTCATAGCAGTTCCAACTGGATTTTATAGCATGATGTCACTGAATGTTATCTCTGAAATATCAGGTTGCAAAATGCCATGATAGCCTCCACTGACATCAGATTTCCTCTCAGAATATTCAGAGAGATGTCCGTGCAAAGTCGGCAATAGGCCCAGGCCAGATGGGACATGTAGGCCCCCATTCCATATTGCTCATTAAATAATTTTGTAGTTAGTGCTAAATATATATTTGTTTATCTACACTTTTATGTATTTCCTTTAAAATATTTATATTTTGTGCTTATTTTGCTCTTGAAATTTTGTGCTTATTTTGCTCTTGAATCTTTTTTCAATATCATTACTGTTTACCACCCCCCCCCCCCCTTTAACTTCTATCAGAAGGCCCTTAAAATTGAAGGCCTACGCCCTCCCTCCCCCCCCCCCCCCCCCCCGCTGTGGCCTATAAAAGAGTCTACCAAAAGCAAAAGTATGAGCCTCCTGCTTTGAAGAGATACCAGAGTCTCTATGCTGTGGAAAATGGCAAGCATAAATGTGTAAGGTGTAAGGTTTATCTAATGAAATGAGCAAACCTAAATCGAGTTTGAACTGGCTGCTGTGTCATCCGCCTTTTCAATACAATAGATTTTCCCTGGAAGTGATATACATGGGGAACAAATGGAACCAGACAGGTGATTCTTACAGCGAAAGGAAAAAAAAAACAAATGCAATCATTATTAAGGAACAGAAATGCTCATGGGGAAAAAATAATCTAGGTTTATTTAACTGGAACTGACCTGGATCTTGGAGAATCACTGTTTAGCCTACTGATAGATCTATAATAGGACATCATCACAACTGTGCTCTATTTTAAATATTATTAAACATTTGAAGTGTTGCACTTTCCATCACTTAATCCATTTCCTGGAATTTAAAGATTAGTAAGCCTTTTTTTAATCTCTTTTTTGTACTTCCTGTAAAAATTCAAAATTGGACATACAGAATGATAAAGAACATTTCATTTGTCAGGAAAATGGCAGTTGAAATTAAGCGAATCCTATAACAACTAAAATATAAATGTACTGAGATAAGGAACAAAATACATTTATTCATTAAGCTTATGTGACACAAAAGTAATAGAACGTCATGTCCAAAAAGAAACGGAAGCAATTTCCTTGTTTTTAGAGACAAACATCTATGTACATGTACATGTGCAAAATTTAACTGCGAGCTGTTAATGCATCACGAAGAAATCTGGGTAAAAAAGAAAAAGCTGATTCAGTTTATTTTGGACATGTCTATACTTGTTTCTGATTATATATACAGTGGAGTCTGCTTAAGATAAACCTCTCAGGACCAAGTCAATAAGTTTATTTTAAGAAAGGTTTATCTTAACCATTTTCAAAGGAAACAACATCTCACATAAGAATAAGAGGTGGATAATAATATACATAGTTCTTATAAACCGCCCATGTGACCCTCACCTTGAAGATAAACGCAATGTATAACACCATGTGCTGACGCATGCCTGAGAGGTGGGTGGGGAGGAAGGCTAGGCTAATCACAAGTGCGTCTCCCATGTGGAGACTGAGATGTACTGGACAAGGTAGTGAAAGCATGGCCCTTCCCAACGTAAACTCCCCTCCTGCATCCACACACATGGCCCTTTTACATCACAAAGACTGCAGGCAATGCTGTGAACTCGACTTTGGCTTTATAAAGCCACTTTTTAGTAAGTTTAGTACGAATCGGGTACTGGTTTACACTTGCGGGCCGATAAGAAGGGTTTATTTTAAGAGAAGGCTGTGTTGTTGGCGTTTATATTAACCAGTCGTTGATTGGTAATGGTAAAGAAGAAAAAAATCGGGACTATGAGGAAAGTTTATTTTAAGCGAGTTTATCTTAAGTGGACTCCACTGTATGCATTATGTAGCAGTTTTAAGCCGGGTGACTCAGTGAGTCGATTCCGCTTTTCGCCTGTCTTGGCTCGGACGCAAGTTTTCTCTTTCTGCCAACGGCCTCAAGACAGGTTTTTGACGGTCGTGAACACGCCAGATAGACGTGTTTCAGTGTTGCCAGTGCGCGAGATATCGCGTGAAACTCCATAGTCCACCTCTCTCACTAAAAGCGAGACGAAACAGAACTGACTCACTGCGACACCAACCTAAAATGAATGTCCAAATTCCCCCAGCGTGGGCAGATCAAGTTAAGGATAATCCAGTCAGCATTTCAAACTAACAGTTCGGGAAAAGGGGAGAGAATTCCCTTGCATTTAAACACCGGTTTCTACGAGAATTGTCTTTCGCCATATCGAACCTTCCACCATGAATATTTTAATAAATATCTGTGTGGGCAGATCAAGTTAAGGATAATCCAGTCAGCATTTCAAACTAACAGTTCGGGAAAAGGGGAGAGAATTCCCTTGCATTTAAAGACCAGTTTCTACAAGAATTGTCTTTCGCAATATTGAACCTTCCACCAGGAATATTTTAATTAATATCTGCGTGGGCAGATCAAGTTAGGGATAATCCAGTCAGCATTTCAAACTAACAGTTCGGGAAAAGGGGAGAGAATTCCCTTGCATTTAAAGACCAGTTTCTACAAGAATTGTCTTTCGCCATATTGAACCTTCCACCATGAATATTTTGGTATGTTAATAACCCAATCATTCAGATTTTCTTTCCATACGTTTTGTCGTGTGAAAACAATGAGTATCTGGTTCAAATATCTGATGGTCCAAATAAAGGGGGAAAAAAAAAAGAAAGAAAGAGAGAAAGAAAAAGGACTCCTTTGTATTCTCTGCATATTTTTCGTTCCCCATTATTATATACTACTAGCAGACACGCGCAAGATAATTTATATCTTGCAAATTTTCCATGTACTAAGCGCAACCGTATATCTAGATCTAGGCTACATTAAAACGGCATTTGGATTCCATGCTATGACTAATAGAACTTACTGACACACCACAATTTCACACAGAATTATTTTTTTTAATCACCCGTTCTACGAACGGTTTCTTTTCTTGGTGCGGAACCAAACTTCCGAGTTCAGTCGGCGTGTCAAAATGGTATCATTCTTCCGGTTCACTCAAAATGGTGAATTAAAATAGAATGACCGAAAAGAAAATCTATTTTGATAAATTCGGGGACAGGACTTTTCGTATGTTTTATGTGACGAAAACCTGGGTATGTAGATGCTGTCGACGTGTGTTAAATTTGAAGGTGTGGGCTAAGTATTAACGGAGGAGTAGAAAGTTCACTTTTATAATAATAGATTAATTACTGTGAAGATGCTTTTACACGCTGGTGGAACTAGAACCAGCTCGGACATACTCTGGATTTGTAGAGGAATTTTGGTTTAAAACTCCAAAACTTTGCGTCATTTCAAATCTTAATGAGTGTGCTGATTATGAATTGTAAACACTGTTCTCTCCAGGCTGTGCGGGTGTGCATACATGTTTTGCAGCCCAAGGAAATTAGTCTGTGTACAAAAGGTAGTTACCTAGTAAAACAAACTGGATAATGGTGTTCAAAATATAGAATAAAATCTTAACTAAATACGTCACTCCTTAGAATATGGTCATACTTATATTATATCAAAACACACCAATACAGTTACAGTACTATTAGGCGTGAGCACAGACTAATAAAATACCCAGACTGGATGAGCCCGTTGTGTGACGTCACAAAACAGCGAAAGGTCATGAACCATCCGCCACATTAGGTTTACGGTTGCGACCGACGCTTCAGCATAGCTACAATGCAGCGGTCGCTAAAAGTCCACACGGTCATCATTAATAACAATAAAAAAAAAGGCAGCTGTAGACAATAAAATGAAATGATAGGCGAGTTAATGCATTATTAATACATGTACAACCAATCTTGACAAATAAAAAGAAATTTCTACTGCAGATAGAACTAGAATCGGAATTTCCCGAGCGGCGGCCACGTTGGTTATAAGGCCGCATCTCATTAACTTCCGTAAAAAACGACACAGCCCGAAGCTCGTGTTTCCAGTCTGTTTAATTTATTAGTCTGTGGGCGTGAGAGATGGGCTGTGGCCAAATGTATCGTGGAACAATTTTCAAGTTTACAATTGTACAATCATGCAGCAACACACATAATTATTTTGATCGTGGGAAAAACAATTTTCACAGCATACGTGTTTTGCCCACAGACTAATTGTAGCTATGCTGAAGCGTCGGTCGCCAACGTAAACCTAAAATGGCGGATGGTTCATGACCTTTCGCTGTTTTGTGACGTCACACAATGGGATCATCCAGTCTGGGTATTTTATTAGTGGCTTTGTCACACTGACTACTAAAATTCAGAGGAAATATTGTTTGTAAAGGATGGTACAAATTGCAGATTCACACTTTTCTTTCCGCGACCATGGCCAAGGAGAATTGAGAAAACTGTTATTTAGCATCAGCCGGCTTGCGACCAATCATCTCATACGCTGGCACTCTTCCGTGCACAGGTAGGTCAGGAGGTGGAGTGACCTTGCCACACAAGAGCTTGGACAGACTGGAGATAGAAACAATACGCAAACGGTGATTTTTTCTTTTTGGAATGTTTGTGCTGTGGAATCAATTATATTTCGCTTGTAAAATATATATTTGAATACGTCTAGTGTTCTTGTTATGTGTTATTCATTTCTTAAACAAAGGGCGTTGCAAATTAAATACCCCCGCCCTCCCTTCTCTCCGTTTTTTTTTTGGTGATTGGGAAGGGGAGGGGGAATTACATTTCATTTTGCGACGACCCCACACTTCCTGTGTGTGTGTTTTTTGTTGTTGTTGCTGTTTTTTTTCTGCTTTTTTTTTTTCGTTTTTGTTTGTTTTTTTGTTTTTGTAATTTGTCACTGGTATCATGCTGAAGTGAGGCAATGCTGATGAGGAAACGAATACCCTGGAACGTTGCATACAACTATCTTTTCCCTGCCCTGTTTGTTTTTCACTTAAGTTTGGTTTCAGCAAGGATTTCTTGAATCAATGGGATTTTTCAGAGTGACAAGCGTCCTTAATTCTCATGAAACACAAAGCTTAAAGAGTGTTAATGAACTTATATTTAAAGACCATACGTACAAATGAGGGCAATTGTTATTTTCTTTTTTTTTCAGCTGCACTGTGTTATAACATTTTTCTGCTATTATCAGGCTGGTGATGTCTATTTGCATTGTTCAGTGTGGATTAAACGCTGGAGGAGATGTAGTCAAAACTGATCCCTAGTACATGTAGGCCTACAACTTCCTAGAACCAGCATAGAAAAAGAATGAAAAGAAAAAGAATGACTTGCAATGTTTTAGTTGAAGTAGAGGATATTCATCAGGGTAACAAAAAGGTAAATAAATAATTTTAAAAACTTGAAAAGACGATTGCACAGGATGGTATTTGTCACTTTATCAAACTTTTAAATCTTACTTTGTCCTTATTTCGCTCAAGATGTCCTCATCAGGATGCTCCTCCTTATAACGTGTTAAGAAATGAAAAGACTTGAGATAATCTATATAAGTGTCCAAAGTCCACTTCTTGTCAATGAACATGCCATCATATCTTCAACAGAAAAGAAAAATGCATCATTTCATCAGGTATATGAAGGTTTTAAATGTGCGTCATGAGTCTATACCACAAAAAGAGGACTGTCGGCGGAACTGCTCTTGGCCAATCAAAGGCAGGAATACCATGTCTCACCTAATCTCAAAAAGCACATACTTCCGCTACTAAATGAGAATACAGCAATTAACTGTAATCATAGTAATATCGCAGTTTGTGGTGAATAAAACATTTTAGCATTTGAAAGTCGCACCGTTATATCATGCGCCAAAGTCCCTTATACATGTAGTCATTAATTTACCCGTGACATACTGCTGTTCACTACAAGTCCGCACACTTGGTAACCATAAGAGAGTGAATCAGAAATGAGTGCTGGATCATAAAGGAGAAGAGAGGAGTTGTAGGGAGAAGGGGGGGGGGGGGGGGAGAGGAGACAGTGAGCAGGTTTATCCTGGGCCACATCTTGGTACCTCTGTTGTTTGTGACTAATGAAATTCTGCTAATGATTACGGGTTTTGAGTTGAGTTGGGGTTAAATGGCGCGCTGACACGACAGCCTCCCTCAGGTAGGACAAGTTGCGCTGCCTGTCCACGACAACCTCCCTCAGGTAGGACAAGTTGCGCTGCCTGTCCACGACAGCACCCCTCAGGTAGAACAAGTTGCGCTGCCTGTCCACGACAGCCTCGCTCAGGTAGGACAAGTTGCGCTGCCTGGCCACGACAGCCTCCCTCAGGTGGGACAAGTTGCGTTGCCTATCCACGACAGCCTCCCTCAGGTAGGACAAGTTGCGCTGCATGGCCACGTCAGAAAATAATTCGCTCCTGGATCCCAAAGCATAGGGGCTTCTTCGTATTATATGAGTCAGGGGGATTCAAACTCATTTCGTCGCTGCCGGATTCTAAACGGCTAATTCGGTTTTTGTAAATTTTACAGGAGAGTGAAAAAACTGAATAGCAAGGCTATCATACACATTTTGGAGCTGGGAATCGGTACTGATACTAAAAATGTTTCCCATTACATATCCAGGGCTTATTTTATTTATAGGATGTGTTATGTGATGTCACTCTTAATTCTGGAAAAAAACGAGTACACTGCATTTTCAGAGTTAGTTGTTTAGAATCCTGCAGTGACGATTTGATTTAAATAGCACACTTGTTTCAGGTTGTTCATTTTTTTTTTTTTGTCATGGTGAAATTCAAGTAAAAGTAGGGGGGGGGGGGGAGGGCGGGGGGATCTATCTGATTTTCCGTTTGTTTGAAAAGTCGGTTCTACTAAACTGTTCATGCCTTGCCAATTAATGGAGTCTTGAAAAGAAAAGAAAGAATTGATTTATCTTCAGGTTACAAACAATGGTTAACTCTAGGTCTGTAGTGAAGTAGTCACTGCACTAAAAAATCTTATAGATTGCAATTTTCCCCCCTAAGACAATAGTATCTGTGCGCTGAATACTTGTGCAAATGTAACCTTGAAATTAATTCAAGATAATTATGACACAGCCTGTATCTCGTTTGCCAACAGAACCACACTGGCGTTAATTAATATATGCATAAATATGATTGCCTCAGGTAGGATGCCTTAGGTTCTATGTTCAGATAACAATAATAATACATGTAGCACAACGCAACGTTATTTCACCTATTTATGAACCAGTTATACAATGAAAAGATACCGGAACACCAGACCCAAACACAGTGAGTTAACAATGACTCTGCTCTTCGCCCAGGATTTTGGAGATTCTTGGCGCAGTTGTTCATGGAGCAAGTCTTCTGTCATGAAACATCCTACAGTGTATCAATACTATAATTAGTATAAAGCTCTATTTGAAGATTCTGTGTCTTTAGCAGGATAATTTGATGCCATGAAGGTAGGAAACTGGTGACAGAAATAACTAACTTTCTCCAGTCCAACCAATGAACTGCCGTGCCGATAGTCACGAGGTCTACACAAGTCGATGGTATGAATGAGAGATCCTCAGCAATCCCCACACGAAACTCGACATTTGGTACATCTTTTGGACAAGCTGCGATTTGTTCCGATTTGGGAATTAATCCAGCTCCAGACCAGTGCTCAGTTATGATGGCCACCAGTGTGGAGAAACCTGTCTCCTTCAAATTTTCTTCTCAACTGCAGATGTTGATAATTTTTAAGCAAAAAAAAAGAAATCCAGAGCAAATTTATCCCCTGGACATAAATTTGTTTTGTATTTATTCATAACTAGCCGAACCGCGCAAGATATATCTTGTAAATTTTCCATGTACTAAGCGCAACCGTATATCTAGATCTAGGCTACATTAAAACGACATTTGGATTCCATGCTATGACTAATAGAACTTACTGTTACACCACAATTTCACACAGAATTATTTTATTTAATTACCCGTCCTACGAACGGTTTCGTTCCTCGTTGCGGAACAAAACTTCTGCGTTCAGCCAGCGCGTCAAAATGGTATCATTCTTCCGGTTCACTCAAAATGGTGAATTAAAATAGAATGACCGAAAAAAATCTATTTTGATAAATTCGGGAACACGAGTTTTCGTGTTTTATGTGGCGAAAACCTGGGTATGTAGATACTGTCGACGTCTGTAAAATTTGAAGCGTGTGGGCTAAGTATTAACTGAGGAGTAGGCCAACATAGTCTCCAAAGTTCACTTTTATAATAATAGATATACATGTACAAGCAGAAGCACAACAGTTTTAGGCAAGAAATATTCCAATATTCATTTGTGTTTTTTAAATCACTTCTAGTGACATGTCATGGCCATACAGGTAAATGACACAATAAAACAGTTCATAGGTCCAGACTTACCTGTTTACCATCTCCATCCCGTGCATTTTCACAGCATGGAAATTAGACATGACGACCTCAAGGACGCTTTGTGTATACGCATACTGACCGAATTTGTCCAGCCGAACCTACCATGACAATACAAAATTGTACAACCTGGAATATCGCTTGTAAACACAAATGATTAATGAATATAGCGTACTTGTTAATTTTGCACAAATCCTTTTTTTTTTAATCTGTGGTTGTCATCAGAGAAACCCCAAAGACTGGCGGACACTCAGAATTTTATCAATAGATCTTACACAATAAAAGAAATTGCAAAGCAAAAGATGCTCGTACATCACAACAGTACCACATCACTCATGGCTAAAAAGTTATACACAATGTGCAAATTCTCATGGACGATATTAATTTAAGGTTGTTGGCGCGCCGGGTCAGGTCTCGTCTTGCGTCTGTTTTGATTGAGGTGCGCGGTCTCTATTTCTGCCAGCTGAACCTCACCAGTTTTGAGCATCCCAAACCAGTGAGACAATCGTACTTCAGACTGGCCAGTGTGTGAGGTACCCGAACCTGTGAGACAGTCGTACTTCAGTTTAGCCAGTGTGTGAGGTACCCGAACCAGTGAGACAATCGTACTTCAGTCTAGCCAATGTGTGAGGTACCCGAAACAGTGAGACAGTCGTACCCAAGACCCACTATACCAAGACGGTGCAATTCAAGCACTTCCGTCCGCTGGCCAGGAGTTTCTAAAAATAGTCCGGCGCGTACAATCGTAAACACAGGCATGCGGTTCGTCGTACCGGTACGTGTTAATCGAGGAGACCAGTGCTCCTTTGTGAAGAATCAAAATTAACACTTTGCAAGGCTGTTTGCCGACTTGAAGTTTGTCTATTATAGCAAATTGGACTTCAGACATACACCTTTGCACTCCTCAAACAGTCCCAATATTGTTGTGTTGGACTAATGCATGTGTGCTATGGAGATCATCAGTTGTGTGTTTGTGTTTGTGAAGAGGGAGGGGCTTAAAAGTCTAATTGCTAATTCAACTTTCGGTATACATGTACTTTTGTTTGTTTGAGGAAGCCGTAAAACGTCATGGATCAAATACTGATAAACTTTCTCAAAGCTAAGGAATCCCATACGTACAATCAATAATTATGTGAATGAACTTTTCCACTTGATCATCCCGAATTTCTTTTAAAGGAAGTGTTTTGTTGTTGTTTGTTTGTTTGTTTGTTTCTTTCCTTTTTCCTTATTAATCTTCAAGCAATAGAAATTCAATCAGAAATAGTGCCCCAAAACAGAAAATTTCAGGAAAGAAAGTTGGAAAACTGAAGAAGCTGCAACATGAGTAACACTTTTTCAACGTTCATTATCATCAGAATACTGTGGCTGGATTTTGTTGAGTTTTTGTTGATTTTTTAAATCGCCCATCTGGTCACTTTTCCTACTTCATTACCCTTTTTCTGCTACCGTGGTTATCTCTACACTTTTTCATCAACTAGAAGATGTAAATTTCCTCTCTGGTCTGATGTATGTGAGAACTACATTCAAGGTTTGTGTTTTATACCCATTTATTTGCTTTAATCATTTAAATAATGGCCCATCTGGTCTCTTTTCCTACTTCATTCCTCTTGTTCTGCTACCCTGGTTATCCCTACACTTTTTCATAAGATTAGAAGATGTACCGCTACAGCTCCCCTTTGGTTTTATGTATGTAGGAACTCCATTCAAAATTTCCAGTTTATACTCATTTATTTGCTTTAATCATTAAATTAATTCTTTGAATAGATGCTCTATTGTACAGTTCTTGGAAGTCTATAAACCTCATCTCATCTAATGGGACATAAAGAAAATATAATTGTTTACTTCATGCCACCACTAAATCTTTGCTAACCGAGCCATGACTGGGCACACCACACGCGCTGGGTCAGTCTAGCAGACAACGCACGCGGCGGAACTCTTCGCCTTTGTATTTAACGATCGATTGCACCGTCTTGGTATAGCGGGTCTTGGGTCGTACTTCAGTCTAGCCAGTGTGTGAGGTACCCGAACCTGTGAGACAGTCGTACTTCAGTCTAGCCAATGTGTGAGGTACCCGAACCAGTGAGACTATCGTACTTCAGTCTAGCCAGTGTGTGAGGTAACCGAACCAGTGAGACAGTCGTACTTCAGTCTAGCCAGTGTGTGAGGTAACCGAACCAGTGAGACAGTCGTACTTCAGTCTAGCCAGTGTGTGAGGTACCCGAACTAGTGAGACAATCGTACTTCAGTCTGGCCAATGTGTGAGGTACCCTAACCAGTGAGACAATCGTACTTCAGTCTGGCCAATGTGTGAGGTACCCGAACCATTGAGACAATCGTACTTCAGTCTAGCCAATGTGTGAGGTACCCGAACCAGTGAGACAGCCGTACTTCAGTCTGGCCAATGTGTGAGGTACCCGAACCAGTGAGACAGTCGTACTTCAGTCTAGCCAATGTGTGAGGTACCTGAACCAGTGAGACAATCGTACTTCAGTCTAGCCAGTGTGTGAGGTACCCGAACCAGTGAGACAATCGTACTTCAGTCTGGCCAGTGTGTGAGGTACCCGAACCAGTGAGACAGTCGTAGTTCAGTCTGGCCAATGTGTGAGGTACCCGAACCAGTGAGACAGTCGTACTTCAGTCTGGCCAATATGTGAGGTACCCGAAATAGTGAGACAATCGTACTTCAGTCTGGCCAATGTGTGAGGTACCCGAACCAGTGAGACAGTCGTACTTCAGTCTGGCCAATGTGTGAGGTACCCGGACCAATGAGACAATCATACTTCAGTCTGGCCAGTGTGTGAGGTACCCGAACAAGTGAGACAATCGTACTTCAGCCTGGCCAATGTGTGAGGTACCCGAACCAGTGAGACAGTCGTACTTCAGTCTGCCCAATGTGTGAGGTACCCGAACAAGTGAGACAATCGTACTTCAGCTTGGCCAATGTGTGAGGTACCCGAAATAGTGAGACAATCGTACTTCAGTCTAGCCAGTGTGTGAGGTACCCGAACCAGTGAGTCAATCGTACTTCAGCCTGGCCATTGTGTGAGGTACCCCAGGGATGGCAATTGGTCAAAGCCATTTCAGAGGAAACCTAATGCGGCCGGGGTCCAGGGGCCGCCTTAGGCCCCGGTGGGGTCAAGGGGCAAAGCCAGTTTCGTCAAAGAAGTCACTCCGAGAACTAACAATATCTTTGCGGGTAGCCATTTTGAAGAAACTAGTAAACAGGAAGTGGACGCAAGGGAAATCATTCACGAAAGCCTACGATTCACAGACTATGCCAGATTTCTTGTCAATCGCAAACTTACTATAATATTTTTTAATTTTTTTTTAAGCTGACTGTACCGCGAGCGAAAAAAAATTTCCGAGGATGCTCAAAATCAACTTCCGCGGAAATCCGTGTTTCCGCGGAAAATTCCCATCCCTGGTACCCGAACCAGTGAGACAGTCGTACTTCAGTCTAGCCAGTGTGTGGGGTACCCGAACCAGTGAGACAATCGTACTTCAGTCTAGCCAATGTGTGAGGTACCCGAACCAGTGAGACTATCGTACTTCAGTCTAGCCAGTGTGAGAGGTAACCGAACCAGTGAGACAGTCGTACTTCAGTCTAGCCAGTGTGTGATGTAACCGAATCAGTGAGACAGTCGTACTTCAGTCTAGCCAGTGTGTGAGGTAACCGAACCAGTGAGACAATCGTACTTCAGTCTAGCCAATGTGTGAGGTACCCGAACCAGTGAGACAATCGTACTTCAGTCTAGCCAGTGTATGGGGTATCCGAACCAGTGAGACAATCGTACTTCAGTCTGGCCAATGTGTGAGTTACCGTTAACCTCAACATTTCACATCTCACGCTGAAACCGCCACAAAACAGACTGGACTCAGAGCGCCACCAGCCGACAACGTCATCTCTTTTACCTCTCTCAGTTAGTCAAGCACTAGGTTGTAACGAATGTCTTCATCCGAATTATGTACCTACCTGCAGCATATACTGGTAAGCTTCAAAATTGTCTAATTTCTCATAATTCGCAGTGTAGACTGCTAGGACACCAAGTGGCTTCAAAATTCGTTTGACTTCCTCGCAAAATCTAAAAAGAAGAACAAAATGTGTGTATGTGTGCGTGTGTGTAATTGTGCGTGTGTGTGTGGCTGGAAAAAATCTTCCATTTGTTTTTTTTTTTTTTCTGCTTCTGAATTCCATTTTTGGGGGGTGGGTGCTATTTACAAGGAGTTGACCTGCCTGTAGAAATCTTTTTTATATTTTTAAATATCTGAAGTTTAACACCATAGCCCCGCCCCCCCCCCCCTGTTTCTGCAGCGGTATCATTTCACTTTGGATCCACTTCCGTCACAAATACTTGCCGATTTCAATGTTATTTTTGCACTAATATTTTGTACTGCTTATTGCACTGATAGGGATAGTTCAATGGTGTCCTGAATTGTAGGATAAGGTCCCGGAATGTAGGTCAGACCGAAGCTTCATGTACAACAAATAAAAGTAAATTAGAGAGGGACGGTGAGCAATATCTATTGAATTTACTTAAATCCTTTTTAACCTACACACGTTGAGTTGTGTGGTGCGCCTAGGGTAATAAGGAAATGGTCAAAACAAGGGTGGCGGAGTGGGGGTACCGGGTCTCTTTCTTTTAGGAAAACTGAATTTTAAGATTTGATCGATCATTACATGATTGTAAAAGGATATATAAAATGTACAGCTTTGCAGCGATTGTCTTGAAAAGCCGAAGCCGAGTCCACTATATCTTGTCTTGCTTGTAATTTTCATTTCCGACTTCGGCTCGACTCCGGATGACGAAAGTGAAACGAAACCCAAGCCACTGTGTTTGACCCCTAAGATGGACTATGAATTAACACATGAAACATTCTACAGCGTATCGATACTACAAAGCTCGATTTAAAGATTCCGTGTCTTTGGCAGGATAATTTGATGCCATGAAGGTAGGAAATTGGTAACAGAAATAACTAACTTCTTCCAGTCCAACCAATGGACCGCCGTGCCGACAGTCACGAGGTCTACAGAAGTCGATGGTATGAATGAGAGATCCTCAGCAATCCCCACACGAAACTCGACATTTGGTAGATCTTTGGGACAAGCTGCGATTTGTTCCTCACTCACATCAATTCCAATCACCTGTAAGCGGGACAAAAGAAAGGTTATAAATAATAATTAAGTGACATGAGATGATTATAAAACCAAACCAGGAAAGTTCAAATTGAATATTTCATTTTTCAGAGCCGCCTGCTGGTCTAATGTCAAGCTGTGCGACCCTCGTGTCACAGTGAATAAAAGCCGTAATAGTAGAAAACAAGATTTTGAGGAAAATCTAAGAGATGAGAAGCAGGTCAAACGTCGAGGAGAGTTTGAGCGGGTCAAAAAACGAGGCAAACAATTGGCTAAGGGAACAACTCAGACCTATCATATCGACTGAGTATAGTACAAAGAGCAATGTTTATCTCACTTTCGGGCAAGTTTAAGGTCACGGGACTTTGGAATCTTTGGTAAACCTGGTGAAGCCCGGACGGGAGGCGGTGTGGAGGGGGGGCTCTGTGATCCTTTAAGCAATTAAACTATAATCAGCACCTCAGTGAACAGAGTTTATTATCTCTACTCTTTTTAGCGAAAATAGATGTTCGCAGTTTCTTTTTTTCATAGGCATTTCTCCGAGTTCCCCTACCCACTCTGGCTCCATGTACAGTAACCTGATGAATTGAACGTACATTGTGCCCAGTTACTAAACATCAGGAAAGGGCAATATCTGAAAATGTCGTTCTCATATACCGGTATCTAGTATCAAACCTAGTGAATGCAAATCATGTGACTAATCCTTGAATAAAAACCTGACATGGAAAAGCGGAAGTCAACTCCATCATTTTTGACAACATTTGAAGACCAGAGGGGAAGACCTAGCATATTCACAAAAATGGATTTTCTCCTTATGGTAACCTGTCCCCGGAGAAAATCGCGGCCGCAAAATTCGCCACGGAAATAAATAAGCATCCACAAAAATATCACTTTACCAGACTATTTCTACTGAAAATCTGCTGTGTCTCTACTAAGCAAAATAAATGTATAAATAGATAAATAAATAAATAAATAAAAAGACTTAGCGATTCAAGATAATGACAAAATTCGTCGGCCAGTTACCGTCATGACTGGTGAACGAGTGAGCCAAACTGCCTTTGACATACTTGCAGGGCCGTGCTAAGACCTTTAGAGGCCCCAAATACATGTAGTAAAAAGATTTTGGTGCCCCCACATAGCGTTTATTATGTAATTCAAAATATATACCAAAAATAACAACAAAATGAAATTTTATTTTTCGAAATGAAACAAAACTTACAGTAATATGGAAAATCACGTATATTTTGTGCACTTCCACTTTATTTGAAAAGTTTTCTCCTACGTTTTCCAAGTGCAAAGTCTTTGATCAGATCCTCGAAGCTAATCTAAGGCAACACATCTGCTTTTATACACAGTAGAGATAAGGCATGGTAAATTCGGCAATGAAAAATTTCTGTGGTGCCCCCCCCCCCCCCCCCTTGATGCCTTAAGCACGTGATTATTTTGCTTAATGGTTAATCCAGCACTGCATACTTGCTATCAAATTATAAACACACAGCAAACCCTGTGTCTACGATCGTAATAATGTTCGTGTTTACCAGGTAGCGATGCACAAGTACTAGTGTCAACAGTACGGTCTCCGTATGTCAATTGTCATATTAAAAAAAAAAAAATGCTTTTTCGTACTAGGTCCGGAAACTACTTGTATTATAAGCTTGATTTACGTGCAACTGGAAAACTGAATGATCTTAGATCTTCTTATGTTATAGCGCACATGTTTGGACATTGTTTTCAGTTCCACGTTGTAAGTTTCATTTCTGAACTCATTATTGTTTGTCGACATTACATTACAACATTATATTGAACCTCATGTTAACAGTTTGGATTCATAACACTCACAGAAGTCTGTTCAATATAAACAATTACATGTATATTATTGATCCAGATTGTTTGAAATGTTCAGTTATAATTATAGCTTTAGCTTTGTGTTCAAATTTTGTGACAAAATTGAAACATATTTTGTTGTTGAAAATTCTTCATAACATTATGTTTTTATTCGTGCATGCAGTATGGTAATTTAAATTTTATAGCAAAATTTTATTTCTTCGGCAAATTCTTTAGCAAAATGTCACGAAATTTATGGCAAAATTCAGGCTTAAAAATGACAAATTTCTCCTGGAACAGTTTATCCCCGAATAGTGCAATTTATTTCTTCAGTTTCTTCCCTGTACAAGCGAAGTTTAAAAAAACAACAACAACAACTGCAATCTTATAACAGAATGGACTTTCAAACTTCAAAACTCGATTTCCCCAGTTTCACATCTTTGTGACTAGTTGTTTCTGCCCCTTACGGTCTTCAGTTGTGATAACTGCTTAATTGAAGACAAGTTGGGTACATATTTCTACCTGCCTTTTTGAAACGCTGAGATAAGGGCATTGTCGACCTGCCAGTGCCACAGGCCGCATCCACAGCGACATCAAACTGACCCGTTCCAAATTTCTGATGGTAATTATAGATGTTGGTATAGACTTCCTCAGGATAGCCTGGCCTGTGATTCTTGTAACACTCAGCAAACTCCTTGCCTGTATGGTAAGAATGGATGCAGGTATTCTGTTGTCCTTGTTCCTCCATGAGTTTATCTGGGGATCTGACAAACGAGAGTTTGAGGCAAATTTGTACAAAAGATTATACAGTTTGAATTTGGGTTTAACGGCGCATGCGTGCCGGCAACATTACAGCCACTTTGCTCATTTCGCGGGTTTTTTTTTGTGGGGGGGGGGGGGGGGGGGGGGGGTGGGCAACTCACTGTAACTTGATTCATTTAAATGCCACAAACAAAAGTCTAATGGGAAGCGAGTCTGCTCTCTCCACCCGACTTGTGACTGAAGAATCATGAAAATGGGTCACTGCAGGTCTCCTCTGGCCTCTCATTTCCCGCGCAGCAAAGCGCGATTTTTCGGACAGCCGCGGCATTTGTGAACAACTAAACGTTTGACTGTTACCTTTGCATCATGCACAAGTCTCGCGGTCAGTCTCGGATCCGAGGTCTGGGAGTTGACATCAGTGTTGGAGTCGTGACGTCACTCCTCGGGTTGGTGCCTGACACTGCGCCGCGTGAGGATACACATGTAGTGCACCACATCCGTGTTGCCTAGAATTAGACTAGCCTATAAGCAAGGCGTGTTTTAAAATTACGTGAAGCGTGTTAAGACTGGACTACTTAGCTGTCTGTACAAAACTGGATTTTAATCCAAAGAATACAGAGCTGTCTTGATTTAACACAGAAAAGTAGCAAGTGAAATCTTTCTACAAAAACAACGAAAAAGAAAACAACGAGCTATTGCATTGCAAGCACGTAAATATATTGTATCTGTAAAATGATGGATTAACGAATGAAAAACAGCAACAACAACGTAGCAAACATCCTTAGAAAAGCACCATCACTATCCATACACAGGCATGTAACACACTAAAATTAACCATAAATTTCGACAACCTTAACACAATGCAATTGTAATTCTAATTTGCAAACATCACAAGTATTTACGAGAAGAGGGTGCAGGTAAAACTTGTAGATCCATCTGAATTGTAACTATTAACAACTACGATAACAATGAC
The DNA here is from genome assembly GCA_963931925.1 of Onchidella celtica. Lineage (NCBI taxonomy): Eukaryota > Metazoa > Mollusca > Gastropoda > Systellommatophora > Onchidiidae > Onchidella > Onchidella celtica. The sequence goes on from OZ007575.1 coordinate 4,929,676, forward strand.
CATTGAAACAACACGACCAAGTGAAACGACAGTACCAAAGGAATAACCACTACAATCAGAACTTGGCCAGTGAGAAAAAATAATCAAGAAAAAAAAGAAGAAGGGAGGGAGAGAACGATAGAAAAATAAAGAAAAATGTGGGAGACAATAATAAGGAACCTAATGCCATGTACATTATTTATCAACAACGACACCAAAAAAACTGCCAAAGTAGCAACAACAGCAATTAGTAGAAAGAAGGAGTAAAAGATGAAGAAGAAGAGAAAAGACCAACAACAAAGAATGCAGTAACAATCTCAACAACAGCAACAACGACATTAATGATAGCACATCTAGCTCAGGCCACAGACTAATAAATTAACCAGACTGGAAACACGGGCTTCGGGCTGTGTAGTTTTTTTCAAGTGGATATCGTTCCTGTTGAAGTCTTTTATTGTTCGTTTTTTTTTTACTTGAAAAAGGTGAAAGCCGAAAATTTTGTGTATTTTCTGTCTTTTCTTTAGTTTGCTTTGTATTGTTTGGGTTTTATTTCTCAAGCGGGGTTTTGCAACATACAACCTTTTCTTTTTGCCCAATTTTGACTTTACTTATAGCCCTGCTGCAACACCCCACAGTTTTTCTGTGGTTTTTATGGTTGTGGACTTATGCAATACAAAACCACATTTCATCTATTTTTCGAGTTTTCAGCTCACTGCTAAAGGCTGAAAAACTTATGATTTTATCATTTTCAAGCCATTTGGAAAATGTTCGGTTATAATCCATCTCTTCTGCTCTCTGCTGTCTTTCTTCTGGTGTTTTTCTTTTGTGAGTCGGCATTTCTGACAAATACTGCGGCTAGTTTGAAAATATTGATGGATAAGCACCATTGCTTAACTTGGGTATTGTCCTTTCAACAGTCAGAGTACTTCCATCTGTTATGAGAGCAAATTATAGTGGTAAAATAGATCTAGATCTAAAATCCTCATCCGCAAATCGAGGCTCCCAGGCACGATTTCTAAGTTTTAGCCTGAAGGGCAGTTTTTTTAAAACTTACAAACAAAAAAAAAAAAAGCCCAGGCTTACCGTTTGGCTTAGATTCAAGACTTGAATTATTAAACTTTTAGATCTAGAATCTATTATAATTCTAAACGTCTGCACCTATAGATAGATTTTAGTGGCCTAATGCATGTCATTGGGGGGAGGGGGGATCTCTTAGATCTTGGACTTTAGATTCTAGACTCTAAAGCCGCCCCCCCCCCCCCTGTCACACGTTCAAGCCCGGCTCATACTCATAGCCTCGCCCAAAATCCAGGTTAACTTTACACACACACGCTGCGGCCAGGCTCTATGAAAACTTTCCCGCCACTACGAGGACTGATTGCACACCGTAGATATACACTACTAAACGTTGCACACAGAAGTGCGGAAAGGATGTTTCATTGACACACAGAACACTTGAGCCCTCGACCACTGTGTACATAGTTTAAACACTTCAGTTCGGACCATTTTGGCAGCCAGCCAAGATTGAAAAGTCGTCTCTAAATCAAAAGGACGGCATCGGAATGTTAGAAGCGGGCATCCAGCATGAATCGGTAGGGAAAAATGTGGAGAATCTGGTGCACCCGGATGCCCTGCACGAAAATGGATATTAAGGCAGTAATTAGCAATTAAAGTTCATTATTTTGCATAATTTCATAGAGGTACAAACGGAGCTCCATACTTTTCCTAGGCACACAATAGCTTGAACTGTTGCACCGCAAAGGTCTTTTCGTGCCCAAGAGGTGAAAACCTGAGCGATTTATTACTTCACCTGACACCTCTGCGGCAACTCGATTTGGTACCTGTAATGTTTCGTTATGGGCGTTCCAAATCACTTCAATCAGATCTAAGTCTAAGACACACCAAACTCAACAAATGCGTGTTCACAGTGTTCCCAGATTTTTTTTTAAAAACCCGCGAAAGTTACAAAAAAACTAGCCCAAAAACCGCCAAACTGACAATTTTTTTCCAGCCCAAACCCGCCAACTGAAAGTAATCATGTTTTATTGAGGTAAATAAACAAGTAATGGTAATAACTAATGTGTCTATGGATTATTTGCCTCTAATCCTAGCAGTATGTTAGAAATACATATTATATGCGATATTGATGAGAAAATTTGGGGGTATGAATTAAATTTATAGATAAAACAAGTTCAGTGCTCGTGCAAGGCAAGTAGAGCTGTTTTAAAAGACGATACAGCATTATTGAGGATTGTCACGAGTGGAGTGAGTGCAATTAAGGGGATTGCTACAGAGCGGGTGTAGAGTAAGAAAGGCTCACAGTAGACAGCAAGTTAAGCGTGCTGTTGTGAGTAGTGGGGGCGGGGTCTGAAGGAGGCGAAAGCGCGGTATTACTATCACTGCAAGTTAGAAGGTCCTAAGGAGCGGACCTGTGAATGAGAGCCCATCGGGCGGACATAAAAGAAAGCAGTCGGGAGACGGATGAGTGTTGTTCCAGTAATGACTGGTGTCGGGGACGGGCCGCAGAGCCACCTCGATGAGCACAGGGGATAGGCCAGCATAGGGCCGGAGGCCACACATAGGCCAGAAGTGAGGCTGTCAGTACAGGACAGTAGAGGCACATAAAGTCGTGGCAGTCAGGCCACGGACAGGGACGTAGATATGAGAGTGAATGAGATACTATATTGTTGCCATGTTGATAGGCTAGTGAACTGATACTATGTTGTTGCCATGTTGATGGCTATGGAATTACTAATGTGTTATTGCCCTGCTGAGGTGCTAGGGGAGTGTTAAGGGGTATGATAATAGGAAGGTGATATTGAGAGACTGCGGTGCCGGTGAATCATTAATGTACTATTAAGACCCTGAGGGGAGAGGCTGAGGCCGAAGTGCCTTTAGGAGTAACTACCGGATTGTGGATCCGAGGGAGCGTGTGTGTGAGAATAAGGCCGTTGTACGGCAGTCATTTCAATAATATAATATATGTAATTGCGCTATTATATGTATAATTATGTTTAATAAATGTGTGAGTCTGATGGATTGTTCTGTTAAGTGTTAACTTGTTTGTTCGTGATTGTCGTCCTGTCATAAACTATTACATCTCCCAGTCTGGGATTTGTGACACTGGGGGCTCGTCCGTTGTGACACTGGGGGCTCGTCCGTTGTGACACTGGGGGCTCGTCCTGTTTACCTGTGGTCATTCTGACAGTGTGTATTCGTTATATCTAGTTGTTTTTCTGTTGTGCTAGGAATTCATGCTGTTGTCGTTGTTCGTGGGATGAATGGAATTTTCATGATATGATTTATGTATATTTATGAATATGTATTGATGCATGTATTTTGATGAATATGTATTAATGTGTACTTAAATTTCTGCAGAGTGTGCGTGCAGCCTGAGGAGACAAGCAGCCAGAGCTCCGATTAAGGGGAGGAGTTAAACTCAAAATTCAAAGTTAAGTGAAGCTGAAATTTTGTGCCCTGGATTGTGGGCTGTCCCTTTGATCTGTCTTTTTCCCTGTTTTTGCTGTTTTTGTTGTCGTTATTGATTATACGGGCGGTGGCGCGGGTTTGCTGTGTTGAACTTAGTTTATCCTTTTAAAAAGGTGTGGTAAACTTTGGAACTTCGTTCATCACAGTGAACAGTTCTATAGGGACCTGTATTTTTGTTTAGATTGTAGCGTTCTATCTTCCTCGTTGTTTTAGGAAGACGTTTCTCTTGTCCTTCTTCTCCCTAGTTGTAGATACGTTCTTTTTTTCAGACTCTGTTCTTGTTTGTACTGTGTAGTATAATCGGCGTAGTAGGTTGCATTTTTTTCCATTATAGTTTTTTTTTGTAGAAGCTTTGTCCTAGTCTGGTTCGTTGTCCTTGACGTACTTGTGGTCCTTCTACTGAATTTTCTCATTCTTATCTTTTCCTTTCGTTTTGTTATTTAATAGTGCTAGACATTTTATAAACATACAATTAGTTAGAGAGAGTAGGCTGTAGAATGTTTAGTTAGGGGTGTTTCTGAATGGTATTTGGGTTTTGTTATATCTGGTGTGATCTCAGGTCTCTGGTCGTGTCGTTAGTGATCATACCGACAGGTTGGTCGTTCGCATAATAGATACCATAACCATAAATCTGTGAAATGGCGGAACTCCAACAATTAATGAAATTGGGTAAGGAACTTGGCCTTGAGGGAGAGGAGCTACGCGGCTGGATTAAAGAACAGCAGGCGGATTTGCGCGATGAGCGTGCTAAGGATAGAGAGCGAGAAAAAGAGGCTAAGGCTCAGGAACAGGAGAGAGAGGCTAAGGATAAGGAAGAGGAAAGAGAGTTTAAGTTAAAGGAGTTGCAGCAGGAGAGGGAGTTAAAGTTAAGGGAGATAGAAGCCCAAGAGCGGGAGATAGAGGCTAGGGATAAGCAACAGGAGAGAGAGGCGCGAATAAGAATCGCCGAGTTGGAAATCAAAAAGAGTGCGCCAACAGAAACAGTTGAGCGGCAGGTACACAATAAAGGTGGCGTTAGGATTAAGCTCCCTACGTTCGACGACCGGAAGGACGACATAGACGCCTTCCTTTACAGGTTCGAACTGAACGCACAATTGCAATGGGGGGAAAATAAGGAATTATGGGCCACGTACCTGGCGTCGCTATTGCAGGGGCGAGCGTTAACATACTTTAAAGAGCTACAGCGCGAAGACGTGCAAGATTACGATAAGCTGAAGGCTTTGCTGCTTCGCCGATTTGCGCGTACCGAGGAATATTTCCGGGAGCAGTTTAGGCGAGCACGTGCAGACACCAGGGAGGATTTTGCTGCCTTCGTCGCGAGACTAACGGAGTATTTCGCGAACTGGGTAGACTTGGCGCATGTGGGCACGGATTTCGCTAAACTGAAAGACCTAATGATCCGTGACCAGCTGTACGCGTCGTGCCACAAAGACCTGGTGGCTTTCCTGAAAGAGAACGAACCCGCGACGGTGCAGGAGGCGTCTAAGTTGGCGGAGGCATACCGTACGGCGCATCCGTCCAAACCAGTCGCCAGGGCGTACGTCCAAGATGCTGGGTACGTCGCCGTTGTCGAAGGGTCGCCGGCAGGACTTAAGGACAGGTCGCGTCAGCGTGGTGCCTATAGTGGGCAAGCCCAGGGGCAGCGTAGGGGCTATCACCAATCACCCGCATATGGATCCGGTAAGTTTGACCGAGCAGGAGGGCTAGGTCGCGGTAATGGCCGGGGCCGACTTGTGACCTTTGCCGATGACCGACGGCATAGGGACTCTAGTTCCGGTCGCGATGGGTCACGGGGACCCAGGCCTAGAGCAGCACAGGGAGCGGAGTGTTGGACTTGCGGACGCGTGGGTCACTTTTCGCGCGAGTGTAGGGCCGCGAAGTGTTGGAACTGCGGAAGAGCAGATCACATCAGCGTGAACTGCCCTGCAGGTAGGATAGCGGCGAACGTGGACAGTAGCTCCAGTCCATGTTCCCCAAATAAATTTCACCATGCGGCTGCGTGTGTTACATCGGACAACGGAGGCGGACAGTATTCTAAGTGTCCCAGTTGTGAGAAGTTATTATCTTCCGGTGTTTTACCTTGTGGGAGAAAGATCCCCGTTATAAATTCATGTCATACAGGAGGTGGTCTTAGGGTTTATCCGGGGTTTGTTGGGGACGAACCGGTCTCGGTTTTACGAGATACGGGATCTACCGTTGTGGGAGTGCATAGAGACTGCATTCGGGATTCACAGCTTACAGGTGAGACTGTCCCGTGCATCCAATTTTCGGGGGCCATTGAGAAATTACCCATGGCAAAAATAATGATAGATACACCTTTCCTTAGCGGGGAAGTCGAAGCAGTCGTTGGTTGTTTTCCAGGCGCCCAGCTCATCATTGGGAATGTATCACGGGTAGTTTCCCCTTCCGATGAGAACGTGCAAGCATGGTCGCAATCAAAAGGTATTGACTTTTGCGCCGCGGTCGAAACACGTCGACGGGTAGCGGATAAAGATAAGATTAGACCTTTGGCGACGCCAGCGGTCAACCTAGATATCACGCCAGAGCGCTTGGCGAGATTACAAAGGGAGGACCCATCATTAAACCCATGTTTTGGGGAAGCGCGAACCGAGAAAACGAGGAAATATAAAAACGGGTCATCTTCTTTTTTTGTCCAGGGGGGCATTCTGTTCCGTATGTACGTCACAGTGGCTTCCGTTCAAAAGCAGGTCGTCGTGCCACGGTCGTTAGTTGCTACAGTATTGCGTCTGGCCCATGATGTTCCATTAGCGGGTCATATGGGAAGTGCTAGAACCAAGGAGAGAGTTCTGAAAGATTTTTATTGGCCATCGATACATAGAGATGTACGGCTGTATTATAAGACGTGCAGTGCGTGCCAAAAGACGACGCATAAGGGTCGTACACCCCAGACTCCTCTTCAAAAGATCCCCACGGTTTCGGAACCGTTTAAAAAGGTTTCGATAGACCTTGTTGATTTAAGAGAAAGATTATCTTCGGCGCGCACTATAGCAGAAGAAGCGTCTAGTATCGCTTCAGCAAGAGTAAGGAGCTATAAAGATAGAGGGTCCAAACTGAGAATTTTTAAGCCAGGAGACAAGGTCCTATTGTTGTTACCTACGGACCATAATAAGTTATTGATGACATGGAAAGGCCCCTATGTTATTGAGCGAGTTGTTTCAAAGGTAGATTACGCTATCCACATTGATGGAGCGAGTAAGGTTTTCCATGTTAATATGCTACAGAGATTTTATGAGAGACCACAGTATCTGTGTGCACAGACAAGACCAGAGGAGACTGTCTTCTCTACTGCTTGTACGGGGGTCGTAGACCAGTTGGACTGTGACGTAAGCGACACCGAGGCGCAGGAAGAGTTACAAATTCAATTGCCGGAGTTAACTGCGACACAAGGTTACAGGGACGTAAAAAATTAACCCTGACCTTACGAGTTCAAGGAGTAGGGAACTTGAGACCCTGTTAGCGTCATTTCCGGATGTTGTTACGGATTTGCCGGGTCGCACTACGGTGATCCAGCACCAAATAAAGTTGACTTCGGATAAGCCAGTATTTCTTAGACCGTATCCGTTGCCTTTTTCTTCGAGAGATAGAGTCATAAAGGAAGTTGAGTCAATGTTGAAGTTAGATGTGATAGAACCATCAACATCGCCGTATTCATCACCCATCGTCCTCGTGAAAAAACTTGATGGATCGGTGCGGTTCTGTATTGATTTTCGAAGATTGAACACTATTACGGTAGGCGATAGGGAGCCTATCCCGTTTCAGGAGGAATTAATAGCTTCATTGGCCGGGTCCACGTGGTTTTCCAAGATAGATTTGACGAAAGGGTATTGGGAAATCCCGCTTACTGAGGAGTCTAAACAATACACGGCGTTCCAAACGCCCATTGGATTATTCCAATTTAAGGTCATGCCATTTGGGTTGGTAAACGCGCCAGCGACGTTTGCACGATTAATGAGACTAGTGTTGAAGGACATACCTAATGTCGTGTCATTCTTTGACGATGTGGCATGCCATACGTCGACATGGTCTGATCATATTCAGACACTAACAGTAATTTTTCAACGATTACGTCATTTTGGGTTAACTGCTAAACCCGCAAAGATGGATTTGGCATGTCCAGAGATAATATTCTTAGGACATATTGTGGGTAGAGGTGTTCAGAGACCTGAAGAAACAAAAATTGACAAGTTAGTAGGGTTGCAAATCCCTAAAACAAAGAAACAAGTCAGAAGCTTAGTGGGAATTTTAAATTATTACAGAAAGTTCATTCCAAATTTTTCCTCCTTGTCATCTTCTCTTACTGACCTTACTAAGAAGGGACAACCCGATAAGGTCCAGTGGACGTCTGAATGTCAGACATCATTTGATAATTTGGTGACAGCATTATCATCGTCACCCATTCTGATATTACCCGATTTTCGATCTAATTTTATCCTCAGAACGGATGCGTCGGACTCTGGTGTCGGCGCTTGTCTTCTACAGGAGAAGAACGAATGTCTCCATCCGGTATGTTATGTCAGTAGGAAGTTATTGCAGAGAGAAAGAAAATATTCTGTGATAGAGCGTGAGTGTCTTGCCATTGTCTGGTCCGTCCAGAAACTAGGACGTTATCTCATGGGACGAGAATTTTGTATCCAGACAGACCACAAGCCACTGACATTTTTGTCGAAGAATCGTTCGTCCAGCCCACGCTTGTCTAGATGGGCATTGGCTTTGCAGCCGTATACCTTCGTTATTCAACCAATTCCAGGAACCAGCAATCATATCGCCGACTACCTTAGTCGAGCCTAGGGCAAGATTTCAGGAGCTTATACATCGGAGGACAGGAACATTGACAGGATTTGTGTGAATGAGTCGACTTTAAAATATTGACATTATAAATATGATATGAAGAATGGCTGATAGGTTGAGTGGTTTTTGATTCTGTATTAAGTATTGTGATTAGTTAGCTATTTATGATGTGACACATATATGCATATTGCAGGCCATATTGATCCCCATATTTTCCCCTGATTCCGGTATTTTATATACTAGGGGAACGACTAGGTCAGTTTTTTTAATGTAGGTATTGCTCACGCTCACTCGTTGACAGTCATCTTGATGCGATTTGAAATTAATTGCATTAATTTTTTTGGGGTGGGGGATGATGTCACGAGTGGAGTGAGTGCAATTAAGGGGATTGCTACAGAGCGGGTGTAGAGTAAGAAAGGCTCACAGTAGACAGCAAGTTAAGCGTGCTGTTGTGAGTAGTGGGGGCGGGGTCTGAAGGAGGCGAAAGCGCGGTATTACTATCACTGCAAGTTAGAAGGTCCCAAGGAGCGGACCTGTGAATGAGAGCCCATCGGGCGGACATAAAAGAAAGCAGTCGGGAGACGGATGAGTGTTGTTCCAGTAATGACTGGTGTCGGGGACGGGCCGCAGAGCCACCTCGATGAGCACAGGGGATAGGCCAGCATAGGGCCGGAGGCCACACATAGGCCAGAAGTGAGGCTGTCAGTACAGGACAGTAGAGGCACATAAAGTCGTGGCAGTCAGGCCACGGACAGGGACGTAGATATGAGAGTGAATGAGATACTATATTGTTGCCATGTTGATAGGCTAGTGAACTGATACTATGTTGTTGCCATGTTGATGGCTATGGAATTACTAATGTGTTATTGCCCTGCTGAGGTGCTAGGGGAGTGTTAAGGGGTATGATAATAGGAAGGTGATATTGAGAGACTGCGGTGCCGGTGAATCATTAATGTACTATTAAGACCCTGAGGGGAGAGGCTGAGGCCGAAGTGCCTTTAGGAGTAACTACCGGATTGTGGATCCGAGGGAGCGTGTGTGTGAGAATAAGGCCGTTGTACGGCAGTCATTTCAATAATATAATATATGTAATTGCGCTATTATATGTATAATTATGTTTAATAAATGTGTGAGTCTGATGGATTGTTCTGTTAAGTGTTAACTTGTTTGTTCGTGATTGTCGTCCTGTCATAAACTATTACATCTCCCAGTCTGGGATTTGTGACAAGGATAAAGAAGAATAAAACTCAATGGGTAATCCAAAGAGCAATATTAATGAACGACAGTCTTCATCCATCAATTTCTTGTAATCTGAAACAAAAGCAAAAGAAAACGAGTGTCCTGTATTAGACAAATGTAACGTCTGTGAATTGAAGATTGCAGAATTATAGTCTATTAGTATGGCTTCATTGTTGCTGTTGGTGAGATCGAGAGAAATGCCGCGGTTTGGGGGGAGGGGGGCAGTGAGGTAGAGAGGAGACCAAGTGCTCCCAATCAGCCGAAGGTTTTTTTCTGTAGACTTTACGGCATCCGCTCTGAAGAGCGTGGGTTTAAACTGCACAGTTAAAACTGCATTCATAATGCGCCACTCCCATTCCCAAATGCATCAAGTCTAGGCTACTTTTCAGAATTTTAATCGAGAGAAGTTAGCGTGACGTGAAAATGCCATCCTAGTTATATGTTTCGTTTCTTGAGAAAAACATAAAACCACAATTTATTTATTTTTTTTGTACCTCAGTACATTCCACAAGATTGCACGGGGAAATTAATTTATGATCGAATTTCATCAGACCAAACCAGAGTTGTCTCAGGCACACGCAGAATGACCACTCCCTTACTTTTAGGTTCACACACATGCCAACCTCGTGGGCCCTGTTTACCTGGTTGGCTATACTTTCAAACAAAGGACTGACCACGTGCGACTAGTCTTGGATCATCGCCCACATCCGCGGTGGGTGGCCATCCCACCACCGTAGCTATACCTCCCACAGTTACACAATCTGGCAGTCTTGCTGAAACCAAGAGGCAAGCCTAGCAAAGGCCAGAATTTTATCACTCTGTGCACAGAGACTGTCCCCAAAAAATGGTTTCATGATTTTTTCAATAAAAACTGTAATTTCCTCTCCAGCTTAAAGGCTCTTCCAAAAACAGCCCAAAACTAGCAAACCCGCACACGGAAAAAAATACCCGCAAATCACGAACAAAACCAGCCCAATTCCGCGGTTTCCCGCCCAATCTGGGAACACTGCGTGTTCAGGTGGCAAGCAAGAAGCTCCTTGGTGGCAAGAGTTCAGCTCTTCTCAAGGGGCTTATAATATATATAGATAAGCTCCTTGGCTCTTCTTTAATGAGGTGTAAATGCCAAGGGCAGCGAACCTCCTAAAATAAAGACCTCAAATCAGGCTCTTCTTTATTTTTGGTGGCCACTTCCTGTCACTTGCCCGATAGGACATTTGGCAAGTGAGGTCAAATCTTATTTATGTTACAGTACCCATCCTTTGATTTGGGGAATTCTTGGGGGGAAATGTTATCAGGTGGGCGGGCTATCGTAATTGGTGGCAATTACACGCCGCATCCTTGCTGCCGTTGCTGTCGTCAAGTCTGTTTGACAGGAAATATCACCCATTGAAAATTTAGATATTTCAGAATACCACTAGGAACCATTACGGACAGTTCACTGAGTATAGAGGTGATGTAGTTTGGCCTGGTTATTTCCGTCTTACGCCAGAGCCATCACAGACAGTTTGTGACATTTCTATAAAAAAAAAAAAAAAAGAACGAAATTGCTTGTCGCATCAACCTACTGGTGTATCATACTTCAGTTGAATTTATTGCTATCAGCTGGGTGGCCTACAATTTCCCTGAATACTCCATAACATACACCCTTAAGCAAAAGATTTCGTTTTCCTTCATAAATCATATAATTACAGTTTATCACCTTGCATCTTTCAACAGAAACAACCCCCATTTTCGTCCAAAATATAAATCTCTTAGATGTAGATTTTGTGAGTGAACTTAAATGGTAATCGGGCTTCTCTGCTCGCCAAGGAGTAGTAAAATAAATAGAAAAAAGTATGGGAGACCGGTTGATCCATTGTATTACTTTCTTGAAGAAACTCCTACCAAACTGCGCGTCATGGACTCGGTCATGCTAAGAGATTTGTTTCACTGTCACCGTTCTTGCAACATCGGACATATTCAATCCATGCGATATTTTTGCTTTCAGGGTAGTAAAATTGTCTAATAATCAGGTAGTTTTGTATTTTTTTAAAATTCAGAATGGATCTAATTGCTGTCATTCCAAGAAAAATTTTAATGACTTTGTCACAAACTTTAGATATTGCATTATGTCAAGATGAACAGTCTCAGGTCCTTTTCTGTTCAGGTTAGGTCGCGAAGGATAGGAAAGATAACTGTGGAGGGTAGACGAACAGAGACGAGAACTTCAATATATTAGAAATGAATGGCATTTCTGTAAAGTCTGCATGCTTTCACATATCCTGAATTTTTCTAGTTAGATCTACACATGATAGGTCACATAAAGATTCTAATGCGCCTTTACTTCAGGGCACACATTTCGGCAACTGCACGAGAGAAAGCTTAGTGACATAATGCCTCAAACCTCCACATAGTATGGTATATCATCATTGCGAAAGAAATGGTTCATCACTGCGTTATCTGTCCGTCGGAAGTAGCAAAATTCTGTGACTTTCATAGGCATGTCAAACCGATCGGATGAAGGGCGCCAGAAGTTTATTTGAAGTTCTAGTTGTTGTCAAGTAGCCTACGGGCAGTGGACGTTAGCTTCCACCAGTTCACGCACTCGAAAGTCATTACTGGAGTTTCGATGGGCAAGTGGACTCGCATCGAATATGAAGTTTATCTTTACGATCTTCACCAGTAACTTAATAATTTTACACTAATAAGATGAAACAATTCGAAAACGTTTGCCTCTTTCTCTTTGTTCAAGTTCGCCATCATAATGAAAGACAGTTTTTAAAAAGACATGAAAGCAGATGGGAATCCCATCCTGAGGCTGCTCAATGCTCTCCATTCTGGTCGTCAGATTGATATGGCAAATTAATGTCCTATGCCATGAGCCGTCATGTGACCTAACTGGTATATTAATTTGACAACAAAGAGCAGAACGCACACATCTTTTATTAAAACAGTGTCCCTTAATACTCTCCCATTCTAGGCGTGCCACACTGATGACCGGCGTGCTCTTATTCAAACCATTGCTTTGCTAGGAACCCAAGAATTGCACAACATCTGACCTTTGTGCTAAAGTTTTCAGCACATCGTTCTGCACTGCAATATTTCCTTGACACAGTAACCCGTGTAAATGTGGTATTTGACAGATTCTTTGGTAAAACTTCGATCAAAGTCTTTAGCAAGAGGGCGCGTAAAAGGGAAGGCATCAGAAAGCTCCTAATATCTATCTGCCGGAGTCATGCAGACAGTATGTCACTTTAGATGAGAAAGAGGAAGAACTTGCACATTTTATAGCTAAGTCACAGCAAAATCATAAAGCGGGGATGTGGAGCTCATTATTATTGGTGGAGGATCTAAAGATACGACCAGAGTGTGGTCGATATGATTGTTGCAGAGTAACCATGAAGAAGCAGATGGCTTTCCTCGCAGTCCATATAGCTGAGAGTAGTTATTGCAGAATCAGTATTGTGGAAACAACTGATGTCACTGTGGTTTTTATCCATTTCATTCCATAAACCGTGAAAGAAGTGTGGATGGCACTTGGTTCCGCTCAAGAACAAAAACATTACTCATTCCCAGATGTGGACAGATGCATGTCGCTGCGTGTAGATGTGTTTCCAAGACAATGTCTTCATAGGTTGTGGTACAACATGTTCCTTTTCGGATATGGGCAAATATGTCTGCAGTGTTATGATAGACATTGAATTGTTTAAATGTGTTTTTCTGTCATGAACTATTCAGTGACGATGTAAAGGTTGCCCTGCATTAATTTTGTATTGCGAATCTGATGACAATGGGCTGAACCAAGCTCGACATCAACTGCTTACAAAGGAAAAGAAGGATTTGTGGGTGCACATTTTTTTTTTTAGTGTAAGAAACAAAATTCGCCCAATTTTAACAAGGTCTACAGCCTCTCTTACGGCTCGAATTTGCGTCAGCTTTGAAATTGGATTCCTTTCGACCTACCGAAGGCTCTGTTTCAGATTTGCAGATTTGAAAATAAAGATGGACAAGTATTTTTCCGAGTTTGCTGATTTCGCCCTCCGATCCTGTCTTTTCCAGGAATGCATGAGCCCATGACGTCATTGCTTCCGGCCGACCTGAAAATCATTGCCATTGCATGGCAATCTTTGCCTCGGACGCTGACGGAGTGCATTAAATGCACTAATGTGCAACGGGAATACAATAGTACATGACCAAAAAAACAACAACAAGCAAACAGGCAGAGACAGCAACAACAAAAACTCTAAAGGGTGAAACAAATCACATCATAATTATGAACTATTATAACCATCCGTGACTGAAAAATAATAAACAGATTTATCTCAAGTGGCTGTTGGATCGAGCGGCTCACACTCACATCAGTGTATTGAATGAGTTGAGATTTATCCAAGTGATTTTTGTCATTATTTGTGAATGGACGAGGATACGTATTTAAAACTCTTGAGACTTGTCACGCCGTTGATCCTTATATTTGGACATCTCACAACATCAAATTCACACAGAAATGCATACATGCGACTAAAACAATGAAACGGGTGCTTTGCATTGCAAAATCTAAAGAGTTTTGTATTTTTAACGTTCAAGGAGATAACTGAAATGGACTTACTTTGTTCAGTTTATATATAAAATTAATCCTTCTTTTCTTTTTGCTTCAGGCTTCATAGAGTAATTAAAATTCCGTGAATCAATTTTAAAGCTCTTAAGTTCAGAAACACTGTGTGCCATTTCACACGGTCAACACAGACAAGATTTTCAATCTCCTGAAAACAAGTACGACACAGTGAATATCAGTTACTGACCGGTGCTATCGTACATCCCTGCCGCGCGGACTATTCTTGTCAACAGGACAGGAATGCAGCAATTTACAAGCTAAACTAATCTGAAAATACCATTCATTCATACTAATAGGCGTATAAACACACATTTTCATCCATTTAAAAAAAATATAATTTGAACGTTCCGTTGCAGCTCTCATGTCAGTTCCACACGACACCACCTCGATCGATTTGGGAACATCCTGGCCTTGAATTTCACGATTTTACTCACCTTACGCACTTTCGCACACCTCAGAAAAGTTTATTATCAACATACCAAACACATCCCCAGTGGAATTAGCAATTTTCGTCACGAGTTCTATAAAAACAGAGACGCATTTAAAACATTTGGAGAAGTGGTTTCAGGACCATTCCATATCATATTCGAAAGACTTGGGAGAAAGTTGAATGTTCTAGTGAAACAAACAAACAACAACAACACATATAGATATGGATACACTGACTGTATCACTCGGGAGCGCAGCGACGTGGTCCTTTGATTTTCTCCGTATGATTGTGACCTTAACCCGATGGGGCGTACGTGGCCCAAGTAGGCTAAAGAGTAATGTTGCCCGTTCGAAGACAGATTTTAAACTAAGTACAAACACTGCAGCTCATCGGAAAAGCTTTTCGTAAAGTAAATTCAGTTGACTTGAAACATGCAGTCAGCCACGTGAAAAGGGCAGAGAAAGTTTATGTGACAGCTGACTGAATTAAAATTTCCAACAGCCTTCGCAAAGTGCTTTATAATTGTTTCCATGTTGCTTTTCTTTTACGATAATATTCCTGCAATCCTCACCATTTCTTTGTCCTCACCTCCACTGGCCCTGTTCTGTTTCGTCAGTTATAGAATAATAGTAATAAAAACAAAATAATAATAATGATATTGAAAATAATAATAATAATAATAACACAGCCGTAAAACAATTAGAACGAAGAAGAGCGGATTTCCGATCATACTTTTTGATTTTACTTTTACACGAATTAAATGCTGTCACTTTTTTTTTTGATTCAGCTCAAAAAGAGAATGGTAACAAAACAATAATAATCAAAGACTAAATTTGTCCAAACTGGATGGTCCACGTAATTGATCATCATATCCTTTCCCCCATGATGATCAGTGTAAAACCTTATTAATTTGGTCGTTATTCTTAATTCAGTGATAGATAAAATAATTATAGTTTACAGTTTGAGACTTCTGTTTGTTTCCAAAGGATGTTCCAAAAAGCAAATAAAAACAAAGTGCACTAAGGTCGGCAGATTGAAAAAAAAAAAATAATCAAATATTATACGCACAATAAAAACTTCAGCAAAAAAGCAACAATTTTTATACCTTGACACCACAAATGAAGAACGCACCACCGACTTGCACTGGTTAAATACTGAACACATGCAATTCTTCTGTCAAAACTTATTCACCCTAAGGGTAGCCACACAAAGGCCACCGAATTCGTTCACCGAGCCACCAGGCGCTATAGGGTGCCCACATAAAGGCGACCGAATTCTGTCACCGAGCCACTAGGCGCTTTAGGTGAGAAGAATTGTACTATATAATTTCAACAACTGCACATAGAGCCCACCTGCATTCGGTTTGTTTCAGCGCCGTAGGTGCCGACTTTTTTTTATCGGAATCCAAAATACATTCCCATTGCGCCGATAGATACCGATCCCGTGACACGGTGATGGGCAAGACCGTCGCTCGACAGGAAGGTGTGATGAGTCATACTCATTTACGGTGAGAGGGGCGATTTTCTACTAACCAAACCACATCTGGACGGGACGCTGGAGGAAATTTGATTAAAGAATTGGATTCAGCGGCCTCAAATTAACAAAGACACCGAGCAGAATTTGTTTATTTTGAAAGAGAACAATTTAAAATTTTTAAAAAATCATTTCAAAGACATGATAATTAAAAATGTTTAAAGCTAGCATCTGGACAGCTCAGTTTCACTCTGCACAGTTCTACGTGGTGCAGTGAGTAGTGTGAGCAGAAAAAAAGTACAAATAAAACCTACCAGGCGCAATGCGCCGAAATTGTAGGCGGCCTTTATGTGTAGCATAGGCGCTCTAGGTGGTAACCGAAAGCTCCGACCTATAGGCGCCGACTTATTAGGTGGCCTCAAAAATAGTAGAGTAACTATCTTTGGTGGCCTTTCTGTGGTCACCCTAACCTGCCTTCCAAATGTATAGCAATTATCCAAAACAAATAATGTATGTTTACACACGAGATGTCCATGTTGGGGTCGGCCAAGATTTTGTACATAACTTTAATTTCCAACTCGTTGAGAGACATTAGATAATTTCCTGTAGAGGCGAATTGAAAGAAAACACCGTCCTAATTGAGGCCATTACGAGTCAAGTCACGCCGAAGATACTCGCGAAACTGCCAAGCCGTATACATTCTTGAACGGATTATGATATTATATATAATCTGATGCTGTGACAATGGGTATGAACCGTCAAATGGTAGCCAGGAGACTTTGAACAACGACTCAGCTGGCTTATATGAAAAACGGGCAAGAATAGCTAACGAAACTATCAAACAGACGAGACAAATTGCCATTTATTGAATTAACGTTATCAAATATCTATCATCGACATTGTCACGAGTGGAGTGAGTGCAATTAAGGGGATTGCTACAGAGCGGGTGTAGAATAAGAAGAGCTCACGACAGACGGATAGGAAAAGACGTGAAAGGGGAAGAGTAAAAATAACTCATGCAGACAAGTGGGAAAAGCGTGCGTGTATGAGTGGTGTGGAAGTCTGAATGAGGCGAAAGCGCTGGATTACTATCACTGCAAGTTAGAAGGTCCTACGGATCGGACCTGTGAATAAGAGCCCATCGGGCGGACATAAAGGGAAGCAGTCGAGAAGACTAGTGAGAGTCTTTCCAGTTATGACTGGTATGTAGAACGTTGATTGATTATTATGATTGATGTATTATATTATATTCGTCTATTACCATGATGTGAATAAGTATATGTGAGGAATGTGGAAGTCCTTGATATTGGATATAGCAATGTGCGCCACGAGCGATAGATGAAAGTGAGTTCACGGATTTGTAGCGCGAGTGAGTAGTGTGTACTCCGATGGAGGTGTGTTACCGTAAGATGTGTGGTGAGTGAAAGGTGAACTAGTGTGTGTACGCTTCATGGATTGTAAGGAGAGGTGGAGTGAATAGAAATGGTAGGGTATTATACCAATGTAATATTATTCTTGTAGGTGTCGGGGACGGGCCGCAGAGCCACCTCGATGAGCACAGGGGATAGGCCAGCATAGGGCCGGAGGCCACACATAGGCCAGAAGTGAGGCTGTCAGTGCAGGACAGTAGAGGCACATAAAGTCGTGGCAGTCGGGCCACGGACAGGGACGTAGATATGAGAGTGAATGAGATACTATATTATTGCCATGATGATGGGCAAGTGAACTGATAAGTTGTATGGCAATAGGAGGGTGATGTTGAGAGACTGCGGTGCCAGTGAATCATTAATGTACTATTAAGACCCTGAGGGGAGAGGCTGAGGCCGAAGTGCCTTTAGGAGTAACTACCGGATTGTGGATCCGAGGGAGAGTGTGTGTGAGAATAAGGCCGTTGTACGGCAGTTCATTTCAATGATATAATGTATGGAATTGCGCTATTATATGTATAATTAGGTTTAATAAATGTGTGAGTCTGATGGATTGTTTTGTTAAGTGTTAAACTTGTTTGTTCGTGATTGTCGTCCTGTCACAACTTATTACATCTCCCAGTCTGGGATTTGTGACACTGGGGGCTCGTCCGTTGAGACATTGGGGGCTCGTCCTGTTTACCTGTGGTCATTTTGACATTGTGTATTCGTTATATCTAGTTGTTTTTCTGTTGTGCTACTAATTCGTGCTATTGTCCTTGTTCGTGGGATGAATGGAAATTTCATCATGATATGATTTATGTATGTTTATGAATAATAATATGTATTGATGCATGTATTTTGATGAATATGTATTAATGTGTACTTAAATTTCTGCAGAGTGTGTGTGCCAGCCTGTAGAGGAGACAAGCAGCCAGAGCTCCGGCATACGTCAAGTTAAATAAGACGCGGATTGAAAGTTAAGTGAAACTGAAATTTTGTACCCTGGATTAAGGGCTGTCTTTTCTTCTGTCTTTTTCCGCTGTTTTTCTGTTTTTGTCGTTATAGATTATACGGGCGGTGGCGCGGGTTTGCTGTGGTGAGCGTAGTTTGTCCTCTTCGGGAGGTGGGCTAATCTAGGAACTTCGTTCATCACAGTGAACAGTTCTATAGGGACCTGTATTTTTGTTTAGATTGTGCCGTTCCATCTTCCTCGTTGTTTTAGGAAGACGTTTCTCTTGTCCTTCTCCTCCCTATCTGTAGATACGTTCCTTTTTTTCAGACTCTGTTCTTGTTTGTACCGTGTAGTGTAATCGGCGTAGTTAGGTTGCATTCTTTTTTTCCATTATAGTTTTTTTTTGTAGAAGCTTTGTCCTAGTCTGGTTCGTTGTCCTTGACGTACTTGTGGTCCTTCTACTGAATTTCCTTATTATTGTCTTTTCTACTCTTTTTTATTATTAATAGGGCAATACATTTTATAAATATAGAATTAGTTAGGAAGTACGGAAATTTCTGAATTGTATTTGGGACAATTGGGTATTGTTATATCTGGTGTGATCTCAGGTCTCTGGTCGTATCGTTAGTGATCATACCGACAGGTTGGTCGTCTTATAATAGATACCATAACGATAAATCTGTGAAATGGCGGAACTCCAACAACTAATGAAGTTGGGTAAGGAACTTGGCCTGGAGGGAGAGGAGCTACGCGGCTGGATTAAAGAACAGCAGGCGGATTTGCGCGACGAGCGTGCTAAGGATAGAGAGCGAGAAAAGGAGGCTAAGGCTCAGGAGGAGGAAAGGGAGTTTAAGCAACAGGAAAGAGAGGCTAAGGAACGGGAGCAGGAGAGGGAGTTAAAGTTAAAGGAGATAGAGGCGCAAGTAAAGATCGCCGAGTTGGAAATCAAAAAGAACGCCCCAACAGAAACAGTTGAGCGGCAGGTACCCAATAAAGGTGGCGTTAGGATTAAGCTCCCTACGTTCGACGACCGGAAGGACGACATAGACGCCTTCCTTTACAGGTTCGAACTGAACGCACAATTGCAATGGGGGGAAAATAAGGAATTATGGGCCACGTACCTGGCATCGCTATTGCAGGGGCGAGCGTTAACCTACTTTAAAGAGCTACAGCGCGAAGACGTGCAAGACTACGATAAGCTGAAGGCTTTGCTGCTTCGCCGATTTGCGCGTACCGAGGAATATTTCCGGGAGCAGTTTAGACGGGCACGTGCAGATACCAGGGAGGACTTTGCTGCCTTCGTCGCGAGACTAACGGAGTATTTCGCGAACTGGGTAGACTTGGCGCATGTGGGCACGGATTTCGCTAAACTGAAAGACCTAATGATCCGTGACCAGCTGTACGCGTCGTGCCACAAAGATCTGGTGGCTTTCCTGAAAGAGAACGAACCCGCGACGGTGCAGGAGGCGTCTAAGTTGGCGGAGGCATACCGTACGGCGCACCCGTCCAAACCAGTCGCCAGGGCGTACGTCCAAGATGCTGGGTACGTCGCCGTTGTCGAGGGGTCGCCGGCAGGACTTAGGGACAGGTCGCGTCAGCGTGGTGCCTATAGTGGGCAAGGCCAGGGGCAGCATAGGGGCTATCACCAATCACCGGCATATGGATCCGGTAAGTTTGACCGAGCAGGAGGGCTAGGTCGCGGTAATGGCCGGGGGCGAGTTGTGACCTTTGCCGATGACCGACGGCATAGGGACTTTAGTTCCGGTCGCGAGGGGTCACGGACAACGAACCAGACTAGGACAAAGACCTAAAAAGGAAAATATAATGGAAAAAAATGCAACCTAACTACGCCGATTACACTACAAGGTACGAACAAGAACAGAGTCTGAAAAAAAAGAACGTATCTACAGATAGGGAGGAGAAGGACAAGAGAAACGTCTTCCTAAAACAACGAGGAAGATGGAACGGCACAATCTAAACAAAAATACAGGTCCCTACAGAACTGTTCACTGTGATGAACGCGGTTCCTAGATTAGCCCACCTCCCGAAGAGGACAAACTACGCTCACCACAGCAAACCCGCGCCACCGCCCGTATAACCTATAACGACAACAAAAACAGCAAAAACAGGGAAAAAGACAGATTAAAGGAACAGCCCACAATCCAGGGCACAAAAATTTTGACTTTTACTTAACTTTCAGCCTTATGAGTTTAAGTCCTCGACCTAATCGGAGCTCTGGCTGCTTGTCTCCTCAGGCTGCACGCACACACACTGTCTCTCTGAAATTTAAGTACACATTACTACATATTCATCAAAATACATGCATCAATACATATTCATCAATATACATAAATCATACCATCATGAAATTTCCATTCATCCCACGAACAAAGACAACAGCATGAATTCCTAGCACAACAGAAAAACAACTAGATATAACGAATACACAAAGTCAAAATGACCACAGGTAAACAGGACGAGCCCCCAATGTCACAACGGACGAGCCCCCAGTGTCACAACGGACGAGCCCCCAGTGTCACAACGGACGAGCCCCCAATGTCACAAATCCCAGACTGGGAGATGTAATAAGTATGACAGGACAACAATCACGAACAAACAAGTTTAACACTTAACAGAACAACCCATCAGACTCACACATTTATTAAACATAATTATACATATAATAGCGCAATTACATACATTATATTATTGAAATGCACTGCCGTACAACGGCCTTATTCTCACACACACTCTCCCTCGGATCCACAATCCGGTAGTTACTCCTAAAGGCACTTCGGCCTCAGCCTCTCCCTCAGGGTCTTAATAGCACATTAATAATTTACTGGCACCGCAGTCTCTCAATATCACCTTCCTATTGTCATACACCTTAGCACTCCCCTAGCACCTCAGCAGGGCAATAACACATTATTATTTCCATAGCCCATCCACATGGCAATAACATAGTATCAGTTCATTAGCCTCTCAACATGGCAATAATATAGTCTCTCATTCACTCTCATATCTACGTCCCTGTCCGTGGCCTGACTGCCACGACTTTATGTGCCTCCACTGTCCTACACTGACAGCCTCACTTCTGGCCTATGTGTGGCCTCCGGCCCTATGCTGGCCTATCCCCTGTGCTCATCGAGGTGGCTCTGCGGCCCGTCCCCGACACCAGTCATTACTGGAACAACACTCATCCGTCTCCCGACTGCTTTCACTTATGTCCGCCCGCTGGGCTCTTATTCACAGGTCCGCTCCGTCGGACCTTCTAACTTGCAGTGATAGTAATCCAGCGCTTTCGCCTCATTCAGACTTCCACACCACTCATACACGCACGCTTTTCCCACTTGTCTGCATGAGTTATTTTTACTCTTCCCCTTTCACGTCTTTTCCTATCCGTCTGTCGTGAGCTCTTCTTATTCTACACCCGCTCTGTAGCAATCCCCTTAATTGCACTCACTCCACTCGTGACAAATATGTCCTAAGAATACTATCTCTGGACATGCCAAATCCATCTTTGCGGGTTTAGCAGTTAACCCAAAATGACGTAATCGTTGAAAAATTACTGTTAGTGTCTGAATATGATCAGACCATGTCGACGTATGACATGCTATATCGTCAAAGAATGACACGACATTAGGTATGTCCTTCAACACTAGTATGAGAATACCGATACTCTGGTCTCTCATGAAACCTCTGCAGCATATCAACGTGGAAAACCTTTACTGATCCATCAATGTGGATAGCGTAATCTACCTTCGAAACAATTCGCTCAATAACATAAGGACCTTTCCATGTCATCAATAACTTATTATGGTCCGTAGGTAACAACAACAGAACCTTGTCTCCTGGCTTAAAAATTCTCAGTTTGGAACCTCTATCTTTATAGTCTTCTGCTCTTTTCGAAGCGATACCAGAAGCTTCTTCTGCTATAGTGCGCGCTGAAGATAATCTTTCTCTTAAATCAACAAGGTCTATCGAAACCTTTTTAAACGGTTCCGAAACCGTGGGGATCCTTTGACGAGGAGCCTGGGGTGTACGACCCTTATGCGTCGTCTTTTGGCACGCACTGCACGTCCTACAATATAACCGCACATCTCTATGTATCGATGGCCAATAAAAATCTTTTAGAACTCTCTCCTTGGTTCTAGCACTTCCCATATGACCCGCTAATGGAACATCATGGGCCAGACGCAATACTGTAGCAATTAACGACCGTGGCACGACGACCTGCTTTTGAACGGAAGCCACTGTGACGTACATACGGAACAGAATGCTCCCCTGGACAAAAAAAGAAGATGACCCGTTTTTATATTTCCTCGTTTTCTCGGTTCGCGCTTCCCCAAAACATGGGTTTAATGATGGGTCCTCCCTTTGTAATCTCGCCAAGCGCTCTGGCGTGATATCTAGGTTGACCGCTGGCGTAGCCAAAGGTCTAATCTTATCTTTATCAGCTACCCGTCGACGTGTTTCGACCGCGGCGCAAAAGTCAATACCTTTTGATTGCGACCATGCTTGCACGTTCTCATCGGAAGGGGAAACTACCCGTGATACATTCCCAATGATGAGCTGGGCGCCTGGAAAACAACCAACGACTGCTTCGACTTCCCCGCTAAGGAAAGGTGTATCTATCATTATTCTTGCCATGGGTAATTTCTCAATGGCCCCCGAAAATTGGATGCACGGGACAGTCTCACCTGTAAGCTGTGAATCCCGAATGCAGTCTCTATGCACTCCCACAACGGTAGATCCTGTATCTCGTAAAACCGAGACCGGTTCGTCCCCAACAAACCCCGGATAAACCCTAAGACCACCTCCTGTATGACATGAATTTATAACGGGGATCTTTCTCCCACAAGGTAAAACACCGGAAGATAATAACTTCTCACAACTGGGACACTTAGAATACTGTCCGCCTCCGTTGTCCGATGTAACACACGCAGCCGCATGATGAAATTTATTTGGGGAACATGGACTGGAGCTACTGTCCACGTTCGCCGCTATCCTACCTGCAGGGCAGTTCACGCTGATGTGATCTGCTCTTCCGCAGTTCCAACACTTCGCGGCCCTACACTCGCGTGAAAAGTGACCCACGCGTCCGCAAGTCCAACACTCCGCTCCCTGTGCTGTACTAGGCCTGGGTCCCCGTGACCCATCGCGACCGGAACTAGAGTCCCTATGCCGTCGGTCATCGGCAAAGGTCACAATTCGCCCCCGGCCATTACCGCGACCTAGCCCTCCTGCTCGGTCAAACTTACCGGATCCATATGCCGGTGATTGGTGATAGCCCCTACGCTGCCCCTGGGCTTGCCCGCTATAGGCACCACGCTGACGCGACCTGTCCCTAAGTCCTGCCGGCGACCCCTCGACAACGGCGACGTACCCAGCATCTTGGACGTACGCCCTGGCGACTGGTTTGGACGGATGTGCCGTACGGTATGCCTCCGCCAACTTAGACGCCTCCTGCACCGTCGCGGGTTCGTTCTCTTTCAGGAAAGCCACCAGATCTTTGTGGCACGACACGTACAGCTGGTCACGGATCATTAAGTCTTTCAGTTTAGCAAAATTCGCGCCCACATGCGCCAAGTCTACCCAGTTCGCGAAATACTCCGTTAGTCTCGCGACGAAGGCAGCAAAGTCCTCCCTGGTATCTGCACGTGCCCGCCTAAACTGCCCCCGGAAATATTCCTCGGTACGCGCAAATCGGCGAAGCAGCAAAGCCTTCAGCTTATCGTAATCTTGCACGTCTTCGCGCTGTAGCTCTTTAAAGTAGGTTAACGCTCGCCCCTGCAATAGAGACGCCAGGTACGTGGACCATAATTCCTTATTTTCCCCCCATTGCAATTGTGCGTTCAGTTCGAACCTGTAAAGGAAGGCGTCTATGTCGTCCTTCCGGTCGTCGAACGTAGGGAGCTTAATCCTAACGCCACCTTTATTGTGTACCTGCCGCTCAGCCGTTTCCGCTGGCGTATTCTTCTTGAGTTCTAATTCCGCAATCTTTACTTGCGCCTCTATCTCCTTTAACTTTATCTCCTGCTCCCGTTCTTGAGCTTCTAACTCCTTTAACTTAAACTCCCTCTCCTGTTGCAACTCCTTTAACTTAAACTCTCTTTCCTCTTCCTTATCCTTAGCCTCTCTTTCCTGTTGCTTATCCTTAGCCTCTCTTTCCTCTTCTCTCTGTCGGTCCTGAGCCTCTTTTTCTCGCTCTCTATCCTTAGCACGCTCATCGCGCAAATCCGCCTGCTGTTCTTTAATCCAGCCGCGTAGCTCTTCTCCCTCCAGGCCAAGTTCCTTACCCAACTTCATTAGTTGTTGGAGTTCCGCCATTTCACCGATTTATGGTTATGGTATGTATACTATGAAAACGGCTACCCTGTCGGTATGATCACTAGCAACACGACCAGAGACCTGAGATCACACCAGATATAACAATACCCAATTGTCTCAAATACAATTCAGAAATTTACGTACTTCCTAACTAATTCTATATTTATAAAATGTATAGCACTATTAATTATAAAAGAAAATAGAAACGACAAGAATGAAGAAATTCAGTAGAAGGACCACAAGTACGTCAAGGACAACGAACCAGACTAGGACAAAGCTTCTACAAAAGAAAATATAATGGAAAAAAATGCAACCTAACTACGCCGATTACACTACACGGTACAACCAAGAACAGAGTCTGAAAAAAAGGAACGTATCTACAGATAGGGAGGAGAAGGACAAGAGAAACGTCTTCCTAAAACAACGAGGAAGATAGAACGCTACAATCTAAACAAAAATACAGGTCCCTACAGAACTGTTCACTGTGATGAACGAAGTTCCAAATTTAGCCCACCTCCCGAAGAGGATAAACTACGCTCACCACAGCAAACCCGCGCCACCGCCCGTACAACCTATAACGACAACAAAAACAGCAAAAACAGGGAAAAAGACAGATTAAAGGAACAGCCCACAATCCAGGGCACAAAATTTTCACTTAACTTTTCTGACTATAACCTCTCCCCTTGTCTCGGAGCTCTGGCTGCTTGTCTCCCCAGGCTGCACGCACACTCTGCAGAAATTTAAGTACACATTAATACATATTCATCAAAATACATGCATCAATACATATTATTATTCATAAACATACATAAATCATATCATCGTGAAATTTCCATTTATCCCACGAACAAGGACAACAGCACAAATTCCTAGCACAACAGAAAAACAACTAGATATAACGAATACACAATGTCAAAATGACCACAGGTAAACAGGACGAGCCCCCAGTGTCACAAATCCCAGACTGGGAGATGTAATAGTTTATGACAGGACGACAATCACGAACAGACAAGTTTAACACTTAACAAAACAATCCATCAGACTCACACATTTATTAAACATAATTATACATATAATAGCGCAATTACATACATTATATTATTGAAATGAACTGCCGTACAACGGCCTTATTCTCACACACACTCTCCCTCGGATCCACAATCCGGTAGTTACTCCTAAAGGCACTTCGGCCTCAGCCTCTCCCCTCAGGGTCTTAATAGTACATTAATGATTCACTGGCACCGCAGTCTCTCAACATCACCTTCCTATTGCCATACAACTTATCAGTTCACTTGCCCATCATCATGGCAATAATATAGTATCTCATTCACTCTCATATCTACGTCCCTGTCCGTGGCCCGACTGCCACGACTTTATGTGCCTCTACTGTCCTGCACCGACAGTCTCACTTCTGGCCTATGTATGGCCTCCGGCCCTGTGCCGGCCTATCACTTGTGCTCATCGAGGTGGCTCTGCGGCCCGTCCTCGACACCAGTCATTACTGGAAAGACTCTCTCACTAGTCTTCTCGACTGCTCCCTTTATGTCCGCCCGATGGGCTCTTATTCACAGGTCCGCTCCGTAGGACCTTCTAACTTGCAGTGATAGTTATACAGCGCTTTCGCCTCCTTCAGACCCCCCCCCCCCACTACTCACAACAGCACGCTTAACTTGCTTGCCTACCGTGAGCCCTTCTTACTCTACACCCGATCTGTAGCAATCCCCTTAATTGCACTCACTCCACTCGTGACAATGGCGAGTACATGGTATCATCATCTGTTAGAACAAATTCTAATTGATAAAGAAAAATGTGTTGCTTACATTCGAATGGAGCCAGAAACATTTTTTACTCTTCTTGAAAAGATTGGGCCACACATAGAGAAGAAAACAACAAACTTTCGGAAGCCACTACCGGCTAAAGAACGGCTCAGCATTACGTTAAGTGAGTTGTGTGACATATTAAGTGAAAGTGTAAAACCATACGTAAATCTGCACCTTTTCTTGAATCGTATCACCTACTGTTTTGTGATCACAACACTTTTTCTTTTAATATGCAAAAGTTCCAATATAAAGAAATCCAATTGGTTATTTTTCAAAAGCCAGACATGCACAGCCTGGTTTTCACTAATTTCAGTGCTTTGGGCCCGTCTTGCTTCAACCAAGATCTAGTCCTTACAATCCCAGGTCAAAAGTAAAATTATATTAACATTTGGGGATATTCAGAATGAATTGCAAAGTGTTTAAAATCCTTCGTGGATATGAAGTTTTTTAAAGTTATTTAGATCTATCTTTCAAGAGGCTCGAAACTGCATGCTGATAGGCTTTTATCAGTCGCTTTGTAGAATCTATGTGGCAAGCAGTAAAAGAACTCGCATGCATCATGTGCAATTATTGGATGTTTTAAAGGCTGTGTCCGTATTCGTAAATGAAACAACTATACACGTAACCTAGTCGGTGTGCCAGACAGTGACACTCATTGTTTGCCTGATGAGAGACGGGCCAATTTTAGTGTTGCACTAAAACCTTTCGATACAGCAAAAAGCTGGATTCACCTCCGGATCTGAAATGGTAGATGAGACGGATGCACTGGGCCGTTGATATTTAGTCTAAGAGCCGATGTAGTACGCTCCGGTAACGGATCAGGGGTCAACTGCCTGACTCGAGCTGGAAACGGATTCACTGGGCTGGCACTATAACCCACTTTGGCTCCACGAGACCTCCCTGCACTAAGTAATGCATCCCTTAGTTCACTCAGCGGTTCTCAACTTGTTTCGGGTCATCAGCCCCTCAAGGGCCCAGATTTTCTTTCATCACCCCTCTCCTCCCCACCCCCCAAAGCGACCTCTACATGCAATCACAAGTGCACAGAATACGCATAAATAATGAATTTCATTTTATGTGTTTGAATGCTGTCGGCACGTTTTTCTCAGCTTGGCCTCAAATTGACAACAAAGAGAGAGAGAAAGAATTGTTCAGGGCTTTGTGGATGACGTTAATTTCGTTGTAACAACAGAAGAAGCTCCAAAGGAAATGACATTAAAAACTGACCCTTCCTTCAGCACAAGTGGAATGGCAAGTTAACGCCGCAGATGCCCCATTCTACACAGACAAAGAACTGGAAACAACTGGAAAAGAAGCGCAACAACTGGATGTAACCAAAGGCAGCTCATTATCTATGTATATAAAAAGGCAATGTCGTACTTATTTGGGGCCACAGGCTAATAAATTAACCAGACTGGAAACACGAAACCAACCAGCTTCGGACTGTCTTTTTTTTACGGAATTTCCCGAGCGGCGACCGTATAACCAACATGGCTGCCACTCGGGAAATTCCGATTCTAGTTCTATCTGCAGTAGAAATTTCTTTTTATTTGTCAAGATTGGTTGTACATGTATTAATAATGCATTAACTATTAGATAGATAGATAAAAACCCTTGTTTCGTAAGACATGTTTGCCTTTTCTGTTACCCGAGAACGAAACCTCCTTCCGCTTTATTAAGAATGGATAAAATACCTATATTTTCTGTATTTGTTCTTCTGCCCTATTCCATTGTTCACAATTTTTGTATGAGCAATTAATGTCGTTTTAATGTCCTTGCCGCTCATTGGTGATTGTTAATACAAAAAAAAAACACACACACACAAAAAACGCACATAATGTAAATTTTATGATTATTGACGTCCGTAACTCATTTAAAATACAGACTTCTGCACTGTGATCATCTGAGCCGTGCCTAGCAGGCAACTAACCAAGACATAAACAATTCGCTGCTGGCCTCCTGTTCCCTCGCCCACCGCACGTTTCATTTGCCGCGTCATGTCCTATCTGCTGATACAGTCTGGACGAGGAGACCGTCCTTACTCAGAAATTAGCTGAAACTCTCCGCCTTACCCACAGACCAATAAATTAACCAGACTGGAAACACGAGTTTCTTGCTTTGTCATTTTTTTTTTACGGAATTTCTCGAGCGGCGACCGTGTAACCGACATGGCCGCCACTCGGGAAATTCCAATTCTAGTTGTATCTGCAGTAGAAATTCCTTTTTATTCGTCAAGATTGGTTGTACATGTATTAATTTCTTGGTGCGGAACCAAACTTCCGCGTTCAGCAGGCGCGTCAAAATGGTATCATTCAAAATTGTAGCTATGCTGAAGCGTCGGTCGCTACCGTAAACCTAAAATGGCGGATGGTTCGTGACCTTTCGCTGTTTTGTGACGCCACCCAATGGGATCATCCAGTCTGGGTATTTTATTAGTCTGTGGCCTTACCTGGGAAGAAGCTGCTGCGCCCTCCCGTCGTCTCCGTGTATGACTTTTTGTCTCAACTCCTAGGAAAAGCAACTAGTGACTACGTTTCTTTTCTTTACTGTATATTTGATTGATCTGACTTTGAATACTCTCAGCTGACATTATAGCACGGCTTCTCTCGGGAAATCCGATAATAAAACAATTTGAATTCTTGCAGTTCCTGTGACCTGAACAATTCATGTTGGCTAACGTCATGAGTAACGACTTTACCAACAAACAAAAAAAAACCCACAAAAAAACTTTTAGTTAGTGTCAAGACCAGAAATGGCGTAGGGCGGGGGTAGACGGGAGACAGGCGGTTTAGGTGCTAGAAAAATATCGCAGTGAGCTATCCCGGGAGCCGCGGGTTAGGGAGTGGATAAGAATCAGGGTTGAGGATAAGGACGGGGTTAGGGATAGCTACTTAGATTTTTGCTCCCCTAGAGCAAAACGGTTGGGATTGCGTACGTACTTATATCAACAGCTTTTCCAAATACGCAACTGTGTTTCATAAAACG
Source organism: Onchidella celtica (assembly GCA_963931925.1). Lineage (NCBI taxonomy): Eukaryota > Metazoa > Mollusca > Gastropoda > Systellommatophora > Onchidiidae > Onchidella > Onchidella celtica. The sequence continues at coordinate 4,959,182 of OZ007575.1, forward strand.
CATAGATCTAGGTGAGCATAGACCAGAAAAAGAACTAGATAAAGGGTGAGACACACGAAGATGAAAATGGGTGGCAAAAGATGAAAGAGTGAAGGAGGATCGAAAGAGGAAGGTGAGGGGTGTAGGTGAGGTGGGGGGGGGGGCAAGGACGGGATTAATTAGGAAAGGCAGAGGAGGCTTAAGATAAGGCGGAATGAAAGAATGAAATGTGTGTGTGTGTGTGTGTGTGGTGTGGGAGGGGATCGGGGGTAGGATTTTGATGTTCACAAGATAGACAATATAGGTAAGCAGAAGCTCGGGGAGGGAGGGGGGGGGGGGAGGCAGAGCACTGAGATAACACTTTAAGAGAAAATAAGTATTAGGCGGACCAAGGTTGTAGTGCCTAGTTAGTTCTCAGGAAAGCAAAGGGGGAGTGAAAGAAGGAAGAAAGAAAAATGATCAAGATGGGACTAGAACCCGCGGACCTCTGCTACGGCACCCGTCGCCTTGCCAAGAAGAAAACAGATCGCTTAACCGTCCGGCCACTCCGTCTCTCAAAAAAAGAGACGGTCGTAGCCGAATTGTTTCACGGCGTCTCTTGCTGTCTTGAGTATTCGTTTACTGGGACCAAACCCACTTGCGTCACCCCTCCCTGTTCCCCTCTATCCTGTTCACAAGATAGTAATTAGTATGCATGCATGCAATTACTTCCATGGCCTGCCCAGACCATTGCCGTTCATAAAACGGTTGGACATTTTAGCTGGTAATGATAGAAATAAAAACAAAAGTAGGATTTTGCCCAATTCCCACTGAAACAATTTACACGTAGGGAGGAAGGAAATCTTTACAGGAGCTCATAATTATAATAAGAATATATACCTTTTTAAAACGTCTAAATTCTGTTGGACAGCTTAGCAACGGATTCAGTGGGCTTCGTCTCATCGCTGGAAAAGACACAGGTAAAACATAATACTTGCTTTGACAGGTCCATCTTTAAAGAATGGAATGGTACTTAGAAGTCAAGACACAACTGATTTACTTATAAATAGATGTTAGTTCCTGTCTCAAGCGGACTCCTTGGTTGATCCACAGACTGCCTGAGTTGACTGATAAATTAATAAAAGCGGAAGAATTATCCCACCGCGTGAAAAAGTTAGTTTTTACAATGGCACTTTTCATATACAAACAGATGCACGAAATGCATTGCACATGATTTCAGCGACTAACTTAAGTCATAACAACACCAGAATTGGAGCTAAATCGAAAGAAAAAAAACAGTCTGGGGGGAGGGGGAGATGGTGAATGGACGTCACAACAAACTAACTAGTTACATGTTCATTCTAGAATGATTCAGTTATTGAACCCCCCCCCCCACCCCCCACCCCCTACCCCCGTCCCCTCCCAAACTCCTCATTATGGTACTCCGGCAAGCATGATGACGAGAAAGCAGAAGAAAGCCATTCATTGGAAACCAGAGGCACAAAATTACACATGGGTACAGACTGGATTATCTTGTGTTGTTATTGTGGCCGTCGTCACGAGTGTTGTGTACATCTGATTCTGTCGCCGTCTGTGTGTGGTTAACTTTATTGTTGTTTGTGGCCATTAGACAATGGCGTAGTTTACATTGCTAGTAGAAACATCAATACCGCCATTGCCTAAGACTATAATAAAATCAAGTTGGCGGCACGTAATTACTGTAAAACTATCTATCTGTCTGTCTGTCTGCCTGCCTGCCTGCCTGCCTACCTACCTACCTATCCTGCCCATTTCCTGCTCAAGGGACCATCTATTTACAATATTATGTCATAAGTCTTCATTTCCCTGGCTCTGATGTGTTGGCAATTCTGGCAAACAACAGAATACTTATAAGTAAGTTGATGTTTATATTAAGTGTGATGGTACATTTAATGGAACCGTTGTGCAACCTTGCTACCACTTTAAAGGCAAAACAACAACAACAACAACAGAAAAAGGCCAGAATTAAGTAAGAGTTACAAAGTAAATGAATTCCTTTCGAAGTTTAAGATGATAGCTGGACAAGGACAGAATTGGGCAAAAAGAAAAAGTTGCATGTAGCGAAGCCCTGTGTGAGAAATAAAACCCAAACGATACAATGCAAACTAAAGAGAAGACAGAAAATACACAAAATTTTCGGCTTTCGCTTTTTTTCGCCTAATTTGTAAATGGGGGGGGGGGGGGGGGGATAAAATAGGATGCCGCTTACACATTGGCAAGTGTCTCCCATCCTATTTTAACCCCAGGGGATAAACTGTTATAGAGGGGGATATTCTAGAATATCGGGGGGGATAAACCAGAATATTCCAGAATATTCGGGGGTTATTCTAGGATATCCTAGATTATCCGGGGGATATTCTGAAATATCAGGGAGGGGATAGATTTTGGGGGAGGGGGGATAATCTGGGATACCACACCGGTGTGGTATCCCAGATTATCCCCCCCAAAATCTATCCCCCCTGATATTTCAGAATATCCCCCGGATAGTCTAGGATATCCTAGAATAACCCCCGGATATTCTGGAATATTCTCGTTTATCCCCCCGGATATTCTAGAATATCCCCCCCTATAACAGTTTATCCCCCGGGGTTAAAATAGGATGGGGGATACTTGCCAATGGGTAAGCGGCATCCTATTTTATCCCCCATTACAAATTATCCCCCACCTTTTATTTTCTTTGGGTAGCCTTTTTCCCCCTTTTCTTCGTGTACGTTTCTGTATATAATCTTTCTCTGCCACACACACACACAAAACACGCACAAAAAAACACACATTTATGAAGTGTGACTTAAAATGCGTTTTTAGCCGACCCCTCCAATTGCTTGACAATTTAACATTAGACCGAGTAGTGACAGGAAATAGCCTGACATTAACTAAGGGCATAAATCTTTCTCCTCCCGCCCACAACCATACCCTTTTTTGGAGCTTTTAGCAGGAGCAGTAATTAAAGAGATTAAATTTCGGTCGTGTTCTGTGTATGGAGCAATGAGAATAAAGTACATTGTACTCAGTATCATCAGACAACCAGGACACCCATTCTTTATTGTGAGGAGAAAAAGGAACGGACAGCGCACGAGCGTGCCAAATTTGACAATATCGAGCTAGTACAAATGAAGTCGAGATATAATCTTAATCGGCCACTTGTGATCTTAAAGTTCTCATCTCATAGTAGCCTATGCTTTGACAGAAATGTGTATCCTTTGATAAAGCACCGTAGGTGTAATTTCCAAGTTTTTGAGGGATTACGTCATGACAGTCGGTAGCAAGCAAAGCGGTTAAATAAACTCTTTAGTAGCAAGTTGTTGACTTCACGGGAGATGAGTGTTGAATTAAGAACTAATTATTGCACGTCAAGCATGGTGACACAGCAGTAACGAAGCTAGTGCTGATGAGGGATTTGCTAACTTTGATAGAATGTCCCCCTTCGAAGCAACATTGTGGAGGATGTTACTGAAGATTACACCACCAGCTTCAGGAAAGTCTATCACTGTCGTCAATTCTGAGAGCTGTCATTTGGAGAAGCCAGCCGAATTAACCCCCCTCTCCAATGCATTAGTCACACATCCATCTCAGAAATATTCCAAACAGCCCCAAGGATTGGCTGCCCAAGTCCGAAGATGTAATTGACCCAGCGTCCCCAGTCTCTTTTGTTATCAATACTCTAATGTTGCAAAGTTGTATGTCACCAAAGCCGAGCAAAGGGCATTTAGCGCATTTGATAAAGAATGGTTTCTGCTTTATAATGAATCATCAGCATGCTTGTGGTCTTTTTTTTTTTCCGGGAGATAGGGAAGGGGGGAGGGGGAGTGGGCGATGAACGAAAATTTGGATTCTAAGGGGCGATCTCGTGAAAAAGGTTGAGAACCACCGCTAAAGAAAGTGAAATCGAGCTGGGGGAAACTTTAGAATAGAGGGGGATGTTCTAGGATATACTAGATTATCAGGGGGGTTAAAATAGGATGGGGGATATTCCAGGATGTCACACCGGTCAGACACAGTCAGCTGTTGGCAGTCAAGACGTGCACATCAGAATTTTCTATACTTTCTCAGTCCACCCAGGAAGAGCCTATCATACTAAGCCTGGTCAGATACAGTCAGCTTCTGCCACCATTTCTTTGGTGCATATTTTGCTGGCAGCATCTGACTGTGTCTGACCGGGCTTAGTATGATATCCCTTTTAGGGTAGGAAAGCATGAGGATAGAGAGTATGGGACTGCAAGAAAGGATTCCGTTTTAAACACTTAGCAGAGAGGCTAGAGACAGATGTAAAAGTGGGATCCATTTATATGAAGAGGGAGGCTGTAGAGAAATTTCATACATGCATTCTGCAAAGAAAGTTTAATGTGAAATCAGAAGATTGTATGGAAAGGGCTAGGCTGTATAAGAACTTTGTCAATAAGACAGGGAAAGTAGAGTGGGCTGGAAACATAAAAGGAGTGCTCTTTGTATCAAGAGGGAGACTCTAAAAGAGCAATTCAGCCTGTAGGAGTAGACTGATAATGGTGTCGCATAGATTTTAAAGTGGAAAGCTGTAGAGGATAAATATCTAAGCGCATAGAGCATTTTAAATGGATATGCGCTATATAAATGCTATACATTATTATTATTATTATTAGAGGAACCCTGCAATTAGAATTGGTGGTGTTAAAATAAGATCGTGAGTCCCGGTACAATTTCCTTTGTGAAAAAGATGTTGTAGAAGAAGTGCCCTGCAGTTTAAGGCGTACAGCCACAGAGAGGGGTGGAGTGTTTAGAATATACTCCGTCAAGAGTTATAGATGGCGCTGTAGAGATGCCTTGCTGTATAGAAATAGTGACAGAAGTGTAGCGTTGTGAAAATAGTATCCGTTAAAATCTTGTGACAAGTCAAGGACACGCTTGTTTATTTTGTTTGTGATGATTATTGTATCCAGGACGGGGTCAGGGGTAATTTCTAGAGGGTTGTGCATGTCACGTTATATTATTGATCTTGTTCACTAATTATCTCCTGGCTGTAAGTCACATGTTTACTGTCCTCTAAGTTAAGTATGTCTTGTATTGTGTACGGAATGTTGTCTTTGTTGTAGTCTAATTGTGGTGTTTTTATTTCGGTCTTGTTCGCTGTGCAGTTGTGTATAATATGTGCTGTTGTCATGGGTGTGTCACAGTGTCTGCACATGAAGTGTGGCGGCAGAAGAAGCACACTGGTGCATGTTTAATTCCTTCTTGGGTTTACTCTTTCCGTGATTAGTTCGCACACCTGTATTCAATAAATGTTCCACATGAAAGATGTAAATCACTGCGGACAAGAGTTTCACCATCAAAATGGGGTCTTGCTATGTCTAGAAATCACAGGAAGACGGTGTATCACACGCAGGAACGGTATGAAATTAGATCTACATTTTCCGTACACATGGAAACACCTCTACTTCTTGACGGACTTTTGACGTTTCAGTTTATGTACACATGGAAACACAGCTTTATTGTGAAATTGTGTTGGTGTAAGAGGGACAGCTGCACTGTTTCTTGTTCACGGGCTCTGCTTACGCCATCTTGCAGCGGTTGTGCAGAAAGGTGCATTTTACAAATTTGAATATAGAAAATACTAAACTGTGTTCAATGTCCAGCTATCATCCCAAACTTCGAAAGAAATCATTTACTTTGTAACTGTAACTTAATTCTGGCCTTTTCTTGTTGTTGTTGTTGTTTTGCTTTTAAAGTGGTAGCAAGGCTGCACAACTGTTCAATTAAATTACCATCACACTTAATACGTGTACAAACATCAACTTACACATGAATATTCTGCTGTTTGCCAAAATTGCCAACACACCAGAGCCAGGGAAAGGAAGACTTATGACATAATATTATAAACGGATGGTCCCATTAGCAGGAAATGGGCAGGATAGATAGATGGATGGATGGATGGAGGGATGGATGGATGGATGGATGGATGGATGGATGGATGGATGGATGGATGGATAGATAGATGGATTGATAGATTGATTGATAGATAGACAGATTGATAGATAGATTGATAGATAGATAGACAGATAGATAGACAGATAGACAGATAGACAGACAGACAGACAGACAGACAGATAGACAGATAGACAGATAGATAGATTGTTTTACAGTAATTACGTGCCGCCAACTTGATTTTATTCTAGTCTCAGGCAATGACGATATTGATGTTTGTACTAGCAATGTAAACTACGCCATTGTCTAATGGCCACAAACAACAATAAAGTTAACCACACACAGACGGCGATAGAATCAGATGTACATAACACTCGTGACGGCGGCCACAATAACACAAGATAATCCAGCCTGTACCCGTGTGTATAATTTTGTGACTCTGGTTTCCAATGAATGGCTTTCTGCTTTCTCGTCATCATGCTTGCGGGAGTACCGTAATGAGGAGTTTGGGAGGGGACCGGGGGTGGGGGAAGGGGGGGGGGGTTCAATAACTGAATCATTCTAGAATGAACATGTAACTAGTTAGTTTGTTGTGACGTCCATTCACCATCTCCCCCCCCCCCCCCCCCGACTTTTTTTTTTCTTCAGATTTAGCTCCAGTCCTGGTTTTGTTATGACTAAGGAAGTGGCTGAAATCACGTGCAATGCATTTCGGGCATCTGTTTAAATGAAAAGTGCCATTGTAAAAACTAACTCTTTCACGCGGTGGGATAATTCTTCCGCTTTTATTAATTTATCAGTCAACTCAGGCAGTCTGTGGATCAACCAAGGAGTCCGCTTGAGACAGGAACTAACATCTATAAGTAAATCAGTTGTGTCTTGACTTCTAAGTACCATTCCATTCTTTAGAGATGGACCTGTCAAAGCAAGTATCATGTTTTACCTGTGTCGTTTCCAGCGATGAGACGAAGCCCACTGAATCCGTTGCTAAGATGTCCAACAGAATTTAGAGGTTTTAAAAAGGTATATATTCTTATTATAATTATGAGCTCCTGTAAAGATTTCCTTCCTCCCTACGTGTAAATTGTTTCAGTGGGAATTGGGCAAAATCCTACTTTTGTTTTTATTACTATCATTACTAGCTAAAATGTTCAACCGTTTTATGAACGGCAATGGTCTGGGCAGGCCATGGAAGTAATTGCATGCATGTATACTATCTTGTGAACATCAAACTCCTGCCCCCCCCCCCCACCACACACACACACCACACACACACACATTTCATTCTTTCATTCCGCTTTATCTTAAGCCTCTTTTGCCTTTCCTAATTAATCCCGTCCTTGCCCCCCCCCCACCTCACCTACACCCCTCACCTTCCTCTTTCGATCCTCCTTCACTCTTTCATCTTTTGCCACCCATTTTCATCTTCGTGTGTCTCACCCTTTATCCAGTTCTTTTTCTGGTCTGTGCTCACCTAGATCTATGCGTTTTATGAAACACAGTTGCGTATTTGGAAAGGCTGTTGATATAAGTACGTACGCAATCCCAACAGTTTCGCTCTAGGGGAGCAAAAATATACGTACCTATCCCTAACCTCGTCCTTATCCTCAACCCTGATTCTTATCGACTCCATAACCCGGCTCCCCGTACCCTTTCGACCAAAAAAAAAAAAAATGTGAAAGAATAATTCGTTAAGGCTGTTGTTAGGAGTATTTCTGGAGGAGTTCTCTAGCTCTGGAGCCACAGAAAGCTTTAAAATACATACCCCTAGCCCAAAAAAACTTGGGGGGGGGGTGGGGGGGGGCGTAGGTGCTTGTAACAACATTCAGTTGGAAATAGAATGCTAATTATTTGGAGACTAAAAACCCCTTGTGTCGTAACACGTGTTTGCCTTTTCTGTTACGCGAGAAACGACACCTCCATCCGCCTTTTTAAGAATGGATAAAATACCTACATTTATGTATTTGTTCTTCTGCCCTATTCCATTGTTCACAATTTTTGTATGAGCAAATGTCATTTTAATGTCCTTGCCGCTCATTGGTGATTATTAATACAAAAAAAACAAACAAACACACACAAAAAAACCCACATGATGTAAATTTTATGATTATGGACGTCCGTAACTCACTTAAAATACACACATCTGGATTGTGATCATCTGAGCCGTGTCTAGCAGGCAACCAACCAAGACATAAACAATTCACTGCTGGCCTCCTGTTCCCTCGCCCACCGCACGTTTCATTTGCTGCGTCATGTCTGCTGAATCGCGAAATATCATAAAAACCACAGAAAAACTGTGGGGTCGCAGCAGGGCTATAAGCAAGGTCAAAATTGGGCAAAAAGCAAGGTTGTATGTTGCGAAACCCTGCGTGAGAAATAAAACCCAAACAATACAAAGCAAACTAAAGAGAAGACAGAAAATCGCAACATACTACCTTTTCTTTTTGCCCAATTTTGACCTATCTGCTGATACAGTCTTGACAGGCCTTACTCAGAAATTAGCTGAGACTCTCCGCCTTACCTGGGAAGAAGCTGCTGTGCCCTCCCGCGGTCTCCGTGTACAGCTTTTTGTCTCAACTCCCGGGAAAATCAACAAGTGACTACATTTCTTTTCTTTACTGTATATTTGATTGATCTGACTTTGACTATTCTCAGCTGACATTATAGCACGGCTTCTCTCGGGAAATCCGATAATAAAACAATTTTAATTCTTGCAGTTCCTGTTACCTGAACAATTCATGTTGGCTAAATTCATGAGTAACGACTTTACCAACCAACAAACACAAAAAAACGTTTAGTTAATGTCAAGACCAGAACTGGGGTAGGGCGGAGGTAGACGGGAGACAGGCGATTTAGGTGCTATAGTCCGTTCACCCAGGCGATCACAGAAAACTGCTCGAAGCGTTGCAACCGTCGACGATATTTGAATGTAATTTGGCGTGGAGTCTTAAATTTGTGATGATCCTAACCCAGATTTTTTGCCCCCGAATTATTCAAGTAGTTTTCGAGTTTGTTTATTTTATTTGCGGTATATAAATAAAGAGAGTACCGACAAGGGTAAACATTTAAGTGCTTTACTGTAATGATTTAACACATGGTTTTGAGTCCCACTAAAATGTGGTACAGCACGTGATTAAAGTGAGTTTAAAAACAAACTCTCGTGATTGTTCACTGGTAGGCCAACACGGTGTCAGAGGCGTTGTCAGAGATCTTTCAATTTCAGAATTCCTTTCATCGTGGTATTAAACATCAAAATCAATACGATGCGGAACATTGGAGAACAAGACCTTCAAACTGTCAGACATCCAAAATCTAACTCTTGCAGCATTGAAAACAGTTGCTGCAGAATTTTTCTGCAAGTGAGAGGACCATGTATCGCGGTTGGAGGAAGAATACTGGCAAAACGAGTGCCTTCATTTTATTCAAACGAATATCGTCATCAATCCAATGGAGACATCCGACTCAGAAAGCGACTGATAAAACATTAAAAAACATCGAAAAGTTCTTGCCCGTTTTGAAATAAAACAAAAAAACAACAACACCTTTTTAGGGCTAACCTTTCTATTGGGTCTAAGGTGGTCCCAAGTCCGCAAACCTGATCATTGTACCCACAAAGCCATGCTCTTGCAATGACAGGGACTCAGAGGGGAAAGGGTGATCATATCTCGATATGTATATTTCTCACAACTTAATACAGATTGGAAAGCTTAGTGTAGCATCTGCAAGCTATCCCTTGCCCTCCCCGTTTTCTTGTTACACTGGTGAGCATGTGTGAGCAGAGTGTACTGTACTCCGTGACCTGACCTTCTTTTCCTAGTGAGTAGTTTTTTTCCTCGCTCGCTTGTTGTCAGGTGTTTTGACTCGTTCAGTAAATATTAGTATGTTCCCGAACATTCGATAACATTGTGGATAAGGATGTTTACGCCAGATTTGGCCTTGAGTGATGTAACCTGATGACGTATGGATACGTGATTGGTTGGTTTGTGCGAGGACAAAGGTAACGTTTATTTCGGGAACTTTCTGTAGAAATGTTTATATATATGGACCTGTGTGAGTGGTTGGGGGGTGAGTAAGTGAGTTTCCTTTTGTGTGGCGTAGATATTTAGTTTCGCTGGTGTCTTCCTAGTAATTTATTGTTCACTATACAGTTATTAAACTTTAGTATTATTTAATCTATCGTCGGATCTCGTGTTTATTTATTTTACAGCTGTAATAGTTTCGTTTTCTAAAGGGTTGTAGTTAGATCAACTAACTCCCCCCTACTATAACGTGCTAGAACAACCTCAGCTGTTACATATTGGGGGCTCGTCCGGGATCCGACCATATTCGAGCGGATCAGATCAAAATTACTAGATTTATTTACATAGTTTACTGTAGGAATATCATTGACAAGCTATCTACAACATGTCGGAGGTTATTGGAAGGCTTAGCCAGGAAGCGGACGCTATGGAGCTCACTGGGCAGGAGAGACGGGACTACCTCCGTGAAGGCCTAGAAAGAGAAAGACAGCTGGAGGCTCAACGACAGGAGAAGGAGGCTGAACGACAGGCTCAGCTGGAAAGAGAAAAGATGAAGCACGAGCTGGAGATGGAGAGGATCCGCCATCAGGGTGGAGGCGAGTCGACGCAGGGGACCAGCGACCACGCCAGTTCTAAGAGACCCAAGCTACCTGCATTTCAGGACAAGAAAGACGATCTGGATAGCTGGTTGCTGCGGTTTGAGAGGTTTGCTGAGACAGCTGAATGGCCCAGATCCACCTGGACGACATCACTGTCTGCCCTGCTGACTGGGAGAGCTTTGGAGTGCTTCTGCAGACTACCGATCGACGAAGCCAAGGACTACGACAAGGTCAAGGAAGCGTTGCAGAAGAGGTACAACCTGTCAGAGGACGGATACAGACTCATGTTCAGACAAGGTAAGCCTGAAGATGGAGAAGATGTTGGAATGTTTTTGACCAGGATCAAGACCTATTTAGAGAGGTGGATAAAGCTGTCGAAGACGGAGGAGACCTACGAAGGAGTGAGAGATCTGTTCGTCAGAGAGCAATTCATGGATGCCTGCCCACCAGACCTTGCAACCCATGTGAGGGAGAGGAAACCAAAGACGCTACAGGACATCGCAGATTCAGCGGAGGCGTACCTGGTAGCGAGGAACCGGACGCTCAGCGGGAGCGCCAGACTGCAGAGCCGGCCAGTGCGACAGAGGCCCAATGGAGACAGAAGCCCACAGGTCTGCCATAGGTGCCAGAGGCCGGGACACAAGGCGACGGAGTGTCGTGCAAAGTTAAACGACAAAGGTGAGTTGAAATGTTACCTTTGTGGAAAGCCAGGCCACGTTCGGAGGATGTGTCCAGCCCAGAAGGATATGGGACGAGGCAAGCCGAACAAGGCGGCGGCGGCCGTAGTGATAGCGGCGGACGAGTCGTCAAGACAAGATGTGACGACGGCTGACACCAGCATCAACGTTCAAGCGGTAATGAAGGAGGGGAAGCTACAGTTAGCGGTGCCTGTTACTTGCGGAGGATGCAGTGACGGAAGGATCGTGGAGAAACTGAAGTTACCAGTGATGAAGGGCTTGATTGGAAATCGAGCGGTAGATGTCCTAAGAGATACCGGCTGTGAAGGTGTAGTGGTGCGGCGAGCACTGGTGGACGACGGACAGCTCACCGGTGGGAAGAAACTTATCGCGAGGATCGATAACTCCTTGCTAGCGGCGGAGGAAGCCGTTATCGACGTGGAGACGCCTTACCTGACGGGCAAAGTGACGGCGCTGTGTCTCCCGGAGACCATCTGCGACCTAGTAGTCGGGAACGTGGACGGAGCGAAGGATCCGTACGACCCTGATACTGAGGTGATGGTAGGAGCGGTGACCACGAGGGCCCAGGAGAAGAGGAAGGACCGGTCTACGTCGCTGAAGGTGCCGAGGGCAGAACGGCACGCGGGAGTGGATAGAGAGGAACTTATCCGACTCCAAGAAGAAGACGAAGTCATTAGGAAGTTAGAGCAGAAGAAGATCCCAACTAATAGAGGCACTAAATCTGTTCAGTTTGAGAAACATGGAGGAGTACTGTACCGGATCTACAAGGACCTGAGACAGGCGACGGTTATAAGGCAAGTGGTACTACCCGAGAAACTGAGAGAGTATGTACTGAGTGTAGCCCACGACTCGATCGTCGGAGGACACCTCGGCGTGAAGAAAACCAAAGACAGAGTTATGAGCAATTTTTATTGGCCTGGAATTGAAGGTGACGTCGCGAGATACTGCCGCTCATGCGACATATGCCAGAGGACAGTGAACAAAGGAGCGACCCCAAAGGTGCACCTGCAGAGTATGCCAGTAGTGGACGTACCATTTAGGCGAGTGGCCGTGGACTTAGTAGGACCTATCGACCCCCCAAGTGAAGGTGGACATCGGTATATCCTGGTGTACATAGACTACGCTACTCGTTACCCCGAAGCCACACCCTTGAAGAAGATCGACGCAGAAACGGTAGCAGAAGCCTTAGTGAACATCTACAGCCGTTTGGGTGTGCCCGAAGAGATCTTGTCGGACCAAGGGACCCAGTTTATGTCAGATGTCATGAAGGAAACGAATAGACTACTGGGAATTCGACAGTCGACCACTACAGTCTACCACCCTATGTGCAACGGGTTGGTGGAGCGATTCAACGGCACACTGAAGAAAACATTGAGACGACTGTGCGCAGAGCAACCCAAGCAGTGGCACAGATACATCAACCCGCTGCTCTTCGCATATCGTGAAGTTCCCCAAGAGTCGACCAAGTTTGCCCCATTCGAGTTGCTGTATGGGAGAACTGTGAGAGGACCAATGCACATCTTACGACAACTATGGACCAAGGACGTAGAGGAGCCGGAAACGAAGACCAGTTACCAGTACGTCATGGAACTACGTGAGAGGCTGGAGGACACATGGAAGTTAGCGACGGAAGAACTCTCCAAGGCTCAAGGTAGACAGAAGACCTACTACGACCGGAAGGCGCGAGAGAGGAAGTTCCGCCCCGGAGATGAAGTGTTGGTGCTACTGCCGACGAACACTAACAAGCTCCTAGTCCAATGGAAGGGACCATATAAGGTAGTCTCAGTTGTCGGTGTTAACGACTATAGAGTCAAGATGGGTGCAAAAGAAAAGACCTTGCACGCCAACCTCCTCAAGAGATACATTCCAAGGACGTCAAAAGCAGCAGCAGTGGCAATGGAACCGAGACCTATTGTGACCGAGATGTGTGGGATGGACAACAGTAGGAGAGATACCACGCCTGGACATGTCAACGCCATAAAGGACGGCGGCGGTGATAGTGCTGAGACTGTACTGGCAGAGGACGACCTGATAGGCAAGAGTCAACCCGTGGAGTCAGCTGGCATGACAGTCATCGAGGACTGCGACCTGGAAGGCGACAACGGTGGAACGACGGAGGACCTTGCCGACCTAGGAAGCTGGGACCAGAAGGAAGGCTACAGAGATGTCCAGTATGGAACGCAACTGACGTCGGAACAACGCCAAGAACTCTGCGATGTGGTGAAGGATTACCAACACGTCTTCACCAATCTCCCTGGATGCTGCCAGTTGGGTGAACATCGCATCGACCTGACGACAGAAGTACCAGTTCGTCAACGACCATACCCGGTGCCCTACGCTATGCGCGACTCATTGAAGGAGGAGCTTAGCACCATGGAACGGCTGGGCATCATTCGAAGGAGCTCATCAGCTTATGCTTCACCTATTGTTGTCGTCAAGAAGAAGGACGGATCCAACCGAGTCTGCATCGACTACAGGAGGTTAAACAAGATCACAGTATTCGACCCTCATCCGACAGCAGCGCCATCGGAAGTGTTTCAGAGTCTATCGAGAGGAAAATTATTCTCTCGGATTGACCTAAGCAAGGGATACTGGCAAGTGAAAGTTCGAGAGCAAGACATTCCCAAGACGGCGTTCGTCACCATGGGCGAACACTATGAATTCACTCGGATGCCTTTTGGGATGATGAACTCAGGAGCCACGCTGAACAGGATCGTAAAGCCATTGATCCGTGGAATGAACAATGTGACAGCATATGTGGACGACCTGCTGATTCATACAGAGACATTCGACGAGCATGTGAAGACTCTCAAGGACTTACTGCAGAGGATGGACCAAGCTGGATTAACTGCAAGACCATCGAAGTGTCTGATTGGAACGTCTGAAGTAGACTTTGTTGGACACTCAGTGGGAAAGGGTATGATTGGCTTGTTAGAAGAAAATGTGTGTAAGGTGCGGGATTCACCCAGACCCACCACTAAAAAGGAAGTGAAAGCATTTTTAGGACTGGTGGGGTATTACCAAGAATTTGTTCCTAACTTTTCAGCGATTGCATCACCATTGTCTGATTTACTTAGAAAGGGTCAGCCCAATATAGTTCAGTGGGATGAAACGCAGGAGAAAGCGTACACCTCTTTGAAGAATGTCATTATCTCCAAACCCGTGTTATGTTTGCCAGATTTTTCCAAAGAGTTTGTCTTAGCAACTGATGCATCAGATCGCGGATTAGGCGCTAGTCTTATGCAGGAACACGAGGGAAAGTTGTACCCTGTGGCATATGCTAGTCGTAAGCTATTGCCTCGTGAGACAAAATATTCGGTCTCAGAGCGCGAATGTTTAGCTATTGTTTGGGCTGTAAAAAAGTTTACTTTGTATTTGTATGGAAAGGAGTTTGTGCTCCAAACTGACCATCGGTCATTAGAGTTTTTGAACTCTGCCAAGTTTGACAGTCCAAAGTTATTACGATGGAGTTTATTTTTACAGTCTTATCGATTCAGGATTCACTACGTAAAAGGCAGAGAAAATGTATGTGCTGATTTCCTGAGCAGAATATTTTAAAAGTAGTACACTATTAGTGAAATGTATTGTAACCCATAGTTGCCTATTAGATGAATTTCTAGGACGGCAGTATTGTACTGTAATTGGGGACACAGTTCATCTGTGACTGAATATTGAATTGATGGCTGATAGAGAGTCATGATGTGTTAGTCACATTTTGATTTTACGCTATGTCATATTTGTTACCAATGGAACTTTGTTTAATTTTTGGAAAATGTAACCCAAATGGGGACTGCGAGCAAGCAGTGTTTGTGTTATATTGCATTGTTGTAACTTGTTTTGACCTAATATGATGAAAATGGACCCTGATCAGTGGACGGTATGTATTGGTATTTTTGCCATTGTACGTATGAGTTATACATTTTGGAGATAACCATGTTATGTACAACAAGTTATATGCTATGGTTCGTGCCCGAAGCATTATGTAAACGATGGGCCATCGTTTCACCTTATATGATTTGTAATAATATCATTGACCATTGTTTCACCACAGTGGTGGCGTTGTGTTATTTTGACTAGTAGGCCTAATGTCTACTATTGGGAAGCAATGACGGTATTGTATTAGTCATTGTATTAGTGATGCAAAGGATATTGCATTGTATTGTATTTGCGATGAAATTTGGGAAGGCACTGAAATTGTTAATAATTGTAATAGAATTAGCAACTACCTTTGTGAGATTGGGAGTACTGTAAGATTGTTATTTCAAGATATTGCAGACGCTGAATAATGTTTTGGAGTTGAAGAATATTCAACTTAAATCGGGGAGTTGTGTAGCATCTGCAAGCTATCCCTTGCCCTCCCCGTTTTCTTGTTACACTGGTGAGCATGTGTGAGCAGAGTGTACTGTACTCCGTGACCTGACCTTCTTTTCCTAGTGAGTAGTTTTTTTCCTCGCTCGCTTGTTGTCAGGTGTTTTGACTCGTTCAGTAAATATTAGTATGTTCCCGAACATTCGATAACATTGTGGATAAGGATGTTTACGCCAGATTTGGCCTTGAGTGATGTAACCTGATGACGTATGGATACGTGATTGGTTGGTTTGTGCGAGGGCAAAGGTAACGTTTATTTCGGGAACTTTCTGTAGAAATGTTTATATATATGGACCTGTGTGAGTGGTTGGGGGGTGAGTAAGTGAGTTTCCTTTTGTGTGGCGTAGATATTTAGTTTCGCTGGTGTCTTCCTAGTAATTTATTGTTCACTATACAGTTATTAAACTTTAGTATTATTTAATCTATCGTCGGATCTCGTGTTTATTTATTTTACAGCTGTAATAGTTTCGTTTTCTAAAGGGTTGTAGTTAGATCAACTAACTCCCCCCTACTATAACGTGCTAGAACAACCTCAGCTGTTACACTTAGCTACTTTACAAACTTTCTTTCATAGAATGTTACCGTTTAGCATAACTAGAAGGCTGTTTTCAATTGATAAGTAATGAATCTGTAATAGCTTTATCTTACAGGAAAGGAACAATAAATGCATTTACGTGTAAAGCAAACCTCAAGTCCGTAACGTGATGCTACGCCATTGCAATTCACCACAGATTGTTACTATATTTAGGAATTTAGATCAACTACAGGGAAAGAGAAGTGACAGATCATGTTGGAACACACGTATACTGTAAACGTCTATAAGTTTGGGACCATTCAATTGAAAACAAAGAAAAGATCAAAGGAATTCGCCGCTTTGAAAGAACGGTGATGCATAGACTTCAAATTCAAGATTTGTAGGGTCATGATAAATGTAACACTGAATGCAAAAATTCAGGACGCTGTATTTCGTAATAGCTGAGAAAATCCAACTAAACCGTGATCACGCCTCGGTGAACGGCTATAGAAAAATATCGCAGTGAGCGATCCCTACACAAATACCTCCCCCCCCCCCCTTTTTTTTTTCTCCTCTTCTCTCCCCTCTTCCTCAGCCCATTCCCTCCCCCAGTCACACAGACACATCGAAAAAACAAAATCATCTTTCATTAACTTTGTGGAAAGTGCAGGTTTTTATTTATTATGATTCGGCTGTCTTATGTAGACAGAATGGTGGGAACTTGCAATTTCGGTTCTAGTTTTACTGACTGCCCTTTCCGGTAGTGCAAGGTGGCTTCTTCATTTTGTCCTTCTGTTTAGTGTTAAACTTTCTAAAATATCCCCATCTTCAACATAACACAGGGCGTTCAGAGTAAAAGGATCAGAGAAGAAACAGGGAGAAGCAGTTAAAAATGTTAGGTTTTCCAAACCAGTCTATGTAGGCCCATTTCACAGATATGCCATCTTTGATGTAAGGACCGACGCATCACCATGGCGACTGTAGCATTGATTTTGATTCGTTAGCTGATTTGCACTGCGAGCATTTGAGGTGTCGCGAACCAATCGGCGGCGAGCTAATAGTAGTCCACTACAGTAAACAATGGCACGTGTGTACATGCGCATGGCAGATGTTCGGTCAGTTCTTTCATTTCCTTTCTCCTGTTTACACATACGGTAGGGAATCTGACCAGCTTGGATCCATCCTTTCCACCCCCGTCATAACAGTCAACTGCAATGCAACCAGCAGGCATTTTAACCGCTTAGACATATATATATTTCGAAGTTACACTCATCAGCTGATCCACCGGCCATCTTGGGTGTCGGAAGAAAAAAACAAAAACACTCTGTGACGTCATTCGCAATGGGCCTATAGTACTAACCAAACTTTCAATGGTGTCCAGTGTCCTCAAACTGTGACAATCCCTAGTGACAGTGCAAAGGAGTAGAATGACTCAACAGTGCATGATTTCAAATTGCGACAGACCAGGAAGAAAAAACAATAACAAAAAAAAACAGAATAATTTTTCATGCAAAACGGGACATGAATAAACATTTTGTTGACCATGGCACAGACTTGATTAATTGACAAAGTTTTGTGAAATACCATTCTTTCTGTCAACACATTATGTGCCTTTTATGGCAAGTCTTGTCTACCGTGTTTTATTGTGATCCCAAGTCTAAAAAAGTAAAGTAACCGAAATAGTTTTGCTTTCTCGTTGTTGACAAGGTCTTTGAGATGATTCATTCATATATATGAGCCTTAATATCACCACCACCCGTTTTCACCCCCCCTCCGGTGTGGTATTCCAGTCTTTCCCCCCCTTTTCTTCGTGTGCATTTCTGTATACAATCTTTCTCTGCCACACACAAAAGACATATACACACAAAACACACATCTATATCTGCATATACATATTTTGGTAACTCGAAACTTTGGTCACTTAAGGCTCAGGAACCGCATCATACTCAGGCTTCAAACTTTGCACAACAGCATATTATCAATGCGAAATTAACGTGGGCTTCTACGTTTCATTTTTCATTGTTTCCGCATCATTTAGATCTATTTCGAGTCATGGTTCGCCATTTTAAGGTTTCATTGAAGCTGCGCATGCGCATTATGTTTGTTTTGAAGTTGAAACTGAAAGAGAGCGAAAGTGCAAATCTATTATTATAAAAGTGAACTTTGAAGGCTATGTTAGCCTACTCCTCCGTTAATACTTAGCCCACACGCTTCAAATTTTACACACGTCGACAGTAAACCCTTCCTACTCCAAGTTTTTAGAACAGGGACACGCTATTATGATATATTTTTAGTACCGTGACGCAGTTTCCCTCATCGTTCATTCGCCGAAGGAAACAAATTGTGGATTAACGAAAACATGGATCGCCCGTAAACTTTACCGAAAAAGGGTAAACAAACTCCAGTCCAGAGTAGGCGCGGAATCCGAGTCGATACTGATTCTGTCATTGTATTTTTTTTTCTTTTTGTCTGTGGAAGGAACTTTACTTTGTGTACTAGATCTAGTACATTATAGGTAATGAAGATATTTCTCCCGGGCAGGGCCGGGTAACTCAGCAAGTATAATATAAAGTGTGACTTGTGACTTAACATGCGTTTAAAGCCGACCCCTCCAATTGCTTGACAATTTAACATTAGACAGGAAATAGCCTGACATAAACTGGGGGCATAAATCTTTCTCCTCCCGTCCACTCACCATATCCTTTTCTGGAGCTTTTAGCAGTAGTAGTCATTAAAGAGATTAAATTTTAGCGGTGGTCTGTGTATGGAGCAATGAAAATAAAGCACATTCAGTATCAACAAAAGTGCCAAGATGTTATTGGCCCAGCGTCCCCAGTCTCCTTTGTTAACAATCCTCTAATACATGTATGTTGCAAGTAGTCTGTCACCAAAGCCGAGCAAATAGCAGCATTAACAGGGAGAGTCTGTTTCTAGTTTACATGAGAAATAGCCATCAAAACCTACAGACTGTCCTGTTCTGGGATCTCATGGACACAACTTCCTAATCAGGGTCGCAATGTCAAGAATGGATTCCATCATCAATTCAATCAAACAACTTTCAAAGACAATGCAGATTCGAGACAGACGGAAAAAAAACAACAACAACAACAGCAGATTGTTTAACCATTCACTGCAGGGATTGACATATAAGTCGAGGTGAAGATCTGTTCAGTGACAAGCAGCTGATCCCATTCAAGTGTACCCATACAGTCCCAAATTGTTTTGCCTTCCAGATCCAACCCTTTTTACAGACTTTTTCTGAGCAAGAGATCTTTTTAACAAGTTATTCTGGGTTACAGAGAATCGCACCCTGGTTTGATCATTTAAATTTTTCCATCTTCCAGCCTCATCTGAGACTATCTTTCCTTTCTAAGGGGCACACCAACTTTTTCCCTCCTTGGAAGTCTGTCATTCCATTACATAATGATAGCATAAAACTCGTGTGCGTCCCCCTTCTCCCTATCACCCCCGCCTCATTTTCTGGAAGCATTTCTTTCAATACAGTAGGACACAATCAGCAAATGTGAAAGGGGCTGCTGGATTAATATAGCTTTAGTCCACGCCTCAACAACTGTTTTTCCCTACTATCTTATAATGTACATACTGCATTTTGTCAGCCTTCTCTCATGGGATAGGCAAAATGGCCTACTGACCTTGAATGTCTGCAACCTCGCCGTTGATGTCAGTAAACCAATGGAACAGTGGTTCTCCTCGTGGGCGATATCAGCCCCCTGGGGAGGTGATTCTGATTTCCAGGGGTGGGGGGGGGGGGGGAAGAAACGAAGAAAAGGGCGACAAGGGGGCAAAAACGAGGAGCGGGGGGGGGGGGGATACGGGAGTTGGGGGGAACCAGCAATGAAGAGCAATTTGGGGACAAATACATGTCAATTGTCAGACATTGACTTCTTCAACAGCTTAGATGGATTTGATGAACGGAAATGGGTTGTTTTGTTGTAGTTTTTTAGCACATTGATAAAGAATGGTTTCTGCTTTATAATGAATCATCAGCATGCTGGTTGTCTTTTTTTTTCCGGGAGATACTGTGGGGGGGGGGGGGGGGAGGAAGTGGCCGATGAACGAAAATTTGGAGTCTAAGGGGCGATCGCATGAAAAAGATTGAGAACCACTGCTAAAGAAAGTGAAATCGAGCTGGGGGATACTTTAGAATAGAGGGGGATGTTCTAGGATATCCTAGACTATCAGGGGGGTTAAAATAGGATGGGGGATATTCCAGGATGTCACACCGGCCTCAAATAAAAATCATCAGGGGACGTAACAGCGGAAATAACGTTGCGGAGGTTACCCTGCATTAATGGTTCTTTGATTCACACAACTACAGGAATGTAAACACATACATACACACAAAAGTGGCATAATTATAAAAGTTTACATAGTCCACTTTTCATTCCCTTGTAGACACGACCTAATGACCCAAAGATTAAAGATACTGTTTCACGGTGGTAACCCAGTGAGTTCATTTCAACATACAAAGGATGGTACATGTATTGATCAAATTTTTGACTGATAGCAGTCGAATGATATAGATATTTCAGTCAGCTTTACTGCTGTATTTACTGGGTCTGTGAATGTGATATCTGGTCTGTTTGGTCAGGTTAAGCAAAGTTGTATTCTTGGACTGAAAAATTGCTGGCGTCCATAGTGACAATTTTATTGTTAATGTTTTTTCCTTTAACTTTGGTTGTCATGAAGCTTCTGATACATATGCTTTTGAATTCTGTACATCCATGTAAAATATGTGAGATTGTGTCTGGAGGATGATTGCACAATTTACATCTCTCTGAGTACACATTTGGTTGGTAAAGACTCATTAGACTTTCACGTGGAAGTAGTGGCAATAGTCCCTTCGTAATAAAAGTTCTTACTCTGTTGTGATTTGTCCTGAAGGAGCTGGCGAGGGAGTGGTCGATGTTTGGGCATTTCCGGATAACACGTCCCGGTGTCTTCTTGGTTTTCCATTGTTCAGTTATTTCGAACAGCTGATTTTTTTTGTAAACCAACTAGAATCATGTTGCATCTTCGGTGACTCTTTGTCTATCGGAAATTCGGAAGCATATTAAAATTTGTTATTCCTTTCATGTAGCCGTAGATCCATTCTGGCACATTTCGCTCAAATTACCCAGGTTGATCTCATTCATTTTGCATTAGATTTTTTCACAGTTGTGCCTTTTTAAAGTTGTTTTATATCCAGCAAACGCGGTTTCCTCAGACACCTTTTGCAACCTTGTGCTTGTCCACCTGCATCTTTCATGACGTTCTCGCTGTTTCCCTAAGGCCCGGCGCGCACTATCTTAAAATTAACCACCCGTTTAATGCAAGCAATCTTTCGCGTGGTGTGCAGCACGGTAAACTCTTTGCCAAGCAATAAAAAATCTGCGTTTGCACGCCGTGCAGCAGGCGAAACGGGGTAGTGAGCAAGGCCCCTAACCTGTGGATCTTCATTCTTTAACATTGAGGGGTAAAATGACAGATGTTTTGCATAGTACAATATACGAGGACTGAGAAGTCCAAGACCTCTACATGACTTTGGTGTGAACATGAAGACTCTAGTGGCGGAATTGTTAAGGCCTAGACATTCTCTGGCGTTATCAGCAAAGAGGACTTCAAGATGGTTAATGTCCTTTTCATTAAAGGTCAGGTTTAGGTAGTGAAAGTTGATCTTTAGGTTACACATTTCATTGATTGCTTCATTCTTAGCGCTTGACGTTAGCAGTGTTTGGTCGACGTTATTGAGTGTTTTTTTCGAAGTCTCTAGCTGATACTGATAGCGTTATCTGCTGCTTATCGACATGTTTGTGATGTTAAAGTCGTGCCCCAAGCACAGACTAATAAAATACCCAGACTGGATGATTGTCACGAGCAGAGTTGAGGTCTTGGGGATCTAATGACTGCACGAGAGGCAGCTAACTCACACTCGGACACAAACACACAAGAAATTATTAAATAACAAGGGTATAGATATCTCAGGCCGGCCGGGCCCTATGTAATAAATATTAATATAACAAAAGACAATAGAGGTATATTCAAAAAGCAAAAGCTTCCACTTATTAACTTAATGTAGCATAGTTATGTGACGTGACTATATTTCTATCAATTGTACTGCACTCAATATCCACATGGTATATTATAAGAAAAATAAGATATCAATCTATGTAGTTGAGTCGCCACTGGTCAGTCGCCAGACAAACTCTCCAGAAATAATATGGGTTCTGAAGGTACACTGAAGGCTAGGAAAGCCCAGTACATTCAAAGCCTACAGAAGCACGATTTCGGCTTGCAGGTATTAAGAAGCTTGTACATATAATTCTATCCAGCTAATGACTAACATTCATATCAATTATCAGTGAGCTTGTGCCGTTTTTAGTCACAAGCTAACAATACACTCGTTCGTCGAGTCCAAGCTGTGGGTTTCTCAGACTTCCTACGAGGCTGTGGGTTTCCTCCCTATCTCTGGACTTCTATCAATTACTAGTGAAAAGATGAGTTACCGTTGGTCACGCCTAGCTAGTAGGCGCGAACATCAGAAGAGCGCAGCGTGGACTCTTAAGGTCAGTCCAACCAAAACCTTTCTTTCTATGAGCTTTCTCTCTCTCTCTAGGCTCCTTCAGTCCGATGACAATGGACTAGACTTCGTGCCACTCAGTTCAGGTACTGGCCAACCGGAGATACGTCACGACACGATGCTTCTGCTCGTCTGTATTCCCTGAATTTCAGCGTTACACGATCTTTTATATGGCCAAATACCCAGCAGGGTTAATCCGCTAGCAAAATTAGTTCAGCAATCGCATTGGCCGAAAACTCCCACCATTTTGAATGTAGGAATACGTCTGCACTATTCTACCGGCCAGTTAACGTGCAAAACTTGTCTCGTCATACTTAACAATGTCAAACATCCCCACCTTTTTCTCACCCTCACTGCCTTACTTCTAATCACGAATACACAAAACCCAAAAGCGTGAATCTAACAGTTTAACTTTGCAATTTCTTACTCACCAACAATAATTCGCGAGGACCGTTCAAGGCCACCAGCCAATTTCTCCTGGCCCTGGTAAAAAAACACAACTCACGGCTCTGCGTGAGATTTAATATCACTTGACTCATGAGAAGTCCAAGACCTCTACATGACTTTTGTGTGAAAATGAAGACTCTAGTGGCGGAATTGTTAAGGCCTAGACATTCTCTGGCGTTATCAGCAAAGAGGACTTCACGATGGTTAATGTCCTTTTCATTAAAGGTCAGGTTTAGGTAGTGAAAGTTGATCTTTAGGTTACACATTTCATTGATTGCTTCATTCTTAGCGCTTGACGTTAGCAGTGTTTGGTCGACGTTATTGAGTGTTTTTTTCGAAGTCTCTAGCTGATACTGATAGCGTTATCTGCTGCTTATCGACATGTTTGTGATGTTAAAGTCGTGCCCCAAGCACAGACTAATAAAATATCCAGACTGGATGATCCCATTGTGTGACGTCACAAAACAGCAAAAGGTCCGCTATTTTAGGTTTACGGTTGCGACCGACGTTTCAGCATAGCTACAATGCAGCGGTCGCTAAAAGTCCAGACGGTCATTATTTATAACAATAAAAAAAAAAAGGCAGATGTAGACAATAAAATGAAACGATAGGCAAGTTAATGCATTATTAATACATGTACAACCAATCTTGGCAAATAAAAAGAAATTTCCACTGCAGGTAGAACTAGAATCGGAATTTCTCGAGTGGCGGCCATGTTGGTTATACGGTCGCCGCTCGGGAAATTCCGTGAAAAAACGACACAGCCCGAAGCTCGTGTTTCCAGTCTGGTTAATTTATTAGTCTGTGGTCTCAAATAAGTACGACATTGCCTTTTTATATACATAGATAATGGGCTGCCTTTGGTTACATCCAGTTGTTGCGCTTCTTTTCCAGTTGTTTCCAGTTCTTTGTCTGTGTAGAATGGGGCATTTGCGGTGTTAACTTGCCATTCCACTTGTGCTGAAGGAAGGGTCAGTTTTTAATGTCATTTCCTTTAGAGCTTCTTCTGTTGTTACAACGAAATTAACGTCATCCACAAAGCCCTGAACCAGATTGGGTTTGTGCACTGGATCGTGGGAGTGCCCTGTAAAACCTTCTTGAGCCACTTATCGACTTCTCTCTTTTTTCCCTCTCTCTCTTTCTCTCCCTTTCTCTCACGCTCTCCCCCCTCCCCCGCACACACACACAAACTCGCGCCAGTATTTCCCTCCCTGTCTTGTACTGTACTCTTTATCACTGGACCAAGTCCAACTCACAAACCTGAAGTAACAAACACTGTGCAGCAGCATCGTCGGGATCATTATTTTCTTCTTCTTATTTCTTCTTCTCATTCTTTCCTCCCGGTCTTTCTTCGCCTCCCAAATCAGATCTATTTCCCTCCTCCCCCCTTTGCTGGTCAACAAGTGTGTGCATGACGCCGTTGGGTTTCAGAATTTCAAAGCTAAGAATGGCATATCGCCGCTGAAAGGATTTCACGATTGTGCCACTGTTACTAATGTACGAAGATATTTATGTTCACTCTTACACTCATTCGTCACTGTACAATTACTTGCTCTGTCTCTCTCACAGATTAATAAAATACCCAGACTGGATGATCCCATTGTGTGACGTCACAAAACAGCGAAAGGTCATGAACCATCCGCCATTTTAGGTTTACAGTAGCGACCGACGCTTCAGCATAGCTACAATTTTGAATGATACCATTTTGACGCGCCTACTGAACGCGGAAGTTTGATTCCGCACCAAGAAATAAATAGATGTACAACTAATCTGGGACTTCCCGTGAATGGCGAACCGAGGTCGGTCGCGCCGAATTCTGTCTCCGCTTCTAAAGTGGTTAATTTAGTAATTTAGGAGGTGCTACATTCCTATTGTGTGGAACGTATTAGTAAGTGGTAAGGTAGCGTGGATCTAAAGGTAAGTCATAACCATTCTTGTTCATTCCTGTTTAATTATTGAACCCGTTCGCGTTTAACCCTCACCTAGGAAAAATGGCGTCTGCAACTAATGCAAGGGCTGTGCCGGCTTGCTTTGTCCTTGACAAGGCAATCGTCCCGGACGTCATTAAACCGATCGGAGGCCTCGAAATTTGTAAAGACTGTGAGCACATTACGGGAGAGGGGATGATTCACGGTGCCCAGATCTCTGGGCTCTGGAGAATCTAACCTCTTTCCTTGGAGGTAAGAAGGGCTCTGGTGATAGAAGGGATAGAGTTAAGGGGGCAAAGTGTCACGGTTCTTGACAAAAATCCATTCGTCGTGCCAGGTGGAGGAGAGCGGCCCACGACGAAATTGATCATTGGAAATATGCCAATATCGGTTTCCAATAGTGAAATCGAATGCATGTTGAAAAAGTTGGGGGTGTCGGCCAGATCACAAATGAAGGACGAAAATTATAGGGACGAGCAGGGGGGACTGACAAGATTTAGGACCGGTAGGAGATTTGTGTACATAGACCTGCCAGCATCCTCCCTTCCTAAAACAGCTAAAGTGGGAAGTCAGTTCTTAGCTTTTTTATATTATAGAGAGCAGGAGCGAGAGGTGGTGAATGCAAAAGTAAAAGGTACGACACAGGTGGAGGGGGAGATGGAGAGAACGCAGAAAGACAACCCAGGGGAAGAAAACATATCAAAACAAAACAACACAGAGGTCGAGCCTGACAGTGAGAAGACAAGCGTGTCATCTCATGACAAGGCAATTGAAAGAGCGAGAAGCATGCTCACGAAAAAACAGAGCACACTCGACCTCTTAAGGCTGGCGGGCCATAGAACTACACGCTACATGCTACACGCAACATGCTACACGCTACACGTTTCATACCCTGGGCTATATAACTTCACACTATCATGCTACATGCTTCATATTTTGCCAGAGACAGAGGGATTTTGTTTTATTTTCTCCGAAGATGAATTCTTCCGACGAAGAATCTATCTATCTATCTATCTATCGATCGATCGATCTCTCTCTCTCTCTCTATCTATCGATATATACATCAACCAAGTTTACCTTTGGGTGCAGTCCTAGGCAGTCAGAGTACTATGGTAGGCCTCGGTGCAGTCAAAAGCTCTTTTAACTCGTCCCAAACTTGGGTTCTCTGGTCTTTGTTCTTGTAGTCGGGTACATGAGGATCCCAGAGAAGGGGCCTTGCCCTTACCATTTCAATCAATTTTTCCTTGTAGTCGTCCATGCTCGCCGGATCTAGAACTAGACGTGTAGCAAAAAAGTGAGCATGTTCATTTCTTTCTACACGCGTGTAGCATGTAGCGAGTCCCGTATAGCGTGTAGTGAGTTGTATGGCCCCGCATAAGAGAGACAACGAGTTTTCACTTTTCTATACACGTTTAAAACGTGTAGCATGCAGCGTGTAGCATGTAGCGTGTAGTTCTATGGCGCGTCAGCCTTAGGGGAGGAGTGAGAAGGCCGCATTCGGCGGAAGGTCACGCTAAGCGACAACGTACCTCGAGCTCGGAGAGAGCAAGTGAGAAGAGGAAAAGGGCCGAAAAAATGCGCAAGGATGGAGAGAGTAGTGGAGAGTGTGATCGGGAGACTGGGAGGGGAAGGGTTGGGGCGGAGGAAGATCAGACTAGTGAAACCCTGCGAAACAAAAAAATCGACTGGTTTGACCAGGCAAGTGAGACGTAATCAACTCGACTTTGCGGTGTCTATCGGCTCACGGTCTTGGCTTATATTTACGGACTTTGCCTTTCGGATTTACCCCTCGCCCCGATCTTACATCAAGTGTGTAGGTGCTTTTCTCTCTCTCTCTCTCTAACAAGACCACCGCTGCAACAACCCTTCATAACATCATAAATACACAGGAATCAAAATGGCCAGACGCTGTTCACATCATACAAGGAGATTTTAATCATGCAACCATGGACAACATCCCGCACTACACCCAATATGTCACCATTCCTACTAGAGACGAGAACACTCTGGACTTATTTTATTGTAATATCACTGGCGCCTATCGTTCTTTCCCTCTACCACCACTGGGGAACTCAGACCATCTTATGATATCTATGCAACCAAAGTATCGACCTGTGTTAAGAACTTATAAAGCAGACACCAAAGTAATAAAAACATGGACAGACGAGGCCTGCGACCAACTTCAAGCCTGTTTTGACTGCACGGATTGGGACATTTTTACAAACACATGTACTAATTTAGACGACCTTGTTCTTACTGTTAACTCCTACATCCAGTTTTGTGAAGATCTAATTATACCTAAGAAAAGTGTGTGTGTGTATCCAAATAGTAAACCATGGTTAACAAAAGAATGCCTTGAAGCTATTGTTGACAAAAAAAGACTCCGAAAAGACTATAGTAAAAGCGACCTCGCTAAAGTAAACAAACAAATTAAAAAGAGAATCAAAGTGTGTAAAAAAGAATACAAAGATAAAATTGAAGCAAGTTTTAAATCAAATGACATGTCATCTGTGTGGAAGGGAATGAAACAGGTTACGGGGTACGATTGTATGAAGAATAAAGTGAATGTTGTGAATGAAAGCGAATTTGCCAATGAATTGAATCAGTTCTACTGTCGCTTTGACAAACACGATTTCTCCAACCAACACCAGGAAATAAGAGACAGTTTTGATTTTGATAATGATGAATGTAATATTTGTTTTGATTATGATGCTGTTGTGAAACAATTTAAATCTGTTAAGGAAAGAAAGGCATCTGGACCAGATAACATTGGAAGCAAAGTAGTGAGAACATGTGCTGAACAACTAGCAAAAATTTTTACTTTCATCTTCAACAAATCCTTTCAAAACCATTACATACCAAACATTTGGAGATTGTCAAAAATCTTACCTGTCCCCAAAAAACCAAAAATATCTGAAATGAACGACCTTCGCCCAGTTGCATTAACTTCCATTATCTTTGAATGCTTTGAAAAACTTGTTTTAACTGAACTAACGAAGGAGGTCAAACAAAATCTCGATCCTTTGCAATTTGCATACAAAGAAAACAGGAACACAGAAGACGCCTTATTGTTTTTATTGCATAACATCTACAGTCATTTAGACACTGGTAAAACCTGTGTTCGTGTGCTCCTAGTCGATTTTTCGTCTGCGTTTAACACCATACAACCGCACTTAATGTTTCAAAAGCTTACCAACCTACACGTGAGTTCTTTTTTAAAGAGCTGGATCTTCGAATTTCTAACACAGAGAAGCCAGTTTGTGGATATAAACAACACATTTTCCAAATTACTCACAACAAACACAGGAACGCCACAAGGCTGCGTGCTGTCACCTGCCTTGTATACATTGTATACAAATGATTTCACTGTGACACACAACAACGTTTACCTTCTTAAATTTGCCGACGACTCTGCTATTTTAGGCCTTTTACCTAACTCTGGCCACGAATATTCTAACATTGTACAATCCTTTCATTGTTGGTGTAATAACAACTATCTTCTACTGAATGTTAAGAAAACAAAAGAGCTTGTTTTTGACTTTAGGAAAAATAACAACGATCCTGTTTGCCCTCTTACTATCAACAATGAAGAGGTTGAAATTGTCACAGAGGCCAAATATCTTGGCATTACTATTGATTCATTGCTTAACTGGCATGCGCATGTAACATATGTATACAAGAAAGCCAACCAGCGCATGTATTTCCTCAGAAAGCTCCGCTTTTTAAAAGTTAGCAAAAGCATTCTGAAAATATTTTACACCATGGCTATTCAGAGCGTTTTGATGTATGGAGTTGTCTGTTGGGGAGGAAACATCTTACAAAAAGATAAAAATAAGATCAATAATTTAATTAAAAAAGCATCCAAAATTTGTATCTGTGATCTGCCATATTTTGATGAGCTGTACACTGGTGCTTGTATTAAAAAAGCTAATATTATTATAAATGACCCCCAACATCCCCTGAACAAGGAATATATAAGATCTGTAAGAAGTTTAAGGCTGTTGTCAAAGAAAACTAAAACTGAGCGCTACTTTAAATCGTTTATTCCATCATCAACTAGGATGTTACAATAATGTCGTCATCTTGATCGTAATCTGTGCACAGTTGAATTATGTCCTGCGTGTCAGGTCAATGTGTTTTGGTTAGGGAAGCATATTGTGTGCACTGTTAATTTTGTTAATTTAGTTAATTTATCAGTGTGTGTGTATATATGTGTGTGTGCGCGCTATGTATCATACTTTCTGCTTCTGTAACTGTATTGTTATGTATTCAATGATCAAAACAAATTTCCTTGTACAAGGACGAATAAAATTTATCTTATCTTATCTTATCTTATCTTATATCTCTCTCTCTCTCTCTCGCTCTCTCTATCTCTCTCTCTCTCTATCTCTAACGTTGTCGATGAAGATTGTCTCCCTTAATTGTCGGGGCCTTCATAGACAATTAAAACGCAGATTACTATTCAAGACATTTCTTCAGTATGATATTGTTTGCTTACAAGAAACACATATAACGGAAGCGAAAGCGAATGAATGGATGAGAGAATGGACTGGTGTATTCTTTTTCTGTCCAAACACCAATAAGAGTAAAGGACAGATCATCTTAGTAAATAGAACGTTTCATATTGATAAATTAAATTTTCTGCCTTTTGATACACGATGCATGGGAATTGAGTTTGAAAGGAAAAACAAACTATATACTGTATTGAACTGTTACGGCCCGGCAAAGCCGCAGGAACGTGAAGGTTTCTTAGAGCAACTAAATGATATTATCAGTGAGATAGACCAGAGCAGTTTAATAGTATGTGGGGACTTTAATATGATTTTAAACAACGATCTTGATATAATCTCGGGCGCACCACACGGAAAGAAAGAAATATAATTATTCTCTAATATTGTGAAAACGTGGGATTTATGTGACTGTTGGAGAGAATTTAATAAAGAAACAAAAGAATTCACATGGTCTAGGAAAGAACCGTTTGTGGCAAGGAGACTAGATTATGTTTTGTGCTTTAAAGAACTATTGTCATGCACAACAAATGTTCAAATTAAACATGTCGCGTCCACTGATTACCGTGCCGTTACCATAGAAATTTTAGAATATAGTTTCCGGAGAGGCCCCTCCAGGTGGCAGTTCAACGCATCATACATCAATAATGTTCATTTTATAAACCATATGAATTTATTTATATCAAATTTTATTGCAGATGAGGAAAAGAATGATCTAGATCATCGAACAAAATGGGAACTGTTGAAAGCAGCCATTCGTTCAGAATATATGCAATACAGTAAGAGCAATCACATGACAAAGCACAGTAGACATTGTAGCAAATCCCAGATTGGGAGATGTACTATTTGACAGTAACAGTCACGAACAGACAAGTATAACAATTAACAAAACAATCAAACAGGCTCACACATTTATTATAACATTAGTAACGACAATCCAATAAGTACAACATCTCACTCGTTCCCTTAAGCATTCATTCCCCTTCCCGTTCCTCTCTAGGATAATCACTCCTTTACAATATGATAGTTGGCCTCAGCCTAACAATACGTCAATGGCTGCACTGCCTTGTAGCACGACATCTCACTGCCCGCACTCAACCTCACATCAATATCTTAATCTCACATCAATATCTTAATACATATCGTTCCTGAATGTGGCCAGACTGCCACGGATAATGTGCCCTCACTGTCCTGCGGGTGGCCTCACTGCCCAACCCATGCACCTCATTTATGCTGGCCTGTCCCCGGCACCTATAAAGAATAACATCACATCTCTATAATACTATGTACCGACTATCCACTTCACCACTCACTACGAACCATCAAGCGTACACATAACATTCCACAGTTCACCCACCATACAGCTGCACCTCTCTACTGTAGCATACCCCCACAGTATTACACAGCACTCCGACTAGGCTAGGAATCCCTGCTCCTAACATACGTATCTCGCTCATCGTTCACATCTATTTACACAGTAACGAATGACTTGCACACTCCTTAAGTCCTCGCATATAACTTATTTGCATCATTGTCATCATCAGAATATAGTAGATCTATCACCACAATTATCAATCCCTATAATTCAACCTACCAGTCTTCACTGGAATACACTACAAATTCCCGACTGCTCTCTTTCACGTCTGTCCTCTTGGACTTCTCAGCTTGCAGTGACTTTTCATTACACAAGCTTTACCTCATCGCCTCCAACTTTACTCATGTCCTGCACGCGTTCCAAATTAACTGTCTGCTTCACTATCCGTGAGTTAATCTCACAATTCCATACCCACTTCCCCGTAATCCTTTGAATCTCGCTCACTCCACTCGTGACAGACATAAACTGGAAGCAGAGGTAACTGATATCTCAAAGCTTATGGCGCAGTTCCCGGGTGATAAAATACTGCAGGAGAAGTATGAAAAATGAAAACACTAAAAAGGAATTGGAAATTGAATTACTAGCACAAACAAAGGGAGCAATAATTAAATCTAGAAGCAAATGGATCGAGGAGGGAGAGAAAAACACCAAGTTCTTTTTAAATTTGGAAAAGGCCAGGGGAACATGCAATGTAATAAAACAAGTTAAAAATGGGGACGGTGAAATAATAAGGGACCCACTAAAGATTCTTGGGGAAGCACAAAAATTTTATGAACAACTTTACACTAAGGAGGCATCAATAATAGCGGTGGGAGAAAAATTTGATCATTTTTTAGATGGTATAGCTCATGACAGATTAGCTGAGGAAGACAAGAAATGGTGCGATTCAGACATTAGCTTAGAGGAAATGGGAAAGGCAGTAAAGTTGCTTAATAATGATTCGGCCCCAGGGACGGATGGAATTACTTCTAACTTTTATAAAGTCTTTTGGCGCCTTTTAAGGAAACCCCTACATAATAGCTATAAAGAATCGATAGAGCAGGGGGAATTATCTCTTAGTCAGAGACGAGGTATAATCACTATGATACACAAAGGCAATAACAGCAGTCGAGAAGATCTTACCAATTGGCGCCCCATAACATTAACAAACGTTGACTACAAAATCTTCACAAAAAATTTTGGCTTTGAGGTTACAAAAAGTAATAGAAAATATTGTTCATGAGAAGCAAACTGGATTTATTAAAGGGAGGACAATTACGTCACATATCAGATTCACAGACTAGTCAGTTTACCTTATTTAACCAAGTCAGATATTAACGCGAGAGAAGTAAAACAGGTAGGTACAATAAACTCTATTTTTTGGCAGAATGTAATTAAAACATGGTTAGATTTAGAAAAAAGGGATAAGGAAAAAGAAAACGATATTACTCCAAATAGTTTAGGCCGGTAACCTCTATTTAACAACAGTAATATTAGATTTAGAAATAAGCCACTGTGGATAGAAAAATGGGTCAGAGATGGAATTAAATATTTGTATCAGATGTTTAACGAAAACAACTGGAAAACCCTGCAAGATATTGCTGAGATAATCGGACATTATCCTGGTGTCCATTTCGACTACTGGCCATTTACAAATGCTGTTAAAAAAGAATGGAAGGAAATTTTTGTAAAAACCAGAACGGAAGACAGATCTCCTTTGCATACAGAAGATGAGGTAGATGAAAATGTTAAAAATATTTTTAAACTAACTAATAAAGAAATTAGAAAGAAATTAATAAATAACAAAAACGCCACGATCTGTAGCTCGGGTTTCTGGAAACGAAAATATAATGTTGACATATATCCTTATTTTGATAGCGGGTTTAGAGCTTGTAAAGAAACCAGATTGAGGCTCTTACATTTTAAAATTCTACACAATATTTACCCAACGAATATTCTAAAGCGGGCCACAGACCTGCAATCCGATTTGACAATTCTACTTGATGCAAACCGATTGGTCCTTTCGGTTTGTAGGTCTGTGCGTTTACTTGACGTTTGTGCAAGCCGATTTGTTCAATTTGATTTGGCTTGCGCAAGACCAGATTTTGTTTGGTGTTTCGCCTTCAAGCCGATCGCACGCTGACTGCCCCACCGCTTCTCTCCCCGCTTCCCCTTGTGTTTTTTTTCTTTCTATATTTAGATCTAGGCCAAGGCCCTACTAGTCTAGTAGATGCCGAGCGTGTGTGTTGTGTGTAGGCCTACAGTACTGTTTCTGCAAGGCAGGCCGCAGGATCTCAGTCCTATAAACGTGGCTTCGTGGTCAAAAGAAGCACTTTTATCATTTATAGAGGTCTATAAATCGTATGATTGTTTGTGGAGGATCAAGTCAAAGGAGTACAGCAATCGAATTTTAAAAGACAAGGCCTACCAACAGGTGATTCTGTTCACACGTCAAATTAACAGCACAGCCAACCGAGAAATGGTCACAAAAAAAAAAAAATTCACTTCGGACAGCTTTTCGGAAGGAACTGAAAAAAGTTGAAAGCTCCAAGACTTCGGGAGCAGGGGAAGAAGAGGTAAATGTGCCCAGACTGTGGTACTTCAATGAACTACTCTTTTTGAGAGATCAAGAGCTCCCACGGTCTTCCATATCAAATATTGGAATGGATCTGCAACTTCCACCATGCTCATCACAACAAAATGAAGAGGACACCGAAGTAAACACGCAGGTGAGCAGAGTTGTTTATCAACTTTTTTATTATTTGTATTCATTACATTTCTTTCACTCCACCACCGACAACCATAATTATGACACCACCATCATTATGACATCATCATCATCATCATCATCATTATCATTATCATCATCATCGTGGTAGTGGTGATTATAGACAGCAGCCACACTTTTATTTTAAACTTTTAAAACAAAAACATTGAAATGTCTCAATATCTGACATTAGCACTAAGCTTAAACTGGTTACTCCTTTAACAACTATTTAAATTTAAAGTACTTTGTGTTGCCACGGAACACTTCCAGCATTGTTGAAATATTCCATAAAGGAATCTCGAACTGCCTTTGCTTCTTCACTTGCAAATCTGTTCTGATTGGCGCATATGTCAGCAACATTGGTGTTTCCACATCGGAGTCCTTCTGTCACTTGGCATGATTCCAAATCCTCACAATCCACAGATTCTGGTGGCAAGTACCCAGATGACTTCCTTCGTAAATAGTTGTGCAGCACACAGCATGCCATGACAATTTTTTCAATGTTTTCTGGCTTGACATTGATACAGGATTTCAGGACTCTGAATCTGGATACCAAAATGCCAAAAACGTTTTCTATGACTCTTCTGGCACGGGACAACCGATAGTTGAATATTCTTCGTTGATTGTCCAGAGTTCTGGCGTTGTACGGCTTTAGAAAGTCCTTTCTCAAGGCAAACGCCTCGTCTGAAACAAAAACGAAGGGCAGTCCATTTTTGGGATTCAGTTCTGGTATCTTCAGCTCCCCAGCCAACAGTTTGTGATAAAAGTCAGTATTTTCTATCACTCCTCCATCTGAAATGCGCCCGTTTGTTCCAAAGCTGGCATACAGAAATTCATAATTGGCATTTGCTATTGCAAGAAGTACCATACTGTGAAAACCTTTGTAGTTGCAGTAGAAGGACCCTGAATGAGGTGGTGGAGTTATGGCGACATGTTTTCCGTCCACACAACCTAAACAATTTGGAAACTGCCATTTGTTTTCAATTTCCTGTCCAATGCTTGTCCATTCTGCCTCGGTGCTTGGAAACTGAAATGTAGAAAAAAATGAAATGAAATGAGGTACAAACAAACAAAATGAACAAAATAACAACAACAACAACAACAACAACAACAATAATAATAATCATAATAATAATGTTTATTTCTTCAGGACACCCTCTCCCAGGAAGATGTAGACAACAGCCTAGAATTTGAAGTTGAAGACAGCGCTGTGGGACCAGGCCTTGCCCCTCTGCCTTCAGGTCGTGCTTCTACAATATCCACGGCTTCTGTGGGGTCTTTGCCGGCGGGAACATCAGCAGAGAGAATTACAAGCTCAAGCAGTAAATCAAGGCCAGGAAAACGAAAGGCAGACGATGAACTACTCACGCTCGTTCGCGACCGCTTGCAAGTGCCAGATGAGGATGAACATGATGCTTTTGCCAAAACAGTGGCTTTCAAAATGAAGAAATTGAACAATAGACAATGCTTTATCGCTGAAAAACTCATAAATGATGTGTTGTATGAGGCTGGGCTTGAACAATTAAGCACACAGTCATGTGTCGTACCACAGCTGTCCGTTGTCCAGTACGCTGATGATTCTAACCAAGAAGTGTATAGAACCTATCAGTATCACAAACTCTAATAAGAACTCACTTTCAAGATGAACATAATTTGTTAATTTTTTAAATTTGAAAAGAAAAGTGAGGAAAAAAAATACTGATAACAAATAAAGAATGTTTTTTTGTTCATCATTGTTAGTCTGCCTGTCTTTTTCTGGTGGTTTGCAATCAGGCCTGTATCAGTTACGTCTTTAACTAGGTTACATTAGCATGTCTGCCTGTCTGTGTGTCTGTCTGTCTATCTGTGTGTCTGTCTGTCTGTCTGTCTATCTGTCCGTCCGTCCGTCCTTCCGTGCGTCCAATATTACGCTATATTATTTTACTTACTTGCAAATAGTCATCTTTAAGTGACTCGGAAATCTGGTGACAAGTTTCTGGAATAATCTGTCCCAATGCTTGAGGCGAGATCCTGGTGGAAAAATTTCAAGTCTTCATAGCTGCAACCTGTCGCTAGGAACCTTAATGTAGCCGTGAGTCGTTCGTGGGCGCTAATAGATTTTCTCAGCACTGTGTCTTCTTTTTCAATCAAAGGGTTCAACACACTCAAAAGCTCCACGTAAATATCTTCATCCATGCGAAGAAAATTTCTAAAGTCTGCTGGGTATAATCTCAGCTCTTGCAACAAGTCAGTATGATTACACTTAAGTCTTGCAAGAAGCCAATTTTTACTCCACAGCGATCTTTTCTTCTTTTTTTTTCAACACAAGATAGAGAGCGCATAAAATAGCCAACTCGTCTCGTCTGGACACCATTTTGGATCTGGTGTGCGCAAGTAAAACTGACGCAAATTCTGTGTAGAGTGTGGGCAAAGATTTGAGCGATTTGGAATCATGTTTGTGCAAGTAGATTGGATCCAATCTATTTGATCAATTCGGATTGCAGGTCTGTGGCCCGCTTTACATAAAATGAAAATAAAGGAAAGTAATAAATGCGAGCATTGTGAGACGCCTGATTTTATAGAGCATTTCTTTTTCCATTGCAGCAAACTGAAAGACTATTGGCCTTATGTGGCCCAGTATATTCTGAATAAAACCGGTAAAAGAATTGAAATAAATGAGAAAATTGCACTTTTTGGAATATTACGTGGGGACTTAAACTATAATGTAAATCAAAATACTATTGATGATATTAACACTATATTACTAATTGCTAAAATGTGTATCGGTAAAGTAGAATATGGCAAATCAATTAATCTTAAATTAGCATTTGAGACAGAAATGCAGGTAAGAGAAAAATATCTGAAGGTATGTCCGGATAAATAATCAGAGAACGAATGGATGATTGAAAAGTGTGGAGAATGTGTACGTGAAGTAAGAATAAAATGAAAGCAAATAAACTTTTTAAAAAAGAAGACAAAAAAGGGCAATGACAAAAAGATGAAAATGCAAAAACTAGTGTATTCCAAAGTGCATGAAGTAAAGTAAAATTAGTATACGGCCGTATACTGCCATTATTATTCGGTTATTGGCAATATATTATTACCATCTGATTATGATTTGACGCATATGGCTGATAATAACCTATTTATTTCTTTATTCTTATTTTTATCTCTGTTCCTTTGTTCTTTCTTTTAATCTTTTCTATCTTACTTGCCGTTGAGATTTTTATCCATTGTTTATTTATGATTTAATTATAGCAGTTTCTCGCGCACACCAGAATAATTTGTATATGATGCATCCACTCAGTTTTTTTGTTTTCTTTCTTTTATACCAGCTGTTGAAAATGAATTGTAAAAACCGTCAGCTGATAATGAATAGACCAAAAATGGTTCGAGAACAGCCGACAACACAGAATTCAGCGACTGACCATTCTGGGACATAAAAGACCTCAATTGGGTCCGAGCCTTAGAACAGTCCTTATAGACAGCCGTATATTTATTTACTTGACTATTTCAGATCATATGCGTACTTTCATACTTATTTATTTATTCATTTAATTAGCCACTTCGAATAGACTTCACTACGTATTTATTTGCGAACTCACTTACATGGATACCTTTTTAAAGTAGTTATTTATTTATTTTTTTAAATCTCCGTTATTATATAAATACTAGTCCTATTTAGTGATATCCAATCACGGAGTCATGCACGAAATGAATGCACTGCATTTGAATCTGAGCCCCCCCAAAAAAAGAGATGTACAACTAATCTTGACGAATAAAAAGAAATTCCTACTGCAGATAGAACTAGAATCGGAATTTCCCGAGTGGCGGCCATGTTGGTTATACGGTCGCCGCTCGGGAAATTCTGTAAAAAACGACACAGCCCGAAGCTCGCGTTTCCAGTCTGGTCAATTTATTAGTCTTTGGTATCTCTCCACCAATGTTGATTTCGTCCAAACACTGTCCGTGTAATTCTGAAAAAAAAAAAAAAAAGCACTTATATGGTGAAAAACTATATAACTATTTTCCAATACAAAAGCGACTCAGGTCGAAAAGACCCGCAACATAATTATGTGATCGGGTTAAACCAGAGCAACGGTTTTCGACGGGGGTGATTTTGAATCCCCGTTAGACTTAAGGTCGATGAAGAATGGGCGACAAGGTGTGGGCGGGCGGGGGGGGGGGGATGGCAGGAGGGTGCGCCGGGGGGGGGGGGGGGGGTTGGAGTCACCACTCAGTAGTCGCTGGCGATAGGGGGCAAAAACATGAATGCGGAATGATCTGGGAGCAAAGTTCTTTCTGAAAAGTGATGACAGTTTTGTACACATTAACTTGACCGTTGACTTTTTGGTTTGGGGTTGGTTTTTTTTTTTTCTTTTTATCTATTATATATTTCAGTAACTTGCAACCTTTGGCATGACTAACTGACCAAACTATACACTCATCAGGCCGTAAATTTGGCAGGAAGGTGGCAATTGAGACAAGGAAGATGATGGCTATAATTAAAAGTTGTTTGCTTCAAGCATGTATTTTAAAAAAATAACAAGGTTTATTACTATGTAACATCTGTATTTTGGCATGTTTGTTTCGTAATATACATAATACCGTGCATATCATAAAAAGTAACCGCATCAAACGTTCAGTTTGGTGCGTAATGTTGTGGTGCGCATGAGTTCTGAAGCAAGACTGTAGTTTAAATTACTTTTATTATACTAGAGAGAGAGAGAGGGGTAGGGGGGAGAAATCACATGATTGTTTATTCTGGGCAATGCCCGGTCGGTCATCTAGTACTTTCAAATCCAATACTATACTATGTTTTGTTACTAGTCCGCTATGTGAGACAAGATAAAAAATAACTTGCTGTCAAGAACATGCTGTTCCAGACTGTTCCAGATTAGTCAAAATTGTGCAAAAAGAAAAGGTTGTATGTTGCAAAACCCCGCGTGAGAAATAAAACCCAAACAATACTAAGCAAACTAAAGAGAAGACAGAAAATACTGATGTTCCAGATTAGGTATACAATGTGTCCCAGTCTTTGGACACCGGCTACAATTGCGCAGTGTTGTCTGTTTCTGGTTCCTGTCATCGTCCGCACGTGACATTTTCCATAATTCTTTCTCTCTCTCTTAGTTGTCAATTTGAGGCCAAGCTGAGAAAAACGTGCCGACAGCATTCAAACACATATAATGAAATTCATGATTTATGCGTATTCTGTGCACTTGTGATTGCATGTAGAGGCAGGGGCGAAGCGTGGCCCCTTGCAGAGGGTAATCAGAATTTAAGCTAGTAAGATCCTCATAATAGGACGTATCGCTACATCATATTCACATAATCATAAATGCAGCGACTAAAACAATGACACGGTTGCTAGGCACTGCAAAAATCTAAAGAGCGGACTATTCTTGTCAACAGGACAGGAATGCAGCAATTTACAAGCCAAACTAATCTGAAAACACTATTCATTCATACTAAAAGACTTATTTAAACGCATATTTTTCACCCATTTTTTAAAATATAATTTGAACAGCACGTTTTCACTGTCATATTCATAGCCAGAGATTTTGTTATTCTACCATCTCATAAGTTTCTCGGAAAGGAACCATTAACATTAAATGGTAGAAAGTGCTTAAATGGCATCTCTGTGATACAACAATGTGTAGCGACTTCGGAGAAGTGGCTATCTGCCGTTGCGGTTTAGGTTCGAGCGACCAATCAAGTGAATTGATGTTCTTAATACGTCCAACTGATTTTTATCACAGTTATATCTAGATCTAGACTATAATAATTATTATTCTTTGATAGCTCTTGCTGTGCGTAGAGTAAATTATTCTTAGATTACCTCAAACAAAAACAAAAAAAGATCCACACAAACTCTTTCACTCTACTCTTTACCTTTCGATTGGGATGAAAACGACCGCATAGTGAAAAACCTGCATAAGTACGTAAAATCAGGTCAAACCTTGATTCTAAGCCAATATCCACCCCCCCCCCCCCCACTATTTTGCTGTCTGCGGCGCCGCTTTGACGAAAACAGGCTATGCTCAAGCTCGCTTCTGGGTGTAGTCAAGTCTTCTTCGTCTTTGTTAATCACTGATTTTGGACCAGTTCATATGCTTTTCGGTGAGGGGTGTTAGACTATAATAACAAACCCAAAATAGCAAGGTAGAATAGAATGCTGAACTGACTAAATGGACTTGGACTTGGACTCGATCTGAAAAGCATAGTAATTCTAGAATTAATATTCGAAAGGTAATCACTGATTATTTGATTATGAGGAAGCCTCGCCCCTGTGTAGAGGTCGCTTTCGGGGGTGGGGAGGAGAGGGGTGATGAAAGAAAATTTGGGCCCTTGAGGGGCTGATGACCCGAAACAAGTTGAGAACCGCTGAGTGAACTAAGGGATGCATTACTTACTGCGGGGAGGTCTCGTGGAGCCAAAGTGGGTTAACCATGTCAAAATGTTAAGTCATTCGTCAAGCATGCGATTACGCTCGGTTTTGGGGGTATGAATTTATCACCACCACATCCCCTCCCCGTGTACGATTTTCATTTGCATGACCTCAAGCCCCACTCCCCTCCCCTTGTACGAACGAACGACCAAGAAAATGCTGTACTATGTCGATGATAGATATTTAATAACGTTAATTCAATAAATGGCAATTTGTCTCGTCTGTTTGATAGTTTCGTTAGCTATTCTTGCCCGTTTTTCATATAAGCCAGCTGAGTCGTTGTTCAAAGTCTCCTGGCTACCATTTGACGGTTCATACTGTCTTGTGGGTCATCTCGGGAGAGAGGAAGACTAGGGGAAGGTAACCCTGAATACAAATACCACACTGCCTTGTGTGTTGCTATGATAGCAAAGGCTATGGGAGTAAACCCAGACAGAAAATCAGGAGTGGAGACCCGAAGGTGGTTGTCAGGGAGAACTGCATCAAACTGGCTTCCAGCATCTCCTGCAGCCGGACTAGTTCCAAATGTATTGACCTGGTCTCTCCCTTGGGTTTAACTAGAATGGCAGAGAGAGGGGTGGTGCCTCTGGGCAAAGCACCATCTCTTAAAAATAGCCCAGGCAAGGCAGCAAAACGAGGAGGCGTTTGCTCGGGCTTGGCAAGCGTCTGTCTCTCCTCTATAAGCCCACCCATTTCCGATTTGGAGAGGACACTCCAGCCATCCGTTACGGATGGGCACAACACGGGAGGTGGCAGTTACCGGTGATAAGCTCAATCCATTTGGCGTACAGATGAGCGCCAGGGGTCCCCTCTGTCGGTGGGAGCGGCTTTTCAGCTGCATTGATCAACTACCGCCCGCCGTAACCTGGGCAGCCCCCAGGCAGTTGGGTGTTGTTCCGCCACGTCAGCCTGCTTCATAAGGTGATTGGAGCTAGACCAAAAGTCAAAAAGCCGACGTAAAGTGTGCACCTGGCAAAAACAGAAAAATACTAAAACTTGGTACCTGGAACGTCAGAACAATGCGCCCAGGCTTGCAACAGCAAGATCTCACTGATATTGACTCCATCAGGAAATCCCAAATTATTGATCGAGAACTTCAGCTACTAAACATCGACATCGCTGCCCTTCAAGAAACTCGACTTCCCGACTCCGGGTCAGTCAAAGAAGAAAACTACACCTTCTTCTGGCAGGGCCTTAGCAGCGAACAGCCGAGAATCCACGGCGTGGGCTTCGCCGTAAAAAACTCCCTTATCAATTCGATCGCAACTCCAATTGGAGTGTCAGAACGCATCATGACACTCAGACTGAACACCCGGTCTGGTTTTACCAACATTATCTGTGTCTATGCCCCAACACTTACCTCCTCTGACGAAACCAAAGACATTTTCTACGAGGCATTGCAGAGGACTCTCCACAACATCCCTCTCACCGAAGGCCTGCTAATTCTGGGTGACTTTAACGCTCGAGTGGGAGCAGATCACTCCGCATAGCCAAAGTGCATTGGGCACTTCGGCATTGGCAACATCAACGAAAACGGGCAGCGCCTTCTGGAGCTATGCTCCGTAAACTCATTATGTGTTACAAACACGTACTTTGACCTTAAGAGATGCCAAAGAACATCATGGCGCCATCCCAGGTCTGGCCATTGGCATCAATTAGATCTTATTCTCTCAAGGAGGAAGAGTTTGGGCTGTATAAAAATAACTCGTTCCCTCCACAGTGCTGACTGTGACACCGACCATGCACTGGTAGTCAGCAAAATCAAAATTTCGGCCAAGAAAATATACAGATCAAAAGCCCCTTCAATCCCTAAGATCAATGTAACAGCAATCAGAGATGAATCAAATAGAAAGTCATTTGAAAAGTTATTTGCTGAAAGCATGGATAATGTCACCCAATGTGACTCGGTAGATGAAACATGGAACACTCTCAGTTAAAAAATTCATGACTGTGCCATCAAGTCTTTTGGACAGCATAAAGTTTCAAACAACGACTGGGTAGCCCAGAACAGCGAAATTCTCCTACCTCTCATTGAGCAAAAGAAATCTGCTTTCAATGAGTATAACAAAAATTGCAATCAGAGTACAAAAACTTGTTTGAAAAATGCAAAAGCTAAACTTCAGCTGGAGGTAAGACGTTGCGCTAACAAATACTGGACAGACTTGTGTAACAGCATACAAGAGGCAAATGAAAAGGGAGATATGAAAACCGCCTTTAGTCAGATGAAAGTAGCTCTTGGGCCAATCATCACCAAAAGCGCCCCACTTAAGTCTGTAAATGGTGAACCCATCACAGATAAAAATGAACAACTGAATAGGTGGGTAGAGCATTACTCTCTGTTGTATTCAACTGAGAAAAATATTCCACCAGATTTTGAGGAACACCTCCAAAAACTGCCAATAATGGCCGAACTTGACGCTGAACCTT
This sequence comes from Onchidella celtica, assembly GCA_963931925.1. NCBI lineage: Eukaryota > Metazoa > Mollusca > Gastropoda > Systellommatophora > Onchidiidae > Onchidella > Onchidella celtica. The sequence goes on from OZ007575.1 coordinate 5,001,713, forward strand.
CCTTAGTCGAGCTTTCCAATGCAATCGACCACCTGTCTGCTGGAAAAGCCACAGGAAGTGACAACATTCCTGCAGAGGTATTAAAAGACCTAAAAGGCCCACTATTACCACACCTGTATAATCTGTTACTGCAGTGTTGGAAAGAAGGCGTGATACCACATGATATGAGAGACGCCAAAATTGTCACACTTTACAAGAACAAAGGAGACAAAGGCGACTGCAACAACTATCGAGGCATATCCCTCCTCAGCATTACTGGAAAGGCTTTTGCTCGCGTCATCCTCTGCCGCCTTCAACAACTGGCGGAAAAAGTCTTACCAGAAACACAATGTGGCTTTCGAAGCAAACGATCAACTATTGACATGATATTTGCACTTCGGCAAATCCAAGAAAAATGTAAAGAACAAAACAGGCCGCTTATAACATGCTTTGTGGACCTAACAAAGGCTTTCGACACCGTAAGCCGATCTGGCCTGTATGCAGTCCTTAAATCCATAGGCTGTCCACCAACATTGCTAAAACTTATTGCATCCTTCCACACTGACATGAGGGCATGTGTCAACTTTGAGGGCTGCACATCCAATTCATTTGCTGTAAACAGCGGTGTGAAGCAGGGATGTGTTCTTGCTCCTACCTTATTTGGTATATATTTTGCAGCCCTACTCAAGAATGCCTTTGGTCAATGTTCAGGTGGAGTACTTATTAACACCAGAGTGGACGGCTCCATTTTTAATGTTGCCAGACTAAAAGCAAAATCTCGTACAGAGCATATTATGTTACAAGAGCTCCTCTTCGCAGATGATGCTGCAATCGTGGCCCACGATGAAACCACGCTCCAGGCTCTCATCAATAGCCTTGCCAAAGCCTGTGACAAATTCATGCTAAAGATCAGTGTCTCAAAAACTGTAGTTTTGACACAAGGCTTGAGAAACCCCAACCCAATCATGCTGAATGGCTCTCCTCTGGAGCAAGTGGGAAAATTCTGCTACCTAGGCTCAACCATCAGTGGTAGCACAGACATAACAACTGAAATAAATGCCAGAATAGGAAAGGCAACCACAGCTTTTGGCAAACTCTCAAAAAGGGTGTGGAACAATAGCAAGCTGACCATCAAAACAAAGGTACTCGTGTACCAAACTTGCGTCCTAAGCACCCTGCTGTATGGCTCAGAGACATGGACCACCTACTCCAAACATGAAAGATCCCTCAACTCCTTCCACCTGCGCTGCCTACGCAAAATTCTCAAGATCAAGTGGCAAGACAGGATCTCAAATATCGAAGTTCTGAGCCGAGCCAACATTCCATCAACTCAGGCTCTCCTAGGCAAAAAAAGACTGCGGTGGCTTGGACATCTCCACCGTATGGAAAATGATCGCATCCCCAGACAAATTCTCTACGGGGAACTTGCTACTGGCAACCGACCCAGAGGTAGGCCATATCTGCGATTCAAAGACACTTGCAAGGTCACGATGAAAGCATTCAACATCGACCCCAATGAATGGGAGAACCTTGCAAATGATCGAAGCAGATGGAGACAAAAATTGCGCAGTGGCACGCTCGCAATAGACTTCAAGGCAAAAGAAACATACCTGACAAAACGACAGAGGCGGAATGAAAACACTCGCCAAAGTGAACCCAAAAGACTGACCTGCAATCACTGCCATCGCACTCTCGGGTCAAACATTGGTAGAATAAGCCACGAGAGAAGCTGTCAGTCAAAGTGAAAGTGAATATTCTAGCTGCTAAGACCGTCTGTAAAGACGCTAAAGGCCATATATACCCATTGTCACAGCATCAGATTATATATAATATAATATAATATAATAATCCGTTAAAAAATGTATACGGCTTGGCAGTTTCGCGAGTATCTTCGGTGTGACTTGACTCGTAATGGCCTCAATTAGGACGGTGTTTTCTTTCAATTCGCCTCTACAGGAAATTATCTATAATAATAATAACATAGACGTAAAACAATTAGAAAGAAGAAGAGCGGATTTGCGATCATACTTTTTTGAGGGGAAACAACAACAACAAAACAAACGCCTAGATAGATATATTTCAAAGTTAGAATTGCGCAAAATTGGTCTAGAGGCAAGGTGCTCGCCTCTCATGCCAAGGGTCCCGGGTTCTAAACCCGGGCAGTGCAGGCATGTTGGAAAGTGGATTTTTCTCATATTTTCAAGTCCCTGGTCCTATTGGGGGGTAGGATCGAGTAGTTCTTGGAAATTGGATTTTTCTCATATTTTCAAGTCCCTGGTCCTATTGGGGGGATAGGATCGAGTACCTAGTCTTCTCGGATAAGGACGAAAAAATTCGGAGGGCCCGTGTGCACGTTGCGCACGTTAAAGATACCTTGGCAGTTGGAAATCGTAAAGAGCAGGCCGAAAGGCCGCTGCCCGGGCAAAATTGAAATTAATAGATTAAAATTTATCCATATCATCCCCCCCCCCCCCCCGCCAGAACAAGAAATAATAAAACAAGTAAAGTGAGGTGTAAATGCCAAGGGCAGCGAACCTCCTAAAATAAAGACCTCAAATAGAATTGCGCAAAAAGAAAAAGTTGTATGTTGCAAAGCCCCGCGTGAGAAATATAAAACCCAAAAAATACAAAGCAAACTAAAGAGAAGACGGAAAATACACAAATAGTGACAGTGCAAAAGAGTAGAATGACTCAACAGTGCATGATTTCAAATCGCGACAGACCAGAGAGGAAAACAACAACAACAAAAAAAAAATTTCCTGGCAAACGGGACATGAATTTATTAAGCATTTTGTTGGCCATGGCACAGACTGAATTAATTGACAAAGTTTTTGTGAAATGTCATTCTTTCTGTCTACACAATAATTATGTGCCTTTTATGGCAAGTCTTGTCTACCGTGTTTTATTGTGAGCCCAAGTCCAAAACAGTAAAGTGACCGAAATAGCATTGCTTTCTTGTTGTCGACAAGGTCTTTGAGATGATTCATTCATACACATGAGCCTTTACGTCACCACCACCCCTTTTCACCCTCCCCTCCGCTCCGGTGTGGTATTCCAGATTATCCCCCCCCCCCCCCCCAACATATCCCCCCTGATATTTCGGAATATCTCCCGGATACTCTAGGGTATCCTAGAAAACCCCCGGATATTCTAGAATATCCCCCTCTATAACAGTTTATCCCCCGGGGTTAAAATGGGATGGGGGGAAACTTGCCAATGGGTAGGCGGCATCCTATTGTATCCCCCCCCCCCCCCATTACAAATTATCCCCCACTTTTTTTTGGTTTTTGGGTAGTCTTTTCCCCCCTTTTCTTCGTGTGCATTTCTGTATACAATCTTTCTCTGACACACACAAAAGACACATACACACAAAAGACACATCTATAGACCTTTTCAACTTCCGCATTACGGTTGTTTGCGGGCAGCCGCACGGCTTCGAAAAGCACCGTGTAGGGCAAAAACCTCAACTTGCCTTGATGATGGCATCTAAATATGTGCACATTCAAAGCAAAAATGCATTTTTATGCCAGAACCAGCACGTAACGGGTTTGAACAGTTGGGTGCCCAACAACAGGATGGCATTGTTCGACCGTTGTCCACCGCTTCCGCCCTACACGCCGCCATTTTGTTTGCAGATCACGTGATATGGAGGACGGTAAATTAAAATGGTCTATATCTATATATATATATACTAGCTGAGTTCCCGGCCCTGCCCGGGATAAATCGATTTATTAGTAACTTTCAGTTCTGGGTGATTATTATGGACCTGCTTCATTTTGCATGTTCCTTTAGATTTATTTTATTTTTGTTTGTTTGTTTGTTTTTAGATACGTTTTACTGCCCTCCCTTTGCGCGTTGACATCCTGCGCGCCCCACCAGCATCCGTCAATTATGGCTATGATTTGCGCACGGGTTAGTTTGTTTGCACATTGCAGGAAGTGATAACGTCATGTGTTAATGGAAAAGAAATATCTATTATATATTTCAGTAACTTGCAACCTTTGGCATGACTAACTGACCAAACTATACACTCTTCAGGCCTTAAATTTGGCAGGAAGGTGGCAATTGAGATAAGGAAGATGATGGCTATAATTAAAAGTTGTTTACTTCAAGCATGTATTTTTTTTTAAAATAACAATGTTTATTGCTATGTAACATCTGTACTTTTGCATGTTTGTTTCGTAATATATATGGTACCGCGCATGTCATAAAAAGTAATCGTATCAATCGTTCAGTTTGGTGCGTAGTGTTCTGGTGCGCATGCGTTCTGAAGTAAGACTGTAGTTTATTACTTTTATAATATGAGAGGGGGGGGGGGGAATCACATGATTGTTTATTCCGGGCAATGCCCGGTAGCTCATCTGGTATTATGATATTTTCCTAGGAATAATATTGAAAACACAAACCTGTGTACTTTAGGCCCCGCAGCGTAAATCTCCAAATTCCAGACCCCTTTCTTTTTCCCAGTCTAGGCACATTGAGAGCACATATCTGCTCAGCCAGTGTGAGATAGCGTGGACCAAATCTACGAAAAAGACATGTTTGAAACAGTACCGGATTGTCACTATGCGTCGAGTGTATGATCCTGAAGTAAAGAAAATTGCCCTGAGAGCACTTAATATCATGCATGCGAAGCTCAAAAACAAAGCCTTCAAATTTCTTTAAACTACCCCTTGAAAAGCACTTGCGCATGCTTGGGTGTAAAACCACCACACTCAGAAGCTGGCCGAACGAGCTGCCAGATAATGAATAAAGATAGCAGAAAAGGCCAAAAGCCAATCTTAGGCAGCTTTGACTTTGACATCATAGAAAGATGCATATTCAAATTACTTGAAGACAAAGTTGACCTTACTTTAAAATTACTGAGATATAATCTTGACACGCAGTATAGTAAGAGCGTCAAGAGAAGACTTTTTTATTCGGCACTGAAGACTTGAGATTCCAGTCCACAAAAAGGGGAAGAATATTCCTAAAGGAGAGATCAGATCTTGTTTTAGCAAGATGTAAATGGCAGTACTTTAGTAGAAACAGTTTGTCTTGGACTCTGTGGGAGAATTTAACGGTTCTGACCTCCCTCCCCCACCCCCCCCCCCCCGAAAAAAAATCCTGATGACAAGAATTTCCGAGGTTTTGCTGCGCAGAATATGTAAATCAGAAACAGTTTCTGGAGGAGAATCACACACCGACATCGGTACGCTGTGTAACCAGTTAGCTACCAGCCTACAGACATAATATAATCTTATAATAATGAGAGCAGAGGGTAAACTGTCTGTGAGTGTGACGCTTATTATATGCATTTCATGGCCATTCAAACTAGACACTTGAAAGTTTGCATTCTGCCGTTTTTGATACTGCCGAGTTGCATGGCTGGCTTAGTTTTTGCATTTCATCACGTCTTATATTTTTTTGAAAACTGTGAAACGCCTTAGCGTTTAAACCCGGACTAAATTCCTGGTGTAGTTTTTATGATTGTTAGAGTGTTGCGTATGGGTGTAGCAATCGATACTCAGTATCGAAGGCTGTCATTTTGCGCAAACTTCTGCATGACGTCTAAGCATTTCATGGACTTTAAAGCGAGACACTCACAATTTTGGTATATCTAGGCCTACTGTTTTTTTTTATCCTGTCGAGCTGCATGGATGCCGTGATGTATGTTTATATGATTGTTATGAATGGCGATTCCGCAACCTCTTTACTGGGCGCTAGCAAATCCGATACACAGTATCGAATATGCCATTTCCTCTGAGCGTGGTCTGCTTCAAAGTAAACAAGACATGTGCTCAGCTTGATGCTGACAATGCTACACAGACAATTTTGTGTATACCATGAAGGGGAGGTCCTCCACCCGTCCGCGCCAGTCAAGAAAACACACTAAAGAGGGGACCTTTGAGCGGGCTTATCAAATGGTTGGGTTTAGTATTTGTATGGGGCAAAGAAAGAAGAAAGAAAGAACGAAAGCGCGGGTTATAAGAGGTCATCATATTATGTTTGTTAACTTTTTGGTAAGTGGCACGGACGGGGGGAAGACCTTCCCCCTCAAGTTTTGCGATCATGATTGTCTGGTACGCGAATAGTTTAAAAAGCTCAGCATTTGTCTAACCTGTCTTTGCAGTCTCTCAATCACTTTTGTTTTGTTTGTCACTCACCGTTCGGAGAACGGGCACATTTACTAGTGATAATAATTTTAATGAAGATCATTTATATAGCGCCTAATCCAAACGAGTTTGCTCTAGGCGCTTTACAGAAAGTCTTGTTCTCTCGATTTGCATCTCTCTCACTCTCTCTTTCTTTCTCTCACTCTCTCTATCTCTCTCTATCTCAGAGCAAATTGTAACGCAGCCTGTTAGGCGCAGTTCACAACTCACAACAGTTCACAACTCACAACAGTTCACAACTTGTATTCTAAAGTACTGTAATATTATTTGAATATATATTATATAATATTTATATAATAATGAATTATAAATTTTCGTTGGTGATATGGAGGGTGATAGGGATGGATTTTAATCTATTATTTATTAATTTTAATTTCAATTTTGCCCGGGCAGCGGCATGTTCGGTCTGCTCTTTACGATTTCCAACTGCCAAGGTATCTTTAATATTATGTCAATGCAGCAAAAAGTAATCATAAACAATTCAGCATGACACCTTTCTTTAAACTATGCAATGCGTTTATCCAAAACACACTTTTGCAGTTACGAAAACTGTATGTCAGCGTGTCTCTTTTGCTGGTACTCGAAACTCTAAACAACCTCTGTGTTCACCATTTGGTGTCAGACAAGTTTTTCTTATAATTTTGTGATGAAAAAAAAAATATTTCAACTTCTATGGATGCCAAAAAATAATTTCCTGTTGAGACAAATTGAAACAGGAGGCTATGCAAAATTTGACCGTGATTGATCAGAACAAGCTGGAGATATTAAAGAAATTGAGAAACCGTATCTCGTTGAACGGACTAGAGTTTTCATTTTGCATTGTTTACCAGCTTAAAAGCCGCTCTTTAAAGCTTGCTCCTATGGAGGGCTACTTGGGCCCCCCAGCCCATATAACCAAGGGTTTAGAATAATAAAAAACGAATTTTAATGACTAAACATTTTATTGGAGTAAACAATAAAAACTACGAGATTTAACTATCCCAATCAATTTGAGATCATTGTAAGGCAGCAGGGTATTCCTACGTTCTATTTCTAGCCGCGAGCACGTCGAATAGTTTAAATCAGCTGACAGGAAGTGCTGACGTCACGGGTCATGTGCTCATGTGTGTGAAAAAAAAGGAAACAGAGGCGAGCAGTCAGCGACACAAAGCAAACTAAATAAAAAAAAAAAACTTCCCAACCACGTGAAACCTCCAAATTTAAAAAAGAACTTTCTGCACGCCTCTAGGAATGCATCTTCAAAATTTCATGTCAACCCGAACTGTATGACAATTTTTTGTGAAGACAGACAAGTACACAGAGGTACCCGGCATCAGTACCCGGGATAAACCTGTGGTCCCAGCCTTATTTCACTCTCTCTCTCTCTCTGATCTAGACAATTTCCCGTGATATTCCACAGTCTTGCTTCAGAATTCACGCTCGTCAGGGTACTAGGAAAGTGATGACATCACGGGGTCATGTGTTTATGAAAAGGAGACTCGGAGGCCAGCACTAAGCGACACAAAACCATTTTAAAAAAGAAAAAAAAAACGACAAAAAACTTCCCGACCATTTGGAGCCCTCAGATGTAAGAAAAGAAACATGTGCAAGGCCAAAGGAAGGCTTGTTCAAAATTCCATATAAATCCGCAGCCGGAATTGTTTGCGAACACACAAGCATGCATTTGCTGTTATCTATTATATATTTCAGTAACTTGCAACCTTTGGCATGAGTAACTCATAAATCTTAAATAACATGCACTGTACAGCAACATCGTCGTTATCATAACCATCATCACCCTCATCTTCTTCGTCTCGTTGTTTTTTTTGCTACTGCTCTTTCCTGGCGTCCTAAATCCTTCTATCTATATCCCCCCTCCTGCCTTTGCTGGTCAGCAGTTGCATGCATGTCGCCGTTGGGTTTCAGTATTTCAAGGTTAAGAATGGCATATCGTCGCTGAACGGATGCTAGGCCCACATCATTTCACGATTGTGCCACTGTTACTAATGTAGGAAGATATATTTATTTACTCTGCCACAAACATTTTCATCACTGTACAAAAAAATTTACTTGCTTTGTCTCTCTCCACCAAACTCTGATTTCCTACCATCTGCCAGACACCATCCATGTAAAATTCTGCAGAGCTATTTTAGGCACGATGACACTGTCAGAGCTCAGGATTCCCAATTCAGGAAGGGTGTGTCCTCCAGTGTCAGGGTACTGGTCTCCTGTATTACGGAGTGCCCTCCTCTAGTGTTACGAAGGGGGGGGGGACGGAGGGGGAATCCGTTCACTTATGGTTCGACTACATTTTAATCGAGAGTTTTATGTGGTATTACTTGTTCAATCATGCACTTTCATACCATGCACTGGCACACTACAGAACAACCTGAGTAGATTCAGTACTCAGACCTGCAGGGTCACATTTATTACATTAAGTATTCTAACAATGTTGGCTAGATCTAATTATGTGGTAGTGATAAATATCAGCAGCATCAATTTCATAATCAATAATACGTCACTGCCACTCTAGCTCTAGGGTTCCTGTAACATCATTCAGCTTCTATGCTCGCTAAATTATCTAATGAATAGTTCCCGTATATGTCTAAGATATAGACTGCTTATTGTATGGTACTCAATATACTAATATAGTCTCTGGAGACATAAGGTCATCTCAGATAATTAGATCAAAGTTTATAGGTCTAGGTCTTGCCCGTCGAAGCGACGTCGGCACAGTTAAATGTAATTCAAGGATGGGCTGGTAACTCCCAGCCTCACCCAGACAATTCAAACACAATTTACAGTTATGTAGTCATTACAAAACTACTAATCTATCTGCAGCTCGAGATGAGGTTATTATGCGTGCTGCATTCACGTGGGTGGATTCCTCATTCTCCTATCGGAAACATGTCAATCATCACGAGCTTGGTCCCATTCAACTTACGATTGTTCTGGCACTAAGGCCAGAAACAGTATAGAATAGCGTGGTTCATTTCAATATGGCCTATGGACAAATGACGAGATCCACATCTGGTCATGCTGTAATTATACTTGAACCCATCAAGCAGGGCCTCACTGACAACATCACAGAAGGACTGGTCTGTATGAAGTGAAGAAAGAAGCACGGACCGTAGGGTCTGCGCTGTATCGCGATTCATCCGCTAACCTTCATTGGTTAGCCCTTTTACCTATATTATAATTTATTTGCATACTACTGCTTATCACGGGGTCGAGAACTGCTCTGTCATTCCTAGCTATACATTTATTCTATCTCGCCCCACCTTCTTTCCATCTATAAGAATAAAAAAATGTTACAAAACAAATTGTTCACGGGAACAGCTCAAGGACAAATTACGCTGGTTATAACTAACAAAATCGTAAACATTAACACACTGACTTCGTGACCTAGCACGGCATTTTTAAGACAATCCGCTCCTGACAGACACGGTTAAGTTTAATGCTTCTGTGGTGAACAAAAATATTTTTGCAATACAACAGTGACGCGAGTGGAAAAAACCCACAACGTCCCTCTGGGCTGAAAAACACATGTTCCATTACAGAAGTCGTTCCAGTTGAAAAGATCTTCAAGGTAAGAGAAAAAGGGTAAAAGTGCAACGTAGAATTGGGTTAAACTGGAGTAGTGGTTCTTAACTGGGGCGATTGTGATTTGCAGGGAGGCAAGGACGAAGAGAAGGGCGGCGGGGTGGGAGCTGTCGGGGGGTGGGGGTGGGGGACGAAAACGATAGAAGGTCTCATGGGGCGAAAGTTGGTCTACCACAGGGGTGCTCAACCAGTCGATCGCGATCTACCGGTCGATCTTCAAGTGCTTGGCAGTCGACCGTGGGATGAATGTAGGACACACCCGCGAGGTATATAATATATTTTTATTTGTCTTTGTATTTTGGCGGGTCGTTTTTCTTGGATGTGGCGGGTTTGTGTTAGTTTTTTCTTCTTTTGTCCTTGTGAATGTGGCGGATTGAAAATAAAACATGTGGCAGGACGGCAAAAGTTTACCTGGCAACACTGAAACCGCCATTATGGGTGCGAGGTAATCGACATTTACCGCTATCGACTAATTTCGAGGAGATCAGAGGCCAGTCTTGTTTCAGGGCTTTGCCAGACTGGTAGATCTCCAAAGGCTGGGAAATATAAAAGTAGATCCTATGTCAATAAAGGTTGAGCACCCCTGGCCTACCAATCTACCATGTCAGAATATGAAACCATCCGTTAAGTGTGGGTGTACTTACGCTCGGGTTTTTTGTTTTTTGTTTTTCGGTGTTTTTACCCTCTTCCCCCTCCCACCCCCTTCCCCCAAATCCCCATGTACGATTTTCATTTGCATGAAACGTCAAACCCTCTCCCATTGGACGAACGAACGACCAATAGAATGCTGCATGTCGATGATATGACCTTGATGTTTGTCAATGTTAATTGTCACTTTGCCTCGTCTATTTTAGGGTTCGTTAGAGATTCTTGCCATCTTTTTTATATATTATATAATCCAGCTGCATGTACTGAATTTGGTGGAAAAAAAAAGTAAGTAAACCAAACTTCTTAATTCATTACCTTAATTCGTTGTTCAATTTACCTATGGGTGTATCGATGATTTTGGGATTTTTGAACTACGGTTGCTGCTCAATGGTAACATCTGAATTCTCACAAAGGGATAGCAGGGTTGCCAACCCAGATTTTTAAATGTCGCCAGGCTCATTCCTAAAAGTAGCTAAAATGTCGCTAAAACTCCCATGGAAAGACGCTAGTTATAGCTAGTGGCTTGTATATCCCCCCCCCCTCCCCCGGCCACAGCAGAAATTTGATGCAAATACATATTTTCATGAAAATGCCGACTGATGACCAATTAAAATGCATAACACAAACTATACTAAACAATTTTAACGTACTGGCAACTAGCAATTTTGTGAAACTTTGTCGTAAGCCAGGTTTTTAACCTCACCCGTTTCGTATAACAAATAAATGACATTTTATTAAGTAATCCTTGTTGCTGCTTACAATTTCTGTGACCTTGTTGTTATGATTACACCGGTCAACAAGTTCATTCAGAAGCAGACAAATTTTCAAAATTTGTTGACCAGTGTTATATATTCTTATTAAGGCTCGACATGAAAAAAAAGTATCCAGATTTGGCGCTAGATTTCAGTGAAACTCTCCAGCTTCCAAATCGCTCCAAAATGTCGCTAGAAAATTTCAAAAAGATCCAGATGTAGCTACAAAGTCGCCAAGTTGGTAACCCTGAGGTATAGATTGATACCTTCAATAGTTTTGAAGTTGTAGGCAAAAACATTAATTGCTACGTGCTTGTCTGTACGTAGGAAATCTTGGCCTCACCAAAACGTTGAAGAGCACTCCTCTCAAATGGGAAAATTATTGATACGCCGTTTCGTGAGATGGGCGACGAATGAAAAAAAAGCATTTCTGCGTTCTCTGAGAACCCCCCCCCCCCCTCCCCCCGCACCCCGACATGGCATAGCTGTTTTTGCAAGGTGCAAGGTTACCTTGGGACAGCTATTGTTTGTCGGCACGATCTCCTTGTCGCCATTTGACAGTTGAACACGCACGCATTACAGCTGAACTGGGTGTATTAAGTCGAAGACCGAAGACGCCGAATTGTGCTGGGTGTATTGGTAAGTTTTTCGAATCCATTGACTTTCGACTTGGATACCACTACTATTGAACCAATAGAATAATTTTCGGATAGTTGTATTGTTAACAAACACAAGCAATCTCTTCTGCCAAATCTCGAAACTAAGTCACTGCAGTAGCAAGAATTGGAAACTGCTGTCTGCACCATAGAATGTTTGAGGTTCTATTTATTGTGGTTTGTTAATATTTTTGAGTTGACTGGAATTGTTTAGAGCCGCCTTTTAGCTCTTACCTCCAGAGGAAACGTACAAGACATTGTGTGTTGTTTTGTTCGGTGGAACTATAAGTTCTTTTCTTGTAATCCATCGAACGTTCAACCCAGCTTTGGTATTATGTTTAGTTTGTTGTTGTTATTGTTTTATGAATGCTTAACTGCAATAACATTGTGGGAACTAAGAAAAAATGCCATATACAACGGCTTGATGAGAGAGCGAAATGCTCTTCAATGAAAGTCCGTCACTGTGCCAGCCACTGTTTCCGAGCCCTATTCATCCGTGCCGTAGAAGAACCTGGTAACTGATTTCAAAAGAGATCATATAAACACATGAATAAGAGATCTAAGTATTGATTTTTCTCTCTCTGATTATATCAGTTAAGTGTTAAGGTTTTTAAAGATCTGAGGCAAAGCGCCGTAAAGCTAATAATATAATCAACGACCCCAACATCCCCCGAACAAAGAACACATAAGATCTGTAAGAAGTTTAAGGCTGTTGTCAAAGAAAACTAAAACTGAGCGCTACTTTAAATCGTTTATTCCATCATCAACTAGGATGTTACAATAATGCCGTTGTCAAGATCAAATGTGGTCAAAGGGAAATAAGTTAATTAATACAACCTAGAGTGGGATGTCAAGATTAAATATGTTGGCCTAAGAGTAAATGTAACCGGATGTCAAGATTAAATACGTTGGCCTAAGAGTAAATGTAACTATTGTGAAAAACCAAGATATCTATTAGAGTGGCCTTAAAGAAATGTCGTCTGCTATGTCAATTTGTAACTTTTAACAAATTAGCATATAGGAAGTTAGCACCAGGAACAGAAATCTTCGTATATAGATAATAATAAGAAAAGTAAAAATAAACATGTATATTGGTAGCTAGTAAAGAGTTAAATAAAAGCCGTTAAGGTTTAGAGGGAAGATTAGCGCCCCAGTTTTAATTTGAAGAGGGGATTATATTTTTGCTGACGTCACTAAGGGTTGAAGAGCTAACCAATGAGGATTAGCGTCGAGATCGCGACGCCGTGCTGGAACCTGCGGGGGGGGGGGGGCTTCTTGTTTATTCTAAGCAGATCATTCAATTGCGATGGAGTCAGTGTCGATTCCACTTGAGCGAATCATTTAATACTTACCAAAGTACAACATGTCTAGATGTGGATCTAGTCATTGAGATATCCATATGGCTGATTTGAAATTGAACAACGCTATTGTCCACTGTTCCCTGGCCTAGCGCCAGGGCAAATCGTGAGTAATTTATTTCTTGATGACATTGACAATGAATGAGGCGAAGAGCATGACATTTATCCATTAGGAGGGTCTTGATGAATCTACCAGGAGTGATTGCCGGAGAATGCAAGATGCAAAGTCAAACTGTCACCTAGAGCTGTCACTAGTATTAATGTATGAAATATATAACTGTGATTGAATTGTCTGGGTGAGGCTGGGAGTTGCCAGCCCATCCTAGAGTTATATTTAACTGTGCCGACGTCACCTGACGGGCCAGACCTGTAAGTCTAAATATTTGAGATAACCTTATGACACTTATGTCTCCAGAGACTATACTAGTATAGTAATTGCCATACAGTAAGCAGTCCAGATCTTAGATATATAACTAATTAGTTAGATAATTAGCGAGAACAGAAGTTAAACGATATTATAGGAAACCTAGAGCTAGACTTGTAATGAAATATTATTGATTATGGATTTGATGCTGCTAATATTTATCCTTACTACATAAATAGATCTAGTCGAAATTGTTAGTGTACTTAACGTAATTAAAATGTGGCTCTGCAGGCCTGTTTGTTGAATTCATTCACTTTGTTCTTTAGTATTTGACATGGTCTGGAAGTTAAGATTTTAAATTTAATATTAAAAATATGCAGTCGAACAAACACACCAACACAACAGTATAATACCATCTATAACATCTGGGTGGGATTATAACAGCCGTCATCTTGATCGTAATCTGTGTACAGTTGAATTGTGTCTTGCGTGTCAGGTCAGTGTGTTTTAGTAACGGAAGCATATTGTGTGCACTGTTAATTTTGTTTATTTATTATTGTGTGTGTGTATATATGTGTGTGTGCGCACTATATATCATAATTTTTGTTTCTGTAACTGTATTGTTATGTATTCAATGATCAAAACAAATTTCCTTGTACAAGGACGAATAAAATTTATCTTATCTTATCTTAAATCTGTGGAACTTTTGCTCTTCATTATCTCAAACCTAGCGCAGGGAGAGTTACGGGGTTTTGTATCAGCGCAGTGGTTATGTCTATGCCTGCGTTTTGTTTTTTTTTAAGTGTGGGCGATATCCACTACTGCCAGTCCAAAGGTCAACTCTGCGATCCATGGAAGAATTATTTTCGGACGTACACCTGTAGCGCGTCTTGTCCAATTTTTCCGGGCGGCTGAAATGTACTTTTTTTTTTTTTTTTGGTGACATTTTTACAAAATCCGTATTATTTTTATTCGAAACTGTACAGATAAACACATTTTATACAGACCTTTTCCCGTGAGCGAGTGTACTCGCTTCAACCACCTGTGAAAGTGACGTAGACTTTGTTGCTAAATATAGCACTGCACAGGAAATTCCGGTGAATGCAAAAAAATAGTGTTCTCATTTGCAGAGCAGGCAGGGATTTTCCACCTAGACCATAAATACATTCCGCTTCGAACACGTCTGTCTGTGCATCTTTTCTTCGGTTTCATGTTTGAAAAACAAAGATAGGGGAAAAAACAAGGGGGGGGGGGAGGGCGGGGAGTGAACGTTTTAAATGTACTTTTGCAAATTTTGCATAAAGCCAAGACAGATAGCGTACGAGTGCTCGTGCACAAGTACACCAGCCCACACTCAAATTCAAAGAGGGCGCAAGAGAAAGAGAGAGAGAGAGAGGAGAGAGAGAGAGAGAGAGAGAGAGAGCGAGAGAGGAGAGAAAACTCCAAGGTCTTTCAGAAGGGATTACCAATACCGCGTGTGTCCCAAAGATCATGAGAAGAGAGGGGGAACTCCATGTGGCCCATTTTCATGATCCTTCATTCACAAGTCGGTTGGAGAGAGCGGACTCGCTTCCCGTTAGACTTTTGTTTGTTGAATTTTAATGAATGAGGTTATAGCAAGGACCCAACCCCCTAAAAAGGCTGAAAGGGTGAAAAATGGGCGTTACCTTGCCGACGGGCCGTTAAACCCAAACTCAAACTGTATACTCTTTTGTACAAATTTGCCTCAAACTCTCGTCCGGCAGATTCCCAGATAGATCCATGGAGGAACAAAGACAACAGAAGACCTGCGTCCATTCTTACCATGATGGCAAGGAGTTTTCCCAGCATTACAAGAACTACAGGCCAGGCTTCCCTGAAGAAGTCTATACCAACATCTATAATTACCATCAGAAATTTGGAACGGGTCAGTTTGATGTCGCTGTGGATGTGGCCTGTGGCACTGGCAAGTCGACAATGCCTTTGTTGCAACGCTTCAAAAAGGCAGGTAGAAACATGTAACCAACTTGTCTTCAATTAAGCAGTTATCACAACTGAAAACCGTAAGGACAGAAACAACTAGTCACAAAGACGTGAAACTGAGGAAATCGATTTTTGAATTTTGAAAGTCCATTATTTCCCTCTTGTAACGGAAAGGGTGATTTCTCATATTGTATGATTTCACCTGTTTTCTGTTTTTTTAATCTTGGTTACACAGAGCCGAGGCTGATGAATTAAGTTGTAAACTTTTTGGGATAAAGGCGAAAATCACTTTTTGTGACTATGTTTGGTATCCCCCCGTGGTCTTCAAATGTTGTCAAAACTATTCGAGTTCCCTCCTGCTTTTCAATATCAGGTTTTTATTCAAGGATTCGTCATGTGATATGCACTCATTAGGTCTGATACCAGAGACACCAGAATGTCATTTTCAGAATAGTGCCATTTCTTAGGTTTTTTTTCTCGTTTGTACCGGGCATAATCTACTGTCAGGACATTAGATGCTGAAAAGAGTGTGGGTGGAACTCGGAGAAATTATAGATTTTATTCATCAGGTTACCCTAGCTGAAGCCAGAGGGTATGGGGGAACTAGGAGAAATGCCGCTGAAAAAATAAAGCTTCGAACATCAGTGTTCGCTAAAGAGAATAGAGACAATAGACTTTGTAACACCACGTTGCTGATTACAGTTTTATACCAGGTTTATGAAAAATTCCTGAGTTCCGTGACGTTAACCTTCCCCGAAAGAGAGATAAACTATGTACTATAGTCAGTTAATATGATAGGTCTGAGTTTTTCCCGTAGCCAACTGTTTGCCTCGCACACCACTCTCCTTGACGATTGGCCTACTTTAAATCTCTTAGATTTACTGCAAAATCTTGTATTCTACCATTTTGCAGCTTCGGTGCATTGTGATGCGAGGGTCGTGAAGCTTGACAAGTGACTCTGAGAAATGAAATTTACCAGCTGAATTTTTCTTGGTTTGCTATAATATTAGATCATCTCATGACACATAATTATTATTCATAACTTTTCTTTTGTCCCGTTCAAAGGTGATTGGAATTGATGTGAGTAAAGAACAAATCGCAGCTTGTCCAAAAGATGTACCAAATGTCGAGTTTCGTGTGGAGATTGCAGAGGATCTCTCATTCATACCATCGACTTCTGTAGACCTCGTGACTGTCGGATCGGCTGCTCAAATGTTGGACTGGAGAAAGTAAGCTATTTCTGTCACCAGTTTCCTACCTTCTTGGCATAAAATTTTCCTGTTAAAGACATGGAATCTTTAAATAGATCTTTATAGTATTGATACACTGTACAATGTTTCATGTATGAATTCATAGTCCATCTCAGGGGTCAAACACATTGGCTTGGGTTTCGTTTCACTTTCGTCATCCGAAGACGAACCGAAGTCGGAAATGAAAATTACAAGCAAGACAAGATATAGTGGACTCGGCTTCGGCTTTTCAAGACAATCGCTGCAAACATGTACATTTTATATATCCTTTTACAATCATGTAATGATCGATCAAATCTTAAAATTCAGTTTTCCTAAAAGAAAGAGACCCGGTACCCCCTCTCCGCCACCCTTGTTTTGACCATTTCCGTATTACCCTAGGCACACCACACAACTCAACGTGTGTAGGTTAAAAAGCATTTAAGTAAATTCAATAGATATTGCTCACCGTCCCTCTCTAATTTACTTTTATTTGTTGTACATAAAGATTCGGTCTGACCTACGTTCCGAGACCTTATCCCACAATTCAGGACACCCTTGAGCGGTCCCTGCCAGTGTAGCAGGCCGCAGGGAGTCTTAATGCAATAGTAAAATTGAAATTGGGAAGTATTTGTGGCGAAAATGACCAAAATTGAAACGATACCGCTGCAGAAACGAGAGAGGAGGGGTTGGGGGGGAAGTTCTATGGAGTTAAATTTCAGATATTTAAAAATAAAAAAAAGTTTTCTATAGGCAGGTCAATTAAGAGGACACAGGACTATAGGGATAGTAAAAATAAAAAAAAAAGGTTTCTATAGGCAAGTCAACTAAGGGGACACAGGACTATAGGGATAGTAAAATAAAAAAAAAGGTTTCTATAGGCAGGTCAACTAAGGGGACACAGGACTACAGGGATAGTAAAAATAAAAAAAAAGTTTCTACAGGCAAGTCAACTAAGGGGACACAGGACTAGAGGGATAGTAAAAATAAAAAAAAGGTTTCTATAGGCAAGTCAACTAAGGGGACACAGGACTAGAGGGATAGTAAAAATAAAAAAAGGTTTCTATAGGCAGGTCAACTAAGGGGACACAGGACTATAGGTATAGTAAAAAAATAAAAAAAAAGGTTTCTATAGTCAGGTCAACTAAGGGGACACAGGACTATAGGGATAGTAAAAATAAAAAAAAGGTTCCATAGGCAGGTCAACTAAGGGGACACAGGACTATAGGGATAGTAAAAATTAAAAAAAGGTATATATTGACAGGTCAACTAAGGGGACACAGGACTATAGGGATAGTAAAAATAAAAAAAAGGTTTCTATAGGCAGGTCAACTAAGGGGACTCAGGACTATACGAATAGTAAAAATAGAAAAAAGGTTTCTATAGGCAGGTCAACTAAGGGGACACAGGACTATATGGATAGTAAGAATAAAAAAAAAGTTTCTATAGGCAGGTCAACTAAGGGGACACAGGACTATATGGATAGTAAAAATAAAAAAAAGGTTTCTTTAGGCAGGTCAACTAAGGGGACACAGGACTTTAGGGATAGTGAAAATAAAAAAAAGGTATATATTGACAGGTCAACTAAGGGGACACAGGACTATAGGGATAGTAAAAATAAAAAAAAGGTTTCTATAGGCATGTCAACTAAGGGGACACAGGACTATAGGGATAGTAAAAATAAAAAAAAGGTTTCTTTAGGCAGGTCAACTAAGGGGACACAGGACTTTAGGGATAGTGAAAATAAAAAAAAGGTTTCTTTAGGCAGGTCAACTAAGGGGACACAGGACTATAGGGATAGTAAAAATAAAAAAAAAAAAGGTTTCTATAGTCAGGTAAACTAAGGGGACACAGAACTATAGGAATAGTAAAAATCAAAAAAAGGTTTCTATAGGCAGGTCAACTAAGGGGACACAAGACTATAGGGATAGTAAAAATATAAAAAAAAGGTTTCTATAGGCATGTCAACTAAGGGGACACAGGACTAGAGGGATAGTAAAAACCAAAAAAAGGTTTCTATAGGCAGGTCAACTAAGGGGACACAGGACTATATGGATAGTAAGAATAAAAAAAAAGTTTCTATAGGCAGGTCAACTAAGGGGACACAGGACTAGAGGGATAGTAAAAATAGAAAAAAGGTTTCTATAGGCAGGTCAACTAAGGGGACACAGGACTATATGGATAGTAAAAATAGAAAAAAGGTTTCTTTAGGCAGGTCAACTAAGGGGACACAGGACTTTAGTGATAGTGAAAATAAAAAAAAAGGTATATATTGACAGGTCAACTAAAAGGACACAGGACTATAGGGATAGTAAAAATAAAAAAAAGGTTTCTATAGGCATGTCAACTAAGGGGACACAGGACTATAGGGATAGTAAAAATAGAAAAAAGGTTTCTATGGGCAGGTCAACTAAGGGGAGACAGGACTATAGGGATAGTAAAAATAAAAAAAAGGTTTCTTTAGGCAGGTCAACTAAGGGGACACAGGACTTTAGGGATAGTGAAAATAAAAAAAAGGTTTCTATAGGCAGGTCAACTAAGGGGACACAGGACTATAGGGATAGTAAAAACAAAAAAAAAAGTTTTATATAGGCAGGTCAACTAAAGGGACACAGGACTTTAGGGATAGTAAAAATAAAAAAAGGTTCTATAGAAAGGTCAACTAAGGGGACACAGGACTATATGGATAGTAAAAATTAAAAAAAGGTTTCTATAGGCAGGTCAACTATGGGGACACAGGACTATAGGGATAGTAAAAATAAAAAAAAGGTTTCTATAGGCTGGTCAACTAAGGGGACACAGGACTATAGGGATAGTAAAAATAAAAAAAGGTTTCTATAGGCAGGTCAACTAAGGGGACACAAGACTATAGGGATAGTAAAAATAAAAAAAAAAGTTTCTATAGGCAGGTCAACTAAGGGGACACAGGACTATAGGGATAGTAAAAATAAAAAAAAAAGGTTCTATAGGCAGGTCAATTAAGGGGACACAGGACTATAGGGATAGTAAAAATAAAAAAAAAAGGTTCTATAGGCAGGTCAATTAAGGGGACACAGGACTATAGGGATAGTAAAAAAAAAACAATTCGACAGGTAGGACGCTCCCACCGCTACCCTTTTAAAAAAATGAAATTCATAAGAAAAGAAATCTTATTTTCCCCAGGCACTCTCTCTCTCACACACACAAGTACACATACACACAGATTTTGTTCTTCTTTTTAGATTTTGCGAGGAAGTCAGACGGATTTTGAAGCCACTTGGTGTCCTTGCAATCTTCACCACGAATTATGAGACGTTAGACAATTTTGAAGCCTACCAGTACATGATAAATGTAAGTACATAATTCAAATGAAGACATCTGCTGCAACGCTAGTGCTTGACTAACAGAGAGTCAGGTAAAAGAAATGTCGTTGTCGGCTGGAGGCGCTCTGGGTCCATTCTGTTTTGTGGCGGTTTCAGTGTGAGATGTGAAATGTTGAGGTTAACAGTAACTCACACATTGACCAGACTGAAGTACGACTGTCTCACTGGTTCGGGTATCTCCCACATTGGCCAGACTAAAGTACGGCTGTCTCACTGGTTCGAATACCTCACAGACCAGACTGAAGCACCGGTTCGGGTACCTCACACAATGGCTAGACTGAAGTACGGCTGTCTCACTGGTTCGAGTACCTCACAGACCAGACTGAAGCACTGGTTCGGGTACCTCACACAATGGCCAGACTGAAGTACGGCTGTCTCACTGGTTCGAGTACCTCACAGACCAGACTGAAGCACCGGTTCGGGTACCTCACACATTGGCCAGGCTGAAGTACGATTGTCTCACTGGTTCGGGTACCTCACACATTGGCCAGACTGAGGTACGATTGTCTCACTGGTTCGGGTACCTCACACACTGGCCAGACTTTATTACGACTGTCTCACCGGTCCGGGTACCGCACACAATGGCCAGGCTGAAGTACGATTGTCTCACTGATTCGGGTACCTCACACATTGGCCAGACTGGAGTATGATTGTCTCACTGGTTCGGGTACATCACACACTGGCCAGACTGAAGTACGACTGTCTCACTGGTTCGGGTACCTCACACAATGGTCAGTCTGAGGTACGACTGTCTCAATGATTCGGATATCTCACACATCGGCCAGACTGAAGTACGACTGTCTCATTGGTTCGGGTACCTCACACATTGGCCAGCCTACAGTACGATTGTCTCACAGGTTCGGGTACCTCACACATTGGCCTGACTGAGTTTCGACTGTCTCACTGGTTCGGGTGGCTCACACATTGGTCACACTGAAATATGACCGTGTCACTGGTTCGGGTAACTCTCACATTGGTCACCCTGAAGTATGACTGTCTCACTTGTTCGGGTACCTCTCAAATTGGCCACACTGAAGTATGACTGTGTCACTGGTTCGGTTGGCTCACACATTGGCCACACTGAAGTATGACTGTCTCACTGGTTCGGGTACCTCACACACTGGCTAGACTGAAGTACTATTGTCTCACTGGTTCGGGTACCTCACACACTGGCCAGACTTTAGTACGACTGTCTCACTGGTCCGGGTACCGCACACAATGGCCAGGCTGAAGTACGGTTGTCTCACTGGTTCGGGTACCTCACACATTGACCAGACTGAGGTACGGCTGTCTCACTGGTTCGGGTACCTCACATATTGGCCAGACTGAGGTACGGATGTCTCACTGGCTCGGGTACCTCACACATTGGCCAGACTGAAGTACGATTGTCTCACTGGCTCGGGTACCTCACACAATGGCCAGACTGAAGTACGACTGTCTCACTGGCTCGGGTACCTCACACATTGGCCAGACTGAAGTACAACTGTCTCACTGGCTCGGGTACCTCACACACTGGCCAGACTGAAGTACAACTGTCTCACTGGTTCGGGTACCTCACACATTGGCCAGACTGAAGTACAAATGTCTCACTGGTTCGGGTACCTCACACATTGGCCAGACTGAAGTACAACTGTCTCACTGGCTCGGGTACCTCACACATTGGCCAGACTGAAGTACAACTGTCTCACTGGCTCGGGTACCTCACATATTGGCTAGACTGAAGTACAACTGTCTCACTGGTTCGGGTACCTCACACATTGGTCAGACTGAAGTACAACTGTTTCACTGGTTCGGGTACCTCACACATTGGCCAGGCTGAAGTACAACTGTCTCACTGGTTCGGGTACCCACACATTGGCTAGACTGAAGTACAACTGTCTCACTGGTTCGGGTACCTCACACATTGGCCAGACTGAAGTACAACTGTCTCACTGGCTCGGGTACCTCACACATTGGCCAGACTGAAGTACAACTGTCTCACAGGTTCGGGTACCTCACACATTGGCCAGACTGAAGTACGACTGTCTCATTGGTTCGGGTATCTCACACATTGGCCAGACTGAAGTATGACTGTCTCACTGGTTCGGGTACCTCACACAATGGCCAGACTGAAGTACGACTGTTTCACTGGTTCGGGTACCTCACACATTGGCCAGGCTGAAGTATGTCTGTCTCACTGGTTCGGGTACCTCACACAATGGCCAGATTGAAGTACGACTGTCTCGTTGGTTCGGGTACCTCACACATTGGCCAGCCTGAAATACGATTGTCTCACAGGTTCGGGTACCTCACACAATGACCAGATTGAGGTACGATTGTCTCAATGATCCGGATATCTCACACGTTGGCCAGACTAAAGTATGGCTGTCTCATTGGTTCGAGTACCTCACACATTGGCCAGCCTGAAGTACGATTGTCTCACAGGTTCGGGTACCTCACACAATGACCAGACTGAGGTACGACTGTCACAATGATCCAGATATCTCACACATTGGCCAGACTGAAGTACGACTGTCTCATTGGTTCGGGTACCTCACACATTGGCCAGCCTACAGTACGATTGTCTCACAGGTTCGGGTACCTCACACATTGGCCTGACTGAGGTTCGACTGTCTCACTGGTTCGGGTGGCTCACATATTGGTCACCCTGAAGTATGACTGTCTCACTGGTTCGGGTACCTCACACATTGGTTACACTGAAATATGACTGTCTCACTGGTTCGGGTACCTCTCAAATTAGCCACACTGAAGTATGACTGTGTCACTGGTTTGGGTACCTCACACATTGGCCACACTGAAGTATGACTGTCTCACTGGTTCGGGTACCTCTCATATTGGCCAGACTGAAGTATGACCGTCTCACTGGTTCGGTTACCTCACACATTGGTCACACTGAAGTACAATTGTCTCACTAGTTCGGATACCTCACAAATTGGCCAGACTGAAGTAACGCTGTCTCCTCGGCTCGGGTATCTCAAAACTGGTTTGGTTCAGCTGGCAGAAATGGAGACCGAGTATCCTAAGTCAAACTAGACGCAAGACAAGACTTGACCCGGCGCGCCAACAGCCTTAAATTAATCTCGTTCATGAGAATTTGCACATTGTGTATAACTTTTCAGCCATGCGTGATTTAGTTCTGTTGTGATGATGTACGAGCATCCTTTGCTTTGCAATTTCTTTGATTGTGTAAGATCTGTGAATAGTATCTGCCAGTTTTTGGGGTTTCTCTAATGACAACCGCAGATTCCATTATTATGCAAATAAAAAAAAAGAGGGGGGGGGGAGGGGGGAGGGGACTGGTTGTATTTTGCAAAATTATTTGGAAATAACAAAAAGAAAGCAATGAATTGAAAAAAAATCTGTTTTTTCGATAAGAACAAATTGAAATATGAAATAATTTTGTTGGCACTTTTTAGCGTTGATCTGAGATTCCATTAATTTTTTATTTTTTTTAAACTTATTGTCACAATAATTCTCATGTTTACAAGTGAAATTCTAAGTTGTTGATATATTTTTTTTTTCATGTTATTGTTAGCTTCGGCGGGACAAGTTCGGTCGTCATGCGTATACAAAAAGCATCTTTAAAGTTATCTTTTCCAAGTTCCATGCTGTGAAAATGCACGGGATGGAGATGATAAAGAGGTAAGTCTGGATCTAAAACTATTTTTTTTTAAACTGTAGATTCAACTTGTTATTTACATGTATATATATGGCTATGACATGTCATCATCTGGAGCTCTGTTGACAAATCATTTGAGAAACACATATGTAATGAATGTTATAATTGTTGCCTGAAACTATTGTGATTCTGTTTGTATATTTGATGAACTGAAAATAAATTAACTCTCAATGAGCAAATTTTGCCTTTCCATGGGACTAAAATTGCTTAGTATAGATTGGTACATGTGTTTTAAAATTTTAATTAAAGACAGATCCGAAGTCTTAAAGAGAATTCGATGACGGCGCATATCTCTGGACATTGATGGCTATAGTAACAGATCACCGACTTCCATTAGTGCAGCTCTGAAAGATGACAGAACTTTGGCTCTTTCCACAACTGCGCCAGTTCTGAAAGATGACAGAACTTTTGCTCTTTCCACAACTGCGCCAGTTCTGAAAGATGACAGAACTCTTGCTCTTTCCACAACTGCGCCAGTTCTGAAAGGTGACAGAACTCTTGCTCTTTCCACAACTGCGCCAGTTCTGAAAGATGACAGAACTCTTGCTCTTTCCACAACTGCGCCAGTTCTGAAAGATGACAGAACTCTTGCTCTTTCCACAACTGCGCCAGTTCTGAAAGATGACAGAACTTTTGCTCTTTCCACAACTGCGCCAGTTCTGAAAGATGACAGAACTCTTGCTCTTTCCACAACTGCGCCAGTTCTGAAAGATGACAGAACTTTTGCTCTTTCCACAACTGCGCCAGTTCTGAAAGATGACAGAACTCTTGCTCTTTCCACAACTGCGCCAGTTCTGAAAGATGACAGAACTTTTGCTCTTTCCACAACTGCGCCAGTTCTGAAAGATGACAGAACTCTTGCTCTTTCCACAACTGCGCCAGTGGGATAGGGCCTACTTATATCTGTTCATCATCAGTTTAGAATTGAGTCGTAAATAGCTGAAAGAAGATCATTGTTTTGTGCTTCATGCATTATTATGATTATCATGGTTGTTATTTAAACTCACAACAATGATGTTAAAAGCAGTGTTCTGCAATGTCCTCTTTGCTGTGGCTTAATTGCTGTACAAGTGTAAACTCAACTTACTGAACAAAACTTGGTGGGGTGGGGTGGGGGAGGGGGGGGGGATGGGGAGAGATAAAATTGACTGTCAAAAAGTTGTTAGCGGTAAACGGGGGACGAAAAAATAATGTCTTCGAAGTCGGTCTTCATGCCTGTGATGATTCAGTGCAATGCACAGCTTTGTCTGTCAACGAGGCGACGCCCGCAAGAGTATCATTCTATCTTATAGTCTTTGAAACCAACCAACCGGTAAATTTCATTTAATTTGTACACCGGTCTCCAGTCCTCACAAAAAACACTTCATGCACCTCGACGACCTCTAAGAAATGAAAAGAAATAGAAGAGAAAATCAAACAACAGCAACAAAAGCCATGTCTAAATTCTGCAGGCAGTGATCTTCCTAAGGCAAAGTGAACAATTTGACCCCGCAAAAAAATGTATGGCACGGGGGATGGGGCGGAGCGTGTGTAAATTGGCAACATTGTGAGCATGGGACACTTTTTTTGGTGAACTCGCGTGCTTTGTTGCACATTGTATACTACGAATCCCGATATTGTTCCCAATGATTCAAGATACTTCTGAAACGTTCTTTGCCAGTGTTCCCTCTAAGTTGTGCGCGCAGGTGTTTTGCAACCATTGGCCAGAGAAAATTAACGTGTCCACAGGAAGTCAGTTGCCTAAAATAATGTACCGGCAGTTACAATAATAATAATAATAATAATAACAAGGGTATTTAACATAACATAAGAACTACAGTACAAAATACATTAATTAATACGTAGTATGCGATCATACTTGTTTTATATATGTATTCAAACATGCCAATACAGTTTGATTAGCCACGAGAGAGGGCTGCTGTGCCCAAACTGTCTTGAAATAATTTACATTTACAAGTTCATATTT
Organism: Onchidella celtica; assembly: GCA_963931925.1. Lineage (NCBI taxonomy): Eukaryota > Metazoa > Mollusca > Gastropoda > Systellommatophora > Onchidiidae > Onchidella > Onchidella celtica. The sequence goes on from OZ007575.1 coordinate 5,027,405, forward strand.
GTACAAGCATTCAGTGCACGCACACCTTTGTTTGGAAAAAAAAAATGTACGTCCAAAGATTTTTGCCCACAATGACCATTACACATTAGAGGGAACATTGTTCGTAAACTGGCGACAAATCAGTTCTGTCTTTTACCTTTTTTAAGTGGTAAGACTCTCCTCAGGTGGAGCGAGGCGGATGACGGATCTTCAGAGGAAGAGTTGATTCTTTCTTTAGATGTTTCGGTCTTTTAACTTCCTGACATCTTCTGGAACCCGGGCCACACCAAGTCCACATTGCCAAAGCATGAACAATATAGTGGAACCGACGTTTTAGACACTGCGCACACAGAACGTCAGATAGACACCACCCCCTCCCACCCACCCCACCCCCTCCCCGTTAATTGATGTATCTGATCATGATAAAATGATATTAATAAAAATTAAAAAAAAACAACCCAATACTAGTAACATTAACAACCTTAAAGACGTGCCATAAATCAAGTGAGTTGTTGAAAAATCCCCCTGGCAGTTAAATAGGAAGAAGGCACTATGCTTGCGGATCCATTAGTGAATTATTTTCTGACACCAGCAGCGCAACTTGTGCCCGTGAAAATGTTCAAACCGACACTGTTTACCGCCGCGACCTACTCTCCGCTCCATGGTAACAATGGTTTCGCGGAACTTCCGGTGCCTCGAGGTGCAAATCGATCAACAGTGATTTCTCTCTATACCTGCATATTCTCTGGAGCAGTTCAAGAGCATGCAGTTCCACGAACAGTTCAAGAGCAGTTCCACGAACAGTTCAAGAGCAGTTCCACGAACAGCTCAAGAGCAGTTCCACGAACAGTTCAAGAGCAGTTCCACGAACATGTCAAGAGCAGTTCCACGAACATTTCAAGAGCAGTTCCACGAACAGTTCAAGAGCAGTTCCACGAACAGTCTTCTTTTACTAGTATAGACTCATGGCGTACATTCAAAACGTTCGTAACATGACGAAATTGTAATGCCTGTTTCTTTTCTCTCGAAGATACGAGGGCATGCACATTGACCCGAATTGGACTTTGGACACTTACATAGGCTTGCTCAAGTCTTTTCATTACATAAAACTGTATGAGGAGGAACATCCTGATGAGGACATCTTGGCTGAAATCAGAAGAAAGTAAGATTTAAAAATTGGAAAAAGTGATACATGTCATCTGGACAATCGTTTTTGCAATTTTTTTTTGGGTAACCTTTTGTTGCCCTGATGAATATAATCTAGAGCGTCTAGACACTGCAAGTCTTCCTTTTCATTCTGTTTTCCATGTTGGTTCTTGGAAGTTATACAAGTAATCGGGACCAATTGTGAATACACGCCCCCCCCCCCCAAAGCTTTCAATCCACACCAGTGGCGAAGCGTGGGCGGGACCAAGGGTTGCGGGACCGCGGAGGCGTGACCGCGGAGGCGTGACCACGGGGGAGGTTTCTCGGGGCACAAAATTCTTAGGGGAGCAACATTTCAAATCCATCACTGTTTCAACAGCTAGTGTGAATGAAGTTTCTCAAAACTTAAGTTAATTAAAACATTTCAGAGATCTACAATAAGCCTAGAAAGACTGAGTAACCCAGCAATACTATCAATTACCGAGAGAGATTTCAATGCGGATTTCAATACCGTTATTGAACAACTCGCACAAATTAAAACCGGCCAATTTTAAATGAGTTTGAGTGTCCTGGCATCAGATGCATTTTACTTTAATTACATCATCTGCTTGAAACACATGTTTTCTGGAGCGGGGGGGGGGGGGTAATGGGTTCAATACTGGACTGGTGGAAGGGACTCAGAGAGTGCTAACGGTCCACGGGCCTGGGGGGCGCAATACTTGCCTTGCCCCGGGCGCTGACAACTGACGTTACACCACTGATCAACACTGATATAAGTAAATATCACAAGCGTGATACCAGCAGAAAAGTTGTTATAACACAGTGTAGCTAAAAGAGAAAATAACAACTGTACTCATTTTTATGTGTGACCTTCTATCTATATAAAAAAACAGCAAGGCAAAAAAATTCACTGCTGCGAGGAAGAAATGCCCAGACCTGAAAAAATTACATGTGAAAGACAGTTCTTTTTGCTACTATGTCTATTCCTTTGACATGAAAGCGAAGTATCGTAATTTTGTTATAAATGAAAATAGGTCTAAAAACATCGAATAATGCTTTCTCCTCAACAATGATGGCCTCCCTCCTGCCTTTGTTTTGTTTCGACTTTAGTACCGTGCATGTCATAAAAAATAACTATATCAAGCTTCGTGCGCAGTGTCCTGGCGCGCATGAGTTCTGAAGCAGGACTGCAGATTACTACTTTTATTGTAAGAGAGAGAGAGAGAGAGTGCATCATCGAATAATGCTTTCTCCTCAACAATGGTTGCCTCCCTCCTGCATTTGTTTTGTTTCAACTTTAAACTTCAGATTGCGTTTCAAAGTTTGAAGGCATGAGTTTCTGTGCCGTCTGCTTTATGCGCGGTACGGGACATGCGGGTGTTACTGTGCCAGTTGTGAGTTGTTTTCTTCCTAGATCTACATAATCTGTGCGCTGATTGTGCGTGTTGTTTGCACTCCTCACTAGTATAAAAAAAAAACAGCAAGGAAAAAAAATCACTGCTGCGAAGAAGAAATGCCCAGACCTGAAAAAATTACATGTGAAATATAGTTCTTTTTGCTACTATATCTATTCCGTTGACATGAAAGCGAAGTATCGTAATTTTGTAATAAATGAAAATAGGCCTAAAAATATCGAATAATGCTTTCTCCTCAACAATGATGGCCTCCCTCCTGCCTTTGTTTTGTTTCGACTTTAGTACCGTGCATGTCATAAAAAGTAACCATATCAAGCTTGGTGCGCAGTGTCCTGGCGCGCATGAGTTCTGAAACAGGACTGCAGATTACTACTTTTATTGTAAGAGAGAGAGAGAGAGAGAGAGAGAGAGAGAGAGAGAGAGAGAGAGAGAGAGAGAGAGAGAGAGAGAGAGAGAGAGAGAGAGAGTACGTCAGCGAATAATGCTTTCTCCTCAACAATGGTTGCCCCCTTCCCACAGACTAATAACCAGACTGGAAACACGAGCTTCGGGCTGTGTCGTTTTTTACGGAATTTCCCGAGCTGCGGCCGCATAACCAACATGGCCGCCGCTCGGAAAATTCCGATTCTAGTTCTATCTGCAGTAGAAATTTCTTTTTATTTGTCAAGATTGGTTGTACATGTATTAATTTCTTGGTGCGGAACCAAACTTCCGCGTTCAATAGGCGCGTCAAAATGGTGTCATTCAACATTGTAGCTATGCTGAAGCGGCGGTCGTTAGCGTAAACCTAATGTGGCGGATGGTTCATGACCTTTCGCTGTTTTGTGACGTCACACAGTGGGATCATCCAGTCTGGGTATTTTATTAGTCTGTGCTCCTTCCTGCCTTTGTTTTGTTTCGACTTTAAATTTCCGGTTGCGTTCCAAAGTTTGAAGGCATGAGTTTCTGTGCCGTCTGCCTTATGCACGGTACGGGCCATGCGGGTGTTACTGTGCCAGTTGTGAGTTGTTTTCTTCCTAGATCTACATAATCTGTGTGCTGATTGTGCGTGTTGTTTGCAACCCGTTCTTTGAACGGGCGCTTATACTAGTTAATTAAATTTCATTAACTCATTAGATTTGAGATAAATTAAGGACGTCTGCCCCCCTTGCAGAGGGTGAAAAAATGGTGACGAAAAAATATTTGATAGCGATGGCACCACTCTGGTGCGGGTCTGTGGTTTGCTCTGCCCCGTGACCCGTATGGGCAGGGGATATAGCATAGGATACTAATATTAACTATTAATTAGTCTTCTATACGTGTAGCTTTAACATCACTCCCCCCCACCCCCCACCCCCACCCCTTCCTTTCTCCTAATCTCTGTCTACCCAATCTCTCAAGCGAGCAGCTAACAAGAAGGAAATGAAAAATTAATGCATTAACAATAACCAAAAGATAACCCTGGGAAAGAAAGGTAAAGTCAGTTATTTTGACAGCACTTATTATCGACTGTCAGATACAGCAAAGTACTAACCAACACCACAGCGTCATCGAAAAGGAGCGGGTTTAAAAAAAAAAACAAAGGACTTCTGTCACTCACTGTGAAAAATCCCTTGGATTCAAGAAATCCTTACCGAAACCAAACTTAAGTGAAAAAAAAGGAAAGGGAAAAGATACTTGTATACAACGTTCCAGAGTATTCGTTTCCTCAGCCGCATTGCCTCAGCTAGGCATCAGTTGGGAATGACCAAAGACACAAACCACACATAGGAGGTGTGTGGTCGCCAAAGGGCCTATTAACAGATTTGAAATGTACACTTTCCTCCCACCACCACCAAAAAACGGGGGGCGGGTGTATTTGCAAAACCCAATGTTTAATAATAAATGACAAATGACAAGAAAACTATAAAATATATTTTTCAGGCAAAATAAAATTGATTCTACAACAGAAACATTCTACGAGACAAATATCGCCCTTTTTATGGATTGTTTCTATCTCCAGCCTGTCCAAGATCTTGTGTGGAAAGGACACTCCACCTGCTGACCTACCTGTGGAAGGAAGGATGCCAGTATATGAAATGATTGGTCGCAAGCCGGCTGATGCTCAATAACAGTTTTCTCAAGTCTCCTTGACCATGTTTCTCTATCTCATGATGAAAGAAAAGCTTAATTCTGCAATTTGTACCATTATTTACAAGTAATATTCCTTCCAAGTTTTAGTCTTCAATGTAGCAAAACACGTATATTGTGCAATTTGTTATTCTTGTGACTAAAGTATAATTATGACGTGTAATGCATACTTGGGCAATTGTAAACTCGAAGATTGGTTTAAGATACTTTTGGCACAGCCCATCTCTCATGGCTAACAACATTATTTCCTTGGGGTATTTTGATATAATACAAGTATGGCCGCAGTCTTTAGAGTAACGTATTTAGTTAAAATTTTATTCTATATTTTGAACTACATTGTCCACTTTGTTTTAACCAACTACCTTTTGTACACATACTGATTTCCGTTGACTGCAAAACGTGTGTGCCTAGCTTTAAGATTTGAATGTGCGCACAATTTTGAAGTATAAAACCAAACTTCTCTTACAAATCCAGATTATGACCATGCTGGTTCTAGTTCCACCTGAAAGAACACACACTTTTTAACCATCAGGTATTTGAATGACATATTCGTTGTATTCACATGTTAAAAAACAACAACAACAACACTTTAGAAACAAAATCTAAATGGTCGAGTCGTTAACGTATCAAAGCATTGTCACGATCACGTGCGTGAAGATGGTCACGACCACGTGTGTGATGAGTACCTAACTTATCTTTCCTTTCAAACCCAGCTAACAAGCCAAGCAAGCAGACCAGCGATCAACGGACACATGGAGTGAGATTTAAATTAAACGATATTTAATTCTAAATGCATGACAAAACTTATGTCAAAACATTCAACTCATGATAATCACATACATAATCACAAAAACAGAGATATTTGAAATTCACTCTTGGGGATCATGGCTATTCTCTACTCCCCGATTCATATCTAGATCTAACCCCTCTGTCCATAAACTTAATTACGTATCGTATACTTATTAGTCTCTGTCAACAGCTGCCCTCCTCGTTGATGCAGTTTCACGTCTCCAGAGTTCACACGATCCTTCCTAGATCTCTAACTTCGACGATAAAAGGGGAAACAGACGCCCCTGGCTTCACACAAATAAGAACACACAGTTCACACCCGCCATCGTAGATTACTAGCTCCTTGAGGGGTTCTCATCATCCCGTCCTCAGGACTCTTCAACTTCTGCCAACACATAGCACACCGACGGTTCACACCCGCCATCGTAAATCACGAACTCCTGAAGGGTTCCCATCCTATCATCAGGACTCCTTAACTTCTGGTCCCCATGGCACGACCTTCCACTTGTCGCCCGGACCGATAAATTCTTCTTATTGGGAAATAAATGTGAACATCATGGATCCCTCACACACCTAACACTTCTGGTCCCCACTGGCACGACCTTCCACTTGTTTCCCGGACCGATAAATTCTGCGTCTTCCTCTGGGACTGAATAATTTTTGGAACCTCATAGATCCCTCACATACTTAACACCCCTGGTCCCCATGGCACGACCTTCCACCTGTCGCCCGGACCACTTCTCGCTGCGCCTTCCTTTAGGAATGAATAACTTGGGAACTACGTGTGTCGAGCTTCTCCTCTATTTATACTCCCGAGGTTTTTGCACACGCGACTAGTTTAAAGCGAGTCGTGTGTATCTTTTCACGCTCGTCAACAATGTTAAAAACCGTGTTTTCCCCTGCTAAGCTCACCACCCTAGACTCGTGGCGCACAAGGCCACCGACCTTCCTCGTGATAGTAATTTTTCATGCTAGACAACAACTTTAAAACTCCCCTTCTCCCCTACTAAGTTTACCCCCTCTATACTCGTGGCGTACAAGGTCATCAACCTTAATCGTGACACCTCTTTCCCACAAAACAAAATTTTGATCCCCAGAGCAAAATTTTTAACAAGAAATTCAATACATCAGAATTTCATTCAAATAAGGGTAAACATAATCCAAATACATGACATCAATGACATCTGGAAAGACAATCAGCAATTACATTCTCTCTCCCTTTCACATGAACAATATGTAAATCATGTTTCTGCAACATCAGAAAATAAATCTGGATACCTCAGACCAAATCTTTTCAACCGCTCTCTTGGACGCAATTTCACATGATGTAATTTCCAATCAACATTCTGTAAAATCTCAGAACTTGACAACTTTTGGGATATCACATCACGTCTGAGATGTACATCTTGAGTCTCTTCTTGTTACTCAATATCATTATCCACTTCATTCACTACAGCAACAATCTCAGCTGGCTTTTCATGATACATTTTTAACATATTAATATGACACAACTGTGTACTCTTTCTCCTATCTGGAGTTTTTATAATATAATTGAGATCATTAATTTTTGTCTCAATTTCACAAGGTCCATAAAATCTAGCCTGGAGAGGATTTGACTCCAGGGGAAATAAAACAAGGACCTTATCTCCAGGTTTAAAACTTCTTGTCCTGGCCTTCCTGTCATACCAAAATTTCATTTTCTCTTGGGCACATCCCAAATTCTCTTTTGCTAATTCACAAGCCTTATGCAGCCTATCTCTAAACTTCTGCACATAATCTAATACATTCATTTGAGGATCATCACCGACCCATTTTTCTTTTAACAGAGCCAACGGCCCACGAACATTATGTCCAAACACTAACTCAAAAGGACTAAATCCTAGTGATTCTTGAACTGACTCTCTAGCTGCAAACAACAGCAAATGTATTCCTTCGTCCCAATTTTTCTCGCTATCATAGCAATATGTTCTATTCTTTAAAGTAGCGTGGAACCTCTCTAAAGCTCCTTGAGATTCTGGGTGGTACGCAGACGACTTAATTTGTCTGGTCCCCAGTTCACTAATAACCTGTTTAAACAGTCTCGACATAAAGTTACTGCCCTGATCAGATTGTATCTCTTTGGGCAATCCAAATAAAGTGAAAAACTTTACTAGAGCTTTCACAATACTCTGAGTCTTAATATTTCTAAGAGGAATCGCCTCAGGAAATCTAGTGGATGTACACATTATGGTTAATAAATATTGATTTCCTGAGCTGGTCTTTGGCAAAGGACCAACGCAATCAACGATAACCTTAGAAAAGGGCTCCCCACAAATTGGAATGGGCTGTAAAGGGGCCATTCTTTTTCCAGCATTTGGTTTTCCCACTATCTGACATGTGTGACATGTATTACAAAAATAAGCCACATCCTTGTTAATTCCTGGCCAAAAAAAAAGTCTCATTATCCTATCATTTGTTTTCCTTATTCCCAAATGGCCACCCAGAGGTAAATTATGGGCCATGGCAAGTATCTCGTGCCTATATGGTTTCGGAACCACAACTTGATAAACAACCGCCCACTCTTCCGTTGCGCGGACATCAATGGGTCTCCATTTTCTCATAAGTACTCCATCTTTTATGAAGTACCCTTTTGGTACTTTATTAAGTTCTTCGTCGCTCAGAACTTGATCCTGCAATGGCTGTAAGCTAGGATCTAAGCCTTGTTCTTTAATTAACTGGTCTCTATCATATGATAAATTCTTATCTTCCCGCATAACATCGGAATGACTGACATCATCTTCATGTAATATGGATCCTAGAAAAGTATTAGAAAGATCACAAGAATTATCTTCACTGGATTCCGTCGACCTATCTTCTTTACAAATCTCTTCACTGTCATCTGACTGCTCTTTCTTTTTAGCCATAGCTCGGGTCACCGCACATGAAGGATATATATTTGTATCTTCACTTTCGTCATCAGTACTAGGTCTTGAAGTCAACTGTACAGTAGGTATTTTCCTAGCACCGGCAAGATCATTTCCTAACAATAGAGATACTCCCTCTATTGGCAAACCAGACTTAAGTCCAACTACCACTCGACCTGTTATAAAGTCTGACTGTCAAAAATCCCAGACTGGGAGATGCGATGGTTATAACAGGACAACAATCACGAACGAACAAGTATAACACTTAACAGAACAACCCATCAGACTCACACATTTATTAACATAAATATAACGATAAGGATAACAGTGCAATTACATACATACATTATATTATTCAAGTTACTGCCGTCCAACGGCCTTATTCCCCTATGCACTCTTCCTCGGGTCCACAACCCGGTAGTTACTTTCTAAAGACACTTCGGTCTCAGCTTCTCCTCTCCATGTCTTAATAGCACATTAATATTTCACTGGCACCGCAGTCTCCCAATAGCCCCTTCCTACTGCCATAACACATTAGCATTCCAATAGCACATCAACATGGCAATAGCACATTAGCATTTCAATAGCACATCAACATGGCAATAGCACATTAGTATTTCAATAGCACATCAACATGGCAATAGCACATTAGCATTTCAATAGCACATTCACGATCACATATACGTCCCTGTCGGTGGCCAGACTGCCACGACTCATGTGCCTCTACTGTCCTGCACCGACAGCTTCCTTCCTGGCCTATGTGTGGCCTCCGGCCCTATGCTGGCCTATCCCCTGTGCTCACCGTAGGCGGCCGACCCCGGCACCTACAAGAATAACATTACATTGGTATAATACCATACCACTTCTATTCACTTCACCCCTCCTTACAACTCATGAAGCGTATACACAATAGTTCACATTTCACTCACCAAACATCTTCCGGTAACACACCTCCACCGTAGTACACAATACTCACTCTCGCTACAAATCCAAGAACTCAACTTTCATCTATCGCTCATGGCGCACATTGCTATATACAGTATCAAGGACTTCCACATTCCTCACATATACTTATTTACATCATGGTCATAGACGAATATAATACATCAATCATAACTATCAATCATCGTTCCACCTACCAGTCATCACTGGAAAAACACTACTCCCAAGTCTTCCGACTGCTCTCCTTATGTTCGCCCTCTGGGGCTTTCTCCTGCGTCCGTTCCCTAGGACGTCTTAGTGTGCAGTGATAGTAATACAGCGCTCTCGCCTCATTGAGACCCCCACTACTCACAACATGCACGCTTTCCCTTACCCCGTGGGTTAACTTTATTCTAACCCTCTTCTCGTGACTACTGATCCTCGCTCACTCGCTCGTGACACTGACTTCAAATAAATTTTATGCAAAGGTACAGAGCTAAAGACTCCCTCTATACCCTGTATAAGACTAACTTCTCCAGTATTTGAATCATCATTAAAATCTAGAACATTATCTAACAGGAGGGACTGGGAACATCCAGTATCCCGCAATATTTTTAATGGTATGGGGGTGGAATTTTCCCCAAGGGACACTAGACCCTCTGACACAAATGGCAGAAACTCTTCCCTTATGGTCTCTAACTTCACTGGGTTACGAGGCTGTGGAGCGTTTATAACTTTCGGTCTTCCCACAAAAGCTATAGGGCCAGTCTTCTTTTTTTCAAGAGCACGACAGTTCCAGCTTCTATGGCCCAATCTCCCACAGTTATTACATCTTGGTCCCTCGTTCCTCCAATCTCTTCTCTGGAAATAATCTCTTCCACTAGGACCAGGTCTTCTCCCATCGAAACTACTGGATCTCCGCGGGAATTTCATTTTGACTCCCCTCGGATCGCCAGCAGTATCATTTACGGACCTCCTATCCTGAACTCTACCCGGTCTACTGAGCCCAAATCTACCCTTATGAGTTAATGCAAACTTATCAGCCAGTTTAGCGGCATCTTGCAACGTCTTTATTTCTTTCTCATTGAGGTACGTCTTTATTTCATCACGGATTCCCGTTTTGAAGTCCTCTAGTAATATGAGCTGTTTAAGCTTTTCATAATCTTTACAAACCTTTCATTGTTGGTGTAATAACAACTATCTTCTACTGAATGTTAAGAAAACAAAAGAGCTTGTTTTTGACTTTAGGAAAAATAACAACGATCCTGTTTGCCCTCTTACTATCAACAATGAAGAGGTTGAAATTGTCACAGAGGCCAAATATCTTGGCCTTACTATTGATTCATTGCTTAACTGGCATGCGCATGTAACATATGTATACAAGAAAGCCAACCAGCGCATGTATTTCCTCAGAAAGCTCCGCTTTTTAAAAGTTAGCAAAAGCATTCTGAAAATATTTTACACCATGGCTATTCAGAGCGTTTTGATGTATGGAGTTGTCTGTTGGGGAGGAAACATCTTACAAAAAGATAAAAATAAGATCAATAATTTAATTCAAAAAGCATCCAAAATTTGTATCTGTGATCTGCCATATTTTGATGAGCTGTACACTGGTGCTTGTATTAAAAAAGCTAATATTATTATAAATGACCCCCAACATCCCCTGAACAAGGAATATATAAGATCTGTAAGAAGTTTAAGGCTGTTGTCAAAGAAAACTAAAACTGAGCGCTACTTTAAATCGTTTATTCCATCATCAACTAGGATGTTACAATAATGTCGTCATCTTGATCGTAATCTGTGCACAGTTGAATTCTGTCCTGCGTGTCAGGTCAATGTGTTTTAGTTAGGGAAGCATATTGTGTGCACTGTTAATTTTGTTAATTTAGTTAATTTATCAGTGTGTGTGTATATATGTGTGTGTGCGCGCTATGTATCATACTTTCTGCTTCTGTAACTGTATTGTTATGTATTCAATGATCAAAACAAATTTCCTTGTACAAGGACGAATAAAATTTATCTTATCTTATCTTATCTTATCTTATCGAGGAACACCATCTCTCAAAAAATACCTCTTTTTCATGAGCAAACTCAATATAGGTTTGACTGTCAATTTTTCTGTAATATCCGAACTTCTGCCGATAGGCTTCCGGCACCAATTCATAGGCTTTTAATATCGCGTCCTTCACTCGGTCATAATTCCCCGCGTCTTCCATGGAAAGGGCCGAAAAGGTCTGCTGAGCTTTACCCCTTATTACACTCTGTAACATTAATGGCCAATGTTGTTTGGGCCAGTTCAGACTAAGGGCCACCTTCTCAAAATGTTGGAAGTATTTATCCACTTCCCTCTCATTAAAGGGGGGAACCAACCTTACTTCTCTACTCGCTAGAAAACTAGGTTCATGTGATCTACTAGTAATTCCTAATCTGACTTTTTCTAGCTCATGTTGTCTTTCCCGTTCTTTCTCTTGTCTTTCTTTATCTTTCTCTTGTCTTTCTTTATCTTTCTCTTGTCTTTCTTTGTCTTTCTCCCGTGCCTCGTGTTCTAGCTTTTTCTGCTCTAGCTCGATCCGCATCTTCTCTTTCTGTAACTCAATATTAACTTCAGTTACTGATGCCATAGTTTCAAACTGAGCTAGGTCGTTTTCTTCGAACACATCATCATCCACATAATACTCAGCAATATATCTCGATATTTCTGCTTTTCTTAAGTTGGCTTTTACATAATCGAGTCCTAATCTCTTACTAATCGTCAATAACACCGGTTTCCTGAAGGTTAACAAATCCTCCGGTCTCGGTGACGTTAGAAAGGTATTTATCTCCATGGCCGCTGGTCTGACTTACAAAAATATTTCTACAACTTGGACCACTCGTATGTGTCCTAAAATTTCAAATCCCGGACGATTCACGTCCTATCAATTTACGATCAAATCAAATCAATTTCAAATCCCGGACGAGCCCCCAATTGTCACAGTCACGTGCTTGAAGATGGTCACGACCACGTGTGTGATGAGTACCTAACTTATCTTTCCTTTCAAACCCAGCTAACAAGCCAAGCAAGCAGACCAGCGATCAACGGACACATGGAGTGAGATTTAAATTAAACGATATTTAATTCTAAATGCATGACAAAACTTATGTCAAAACATTCAACTCATGATAATCACATACACAATCACAAAAACAGGGATATTTGAAATTCACTCTTGGGGATCATGGCTATTCTCTACTCCCCGATTCATATCTAGATCTAACCCCTCTGTCCATAAACTTAATTATGTATACTTAATAGTCTCTGTCAACAGCTGCCCTCCTCGTTGATGCAGTTTCACGTCTCCAGAGTTCACACGATCCTTCCTAGATCTCTAACTTCGACGATAAAAGGGGAAACAGACGCCCCTGGCTTCACACAAATAAGAACACACAGTTCACACCCGCCATCGTAGATTACTAGCTCCTTGAGGGGTTCTCATCATCCCGTCCTCAGGACTCTTCAACTTCTGCCAACACATAGCACACCGACGGTTCACACCCGCCATCGTAAATCACGAGCTCCTGAAGGGTTCCCATCCTATCATCAGGACTCCTTAACTTCTGGTCCCCACGGCACGACCTTCCACTTGTCGCCCGGACCGATAAATTCTTCTTATTGGGAAATAAATGTGAACATCATGGATCCCTCACACACCTAACACTTCTGGTCCCCACTGGCACGACCTTCCACTTGTCGCCCGGACCGATAAATTCTGCGTCTTCCTCTGGGACTGAATAATTTTTGGAACCTCATAGATCCCTCACATACTTAACACCCCTGGTCCCCATGGCACGACCTTCCACCTGTCGCCCGGACCACTTCTCGCTGCGCCTTCCTTTAGGAATGAATAACTTGGGAACTACGTGTGTCGAGCTTCTCCTCTATTTATACTCCCGAGGTTTTTGCACACGCGACTAGTTTAAAGCGAGTCGTGTGTATCTTTTCACGCTCGTCAACAATGTTAAAAACCGTGTTTTCCCCTGCTAAGCTCACCACCCTAGACTCGTGGCGCACAAGGCCACCGACCTTCCTCGTGATAGTAATTTTTCATACTAGACAACAACTTTAAAACTCCCCTACTCCCCTACTAAGTTTACCCCCTCTATACTCGTGGCGTACAAGGTCATCAACCTTAATCGTGACAGCATTCATGGTGGAGAGTTAAATACAACTGGAGACAACTCTGGTAGAAACCGGTCAATAGATTCAAATGAATTCTCTCCCCTTTTCCCAACCTTTTTGTTTGAAATGCGGACTGGATTATCCTTTCCTTGATGTGCCCGCCATGGAGGAATTTGGACATTCATTAACCCCTTGCCGAGTGAGACAGTTGTGCTTCAGTCTGGCCAATGTGTGAGGTACCCGAGCCAGTGAGACAGTTGTACTTCAGTCTGGCCAATGTGTGAGGTACCCGAGCCAGTGAGACAGTTGTACTTCAGTCTGGCCAATGTGTGAGGTACCCGAACCAGTGAGACAGTTGTACTTCAGTCTGGCCAATGTGTGAGGTACCCAAACCAGTGAGACAGTTGTACTTCAGTCTGGTCAATGTGTGAGGTACCCGAGCCAGTGAGACAGTTGTACTTCAGTCTGGCCAATGTGTGAGGTACCCGAACCAGTGAGACAGTTGTACTTCAGTCTAGCCAATGTGTGAGGTACCCGAGCCAGTGAGACAGTTGTACTTCAGTCTGGCCAATGTGTGAGGTACCCGAGCCAGTGAGACAGTTGTACTTCAGTCTGGCCAATGTGTGAGGTACCCGAACCAGTGAGACAGTTGTACTTCAGTCTGGCCAATGTGTGAGGTACCCGAACCAGTGAGACAGTTGTACTTCAGTCTGGCCAGTGTATGAGGTACCCGAGCCAGTGAGACAGTTGTACTTCAGTCTGGCCAATGTGTGAGGTACCCGAGCCAGTGAGACAGTCGTACTTCAGTCTGGCCATTGTGTGAGGTACCCGAGCCAGTGAGACAATCGTACTTAAGTCTGGCCAATGTGTGAGGTACCCGAGCCAGTGAGACAATCGTACTTCAGTCAGGCCAATGTGTGAGGTACCCGAACCAGTGAGACAGCCGTACCTCAGTCTGGCCAATATGTGAGGTACCCGAACCAGTGAGACAGCCGTACCTCAGTCTGGTCAATGTGTGAGGTACCCGAACCAGTGAGACAATCGTACTTCAGCCTGGCCATTGTGTGCGATACCCGGACCGGTGAGACAGTCGTACTAAAGTCTGGCCATTGTGTGAGGTACCCGAACCAGTGAGACAATCGTACTTCAGTCTAGCCAGTGTGTGAGGTACCCGAACCAGTGACACAGTCATACTTCAGTGTGGCCAATTTGAGAGGTACCCGAACCAGTGAGACAGTCATACTTCAGGGTGACCAATGTGAGAGTTACCCGAACCAGTGACACAGTCATACTTCAGTGTGACCAATGTGTGAGCCACCCGAACCAGTGAGACAGTCGAAACTCAGTCAGGCCAATGTGTGAGGTACCCGAACCTGTGAGACAATCGTACTGTAGGCTGGCCAATGTGTGAGGTACCCGAACCAATGAGACAGTCGTACTTCAGTCTGGCCAATGTGTGAGATATCCGAATCATTGAGACAGTCGTACCTCAGACTGACCATTGTGTGAGGTACCCGAACCAGTGAGACAGTCGTACTTCAGTCTGGCCAGTGTGTGATGTACCCGAACCAGTGAGACAATCATACTCCAGTCTGGCCAATGTGTGAGGTACCCGAATCAGTGAGACAATCGTACTTCAGCCTGGCCAATGTGTGCGGTACCCGGACCGGTGAGACAGTCGTAATAAAGTCTGGCCAGTGTGTGAGGTACCCGAACCAGTGAGACAATCGTACCTCAGTCTGGCCAATGTGTGAGGTACCCGAACCAGTGAGACAATCGTACTTCAGCCTGGCCAATGTGTGAGGTACCCGAACCAGTGAGACAGCCGTATTTCAGTCTGGCCAATGTGTGAGGTACCCGAACCGGTGCTTCAGTCTGGTCTATGAGGTACCCGAACCAGTGAGACAGCCGTACTTCAGTCTGGCCATTGTGTGAGGTACCCGAACCTGTGCTTCAGTCTGGTCTGTGAGGTACTCGAACCAGTGAGACAGCCGTACTTCAGTCTGGCCAATGTGTGAGGTACCCGAACCGGTGCTTCAGTCTGGTCTGTGAGGTATTCAAACCAGTGAGACAGCCGTACTTTAGTCTGGCCAAGGTGGGAGATACCCGAACCAGTGAGACAGTCGTACTTCAGTCTGGTCAATGTGTGAGTTACTGTTAACCTCAACATTTCACATCTCACACTGAAACCGCCACAAAACAGAATGGACCCAGAGCGCCTCCAGCCGACAACGACATTTCTTTTACCTGACTCTCTGTTAGTCAAGCACTAGCGTTGCAGCAGATGTCTTCATCTGAATTATGTACTTACATTTATCATGTACTGGTAGGCTTCAAAATTGTCTAACGTCTCATAATTCGTGGTGCAGATTTCAAGGACACCAAGTGGCTTCAAAATCCGTCTGACTTCCTCGCAAAATCCAAAAAGAAGAACAAAATCTGTGTGTATGTGTACTTGTGTGTGTGAGAGAGAGAGTGCCTCGGGAAAATAAGATTTCTTTTCTTATGAATTTCATTTTTTTAAGAGGGTAGCGGTGGGAGCGTCCTACCTGTCGAATTGTTTTTTTTTTACTATCCCTATAGTCCTGTGTCCCCTTAATTGACCTGCCCATAGAACCTTTTTTTTTTATTTTTACTATCCCTATAGTCCTGTGTTCACTTAATTGACCTGCCTATAGAATCTTTTTTTTGTTTTTTTTACTATCCCTAGTCCTGTGTCCCCTCAGTTGACTTGCCTATAGAAACTTTTTTTTAAATTTTTACTATCCCTATAGTCTTGTGTCCCCTTAGTTGACCTGCCTATAGAAACCTTTTTTTATTTTTACTATCCCTATAGTCCTGTATCCCCTTAGTTGACCTGCCTATAGAAACCTTTTTTTTATTTTTACTATCCCTATAGTCTTGTGTCCCCTTAGTTGACCTTCCTATAGAAACCTTTTTTTATTTTTACTATCCCTATAGTCCTGTGTCCCCTTAGTTGACCTGCCTATAGAAACCTTTTTTTTATTTTTACTATCCCTATAGTCATGTGTCCCCTTAGTTGACCTTCCTATAGAAACCTTTTTTTATTTTTACTATCCCTATAGTCCTGTGTCCCCTTAGTTGACCTGCCTATAGAAACCTTTTTTTTATTTTTACTATCCCTATAGTCCTGTGTCCCCTTAGTTGACCTGCCTATAGAAACCTTTTTTTTATTTTTACTATCCCTATAGTCCTGTGTCCCCTTAGTTGACCTGCCTATAGAAAGCTTTTTTTTAATTTTTACTGTCCCTATAGTCCTGTGTCCCCTTAGTTCACCTGCCTATATAAACCTTTTTTTTTTTGTTTTTACTATCCCTATAGTCATGTGTCCCCTTAGTTGACCTGCCTATAGAAACCTTTTTTTTATTTTTACTATCCCTATAGTCCTGTGTCCCCTTAGTTGACCTGACTATAGAAATCTTTATTTTTTTGTTTTTACTATCCCCATAGTCCTGTGTCCCCTTAGTTGACCTGCCTATAGAAACCTTTTTTTTATTTTCACTATCCCTATATTCCTGTGTCCCCTTAGTTGACCTGCCTAAAGAAACCTTTTTTTTATTTTTACTATCCATATAGTCCTGTGTCCCCTTAGTTGACCTGCCTATAGAAACCTTTTTTCTATTTTTACTATCCCTATAGTCCTGTGTCCCCTTAGTTGACCTGCCTATAGAAACCTTTTTTTTTATTTTTACTATCCATATAGTCCTGTGTCCCCTTAGTTGACCTGCCTATAGAAACCTTTTTTCTATTTTTACTATCCCTATAGTCCGGTGTCACCTTAGTTCACCTGCCTATAGAAACTTTTTTTTTATTCTTACTATCCATATAGTCCTGTGTCCGCTTAGTTGACCTGCCTATAGAAACCTTTTTTTTTGTTTTTACTATCCCTATATTCCTGTGTCCCCTTAGTTGACCTGCCTATAGAAACCTTTTTTTTATTTTTACTATCCCTATAGTCCTGTGTCCCCTTAGTTGACCTGTCAATAGATATCTTTTTTAAATTTTTACTATCCCTATAGTCCTGTGTCCCCTTAGTTGACCTGCCTATAGAAACCTTTTTTTTTATTTTTTACTATCCCTGTAGTCCTGTGTCCCCTTAGTTGACCTGCCTATAGAAACCTATTTTTTTATTTTTTACTATCCCTATAGTCCTGTGTCTCCTTAGTTGACCTGCCTATAGAAACCTTTTTCTTAATTTTTACTATCCTATAGTCCTGTGTCCCCTTAGTTGACCTGCCTATAGAAACCTTTTTTTAATTTTTACTATCCCTATACTCCTGTGTCCCCTTAGTTGACCTGCCTATAGAAACCTTTTTTTTTGTTTTTACTATCCCTATAGTCCTGTGTCCCCTTATTTGACCTGCCTATAGAACTTTTTTTTTATTTTTACTATCCCTATAGTCCTGTGTCCCCTTAGTTGACTTGCCTATAGAAACCTTTTTTTTAAATTTTACTATCCCTATAGTCCTGTGTCCCCTTAGTTGACTTGCCTATAGAACCTTTTTTTTTTATTTTTACTATCCCTATAGTCCTGTGTCCCCTTAGTTGACTTGCCTATAGAAACTTTTTTTTTTATTTTTACTATCCCTATAGTCCTGTGTCCCCTTAGCTGACTTGCCTATAGAAACCTTTTTTTTAAATTTTACTATCCCTATAGTCCTGTGTCCCCTTAGTTGACTTGCCTATAGAACCTTTTTTTTTTATTTTTACTATCCCTATAGTCCTGTGTCCCCTTAGTTGACTTGCCTATAGAAACTTTTTTTTTTATTTTTACTATCCCTATAGTCCTGTGTCCCCTTAGTTGACCTGCCTATAGAAACCTTTTTTTTATTTTTACTATCCCTATAGTCCTGTGTCCCCTTAGTTGACCTGCCTATAGAAACCTTTTTTTAATTTTTACTATCCCTATACTCCTGTGTCCCCTTAGTTGACCTGCCTATAGAAACCTTTTTTTTTATTTTTACTATCCCTATAGTCCTGTGTCCCCTTAGTTGACCTGCCTATAGAACTTTTTTTTAATTTTTACTATCCCTGTAGTCCTGTGTCCCCTTAGTTGACTTGCCTATAGAAACCTTTTTTTTTAATTTTACTATCCCTATAGTCCTGTGTCCCCTTAGTTGACTTGCCTATAGAACCTTTTTTTTTTATTTTTACTATCCCTATAGTCCTGTGTCCCCTTAGTTGACTTGCCTATAGAAACTTTTTTTTTTATTTTTACTATCCCTATGGTCCTGTGTCCCCTTAGCTGACTTGCCTATAGAAACCTTTTTTTTTATTTTTACTATCCCTATAGTCCTGTGTCCCCTTAGTTGACCTGCCTATAGAAACCTTTTTTTTATTTTTACTATCCCTATAGTCCTGTGTCCCCTTAGTTGACCTGCCTATAGAAACCTTTTTTTTATTTTTACTATCCCTATAGTCCTGTGTCCCCTTAGTTGACCTGCCTATAGAAACCTTTTTTTTAATTTTTACTATCCCTATAGTCCTGTGTCCCCTTAGTTGACCTGCCTATAGAAACCTTTTTTTTAATTTTTACTATCCCTATAGTCCTGTGTCCCCTTAGTTGACCTGCCTATAGAAAAGTTTTTTTTAATTTTTACTATCCCTATAGTCCTGTGTCCCCTTAGTTGACTTGCCTATAGAAACCTTTTTTTTATTTTTACTTTCCATATAGTCCTGTGCCCTCTTAATTGACCTGCCTATAGAAACTTTTTTTTATTTTTACTATCCCTAAAGTCCTGTGTCCCCTTAGTTGACCTGCCTATAGAAACCTTTTTTTTATTTTTACTATCCCTATACTCCTGTGTCCCCTTAGTTGACCTGCCTATAGAAACCTTTTTTTTTATTTTGCTATCCCTATAGTCCTTTGTCCCCTTAGTTGACTTGCCTATAGAAACCTTTTTTTTAATTTTTACTATCCCTACAGTCCTGTGTCCCCTTAGTTGACCTCCCTATAGAAACCTTTTTTTTAAATTTTTACTATCCCTATAGTCCTGTGTCCCCTTAGTTGACTTGCCTATAGAAACCTTTTTTTTTATTTTTTACTATCCCTGTAGTCCTGTGTCCCCTTAGTTGACCTGCCTATAGAAACCTATTTTTTTATTTTTACTATCCATATAGTCCTTTGTCCTCTTAATTGACCTGCCTATAGAAACTTTTTTTTTATTTTTACTATCCCTATAGTCCTGTGTCCCCTTAGTTGACCTGCCTATAGAAACCTTTTTTTTATTTTTACTATCCATATAGTCCTGTGTCCTCTTAATTGACCTGCCTATAGAAACTTTTCGTTTTGTTTTTAAATATCTGAAATTTAACTCCATAGTTCCCCCCAACCCCTCCTCTCTCGTTTCTGCAGCGGTATCGTTTCAATTTTGGTCATTTTCGCCACAAATACTTCCCAATTTCAATTTTACTATTGCATTAAGACTCCCTGCGGCCTGCTACACTGGCAGGGACCGCTCAAGGGTGTCCTGAATTGTGGGATAAGGTCTCGGAACGTAGGTCAGACCGAATCTTTATGTACAACAAATAAAAGTAAATTAGAGAGGGACGGTGAGCAATATCTATTGAATTTACTTAAATGCTTTTTAACCTACACACGTTGAGTTGTGTGGTGCGCCTAGGGTAATACGGAAATGGTCAAAACAAGGGTGGCGGAGAGGGGGTACCGGGTCTCTTTCTTTTAGGAAAACTGAATTTTAAGATTTGATCGATCATTACATGATTGTAAAAGGATATATAAAATGTACATGTTTGCGGCGAGTGTCTTGAAAAGCCGAAGCCGAGTCCATTATATCTTGTCTTGCTTGTAATTTTCATTTCCGACTTCGGTTCGTCTTCGGATGACGAAAGTGAAACGAAACCCAAGCCAATGTGTTTGACCCCTGAGATGGACTATGAATTCATACATGAAACATTGTACAGTGTATCAATACTATAAAGATCTATTTAAAGATTCCATGTCTTTAACAGGAAAATGTTATGCCAAGAAGGTAGGAAACTGGTGACAGAAATAGCTTACTTTCTCCAGTCCAACATTTGAGCAGCCGATCCGACAGTCACGAGGTCTACAGAAGTCGATGGTATGAATGAGAGATCCTCTGCAATCTCCACACGAAACTCGACATTTGGTACATCTTTTGGACAAGCTGCGATTTGTTCTTTACTCACATCAATTCCAATCACCTTTGAACGGGACAAAAGAAAAGTTATGAATAATAATTATGTGTCATGAGATGATCTTCTAATATTAAAGCAAACCAAGAAAAACTCAGCTGGTAAATTTCATTTCTCAGAGTCACTTGTCAAGCTTCACGACCCTCGCATCACAATGCACCGAAGCTGCGAAATAGTAGAATACAAGATTTTGCAGTAAATCTAAGAGATTTAAAGTAGGCCAATCGTCAAGGAGAGTGATGTGCGGGGCAAAAGCGAGGCAAACAGTTGGCTACGGGAAAAACTCAGACCTATCATATTAACTGACTATAGTACATAGTTTATCTCTCTTTCGGGGAAGGTTAACGTCACGGAACTGATGTTCGAAGCTTTATTTTTTCAGCGGCATTGTGTCAGATTTTGATTCAATGTTGAATTTATAGTGATTCCACCATGCAGCTTTTCTTGCTCAAAGCGTGTAATCAAAGAATTGGCGGTGTTAGACCCTGAATGGCCACAGTAGCTGTGTTTTTG
Source organism: Onchidella celtica (assembly GCA_963931925.1). Classification (NCBI taxonomy): domain Eukaryota; kingdom Metazoa; phylum Mollusca; class Gastropoda; order Systellommatophora; family Onchidiidae; genus Onchidella; species Onchidella celtica. The sequence goes on from OZ007575.1 coordinate 5,048,533, forward strand.
TGCTAATGATAAATGTCTGTATGCGTTGTTTGGTGTCCCATCGTCATTTCTGCAACCACATGTCTGAATTGTTGTCTGGATATGATATGGCCGATTAGTGGACGTCGACTTAAGAGACCAGCAGCTCGTAGTCTTTGATTACACGCTTTGAGCAAGAAAAGCTGCATGGTGGAATCACTATAAATTCAACATTGAATCAAAATCTGACACTGGCGTTTTGTTCCCAAGTTACTTGCGGTTGCTTGTGGTTCATTTTCAGCGACCTTTTTAAATTCATAGCGATACAATCGACTGAAATGTTATTTTTCACGTGACCCACGTGCAGTGCAAAGTTGCTGTAAAGTCAACAAAACAACACTGGCATACAAAGCTCAACATCCTCGGATCAACATAAATGATCAAAAAACATAGGTAAAGACAACATGCAAACTTTTAAGACAAGTTTTATTGTGGTACGTTTTTAATGCTGTCTAGTATATATGGCCTTTAGCGTCCTTACAGACGGTCTTAGCAGTTAGAATATTCACTTTCACTTTGACTGACAGCTTCTCTCGTGGCTTATTCTACCAATGTTTGACCCGAGAGTGCGATGGCAGTGATTGCAGGTCAGTCTTTTGGGTTCACTTTGGCGGGTGTTTTCATTCCGCCTCTGTCGTTTTGTCAGGTATGTTTCTTTTGCCTTGAAGTCTATTGCGAGCGTGCCACTGCGCAATTTTTGTCTCCATCTGCTTCGATCATTTGCAAGGTTCTCCCATTCATTGGGGTCGATGTTGAATGCTTTCATCGTGACCTTGCAAGTGTCTTTGAATCGCAGATGTGGCCTACCTCTGGGTCGGTTGCCAGTAGCAAGTTCCCCGTAGAGAATTTGTCTGGGGATGCGATCATTTTCCATACGGTGGAGATGTCCAAGCCACCGCAGTCTTTTTTTGCCTAGGAGAGCCTGAGTTGATGGAATGTTGGCTCGGCTCAGAACTTCGATATTTGAGATCCTGTCTTGCCACTTGATCTTGAGAATTTTGCGTAGGCAGCGCAGGTGGAAGGAGTTGAGGGATCTTTCATGTTTGGAGTAGGTGGTCCATGTCTCTGAGCCATACAGCAGGGTGCTTAGGACGCAAGTTTGGTACACGAGTACCTTTGTTTTGATGGTCAGCTTGCTATTGTTCCACATCCTTTTTGAGAGTTTGCCAAAAGCTGTGGCCGCCTTCCCTATTCTGGCATTTATTTCAGTTGTTATGTCTGTGCTACCATTGATGGTTGAGCCTAGGTAGCAGAATTTTCCCACTTGCTCCAGAGGAGGGCCATTCAGCATGATTGGGTTGGGGTTTCTCAAGCCTTGTGTCAAAACTACAGTTTTTGAGACACTGATCTTTAGCATGAATTTGTCACAGGCTTTGGCAAGGCTATTGATGAGAGCCTGGAGCGTGGTTTCATCGTGGGCCACGATTGCAGCATCATCTGCGAAGAGGAGCTCTTGTAACATAATATGCTCTGTACGAGATTTTGCTTTTAGTCTGGCAACATTAAAAATGGAGTCGTCCACTCTGGTGTTAATAAGTACTCCACCTGAACATTGACCAAAGGCATTCTTGAGTAGGGCTGCAAAATATATACCAAATAAGGTAGGAGCAAGAACACATCCCTGCTTCACACCGCTGTTTACAGCAAATGAATTGGATGTGCAGCCCTCAAAGTTGACACATGCCCTCATGTCAGTGTGGAAGGATGCAATAAGTTTTAGCAATGTTGGTGGACAGCCTATGGATATAAGGACTGCATACAGGCCAGATCGGCTTACGGTGTCGAAAGCCTTTGTTAGGTCCACAAAGCATGTTATAAGCGGCCTGTTTTGTTCTTTACATTTTTCTTGGATTTGCCGAAGTGCAAATATCATGTCAATAGTTGATCGTTTGCTTCGAAAGCCACATTGTGTTTCTGGTAAGACTTTTTCCGCCAGTTGTTGAAGGCGGCAGAGGATGACGCGAGCAAAAGCCTTTCCAGTAATGCTGAGGAGGGATATGCCTCGATAGTTGTTGCAGTCGCCTTTGTCTCCTTTGTTCTTGTAAAGTGTGACAATTTTGGCGTCTCTCATATCATGTGGTATCACGCCTTCTTTCCAACACTGCAGTAACAGATTATACAGGTGTGGTAATAGTGGGCCTTTTAGGCCTTTTAATACCTCTGCAGGAATGTTGTCACTTCCTGTGGCTTTTCCAGCAGACAGGTGGTCGATTGCATTGGAAAGCTCGACTAAGGAAGGTTCAGCGTCAAGTTCGGCCATTATTGGCAGTTTTTGGAGGTGTTCCTCAAAATCTGGTGGAATATTTTTCTCAGTTGAATACAACAGAGAGTAATGCTCTACCCACCTATTCAGTTGTTCATTTTTATCTGTGATGGGTTCACCATTTACAGACTTAAGTGGGGCGCTTTTGGTGATGATTGGCCCAAGAGCTACTTTCATCTGACTAAAGGCGGTTTTCATATCTCCCTTTTCATTTGCCTCTTGTATGCTGTTACACAAGTCTGTCCAATATTTGTTGGCGCAACGTCTTACCTCCAGCTGAAGTTTAGCTTTTGCATTTTTCAAACAAGTTTTTGTACTCTGATTGCAATTTTTGTTATACTCATTGAAAGCAGATTTCTTTTGCTCAATGAGAGGTAGGAGAATTTCGCTGTTCTGGGCTACCCAGTCGTTGTTTGAAACTTTATGCTGTCCAAAAGACTTGATGGCACAGTCATGAATTTTTGAACTGAGAGTGTTCCATGTTTCATCGACCGAGTCACATTGGGTGACATTATCCATGCTTGCAGTAAATAACTTTTGAAATGACTTTCTATTTGATTCATCTTTGATTGCTGTTACATTGATCTTAGGGATTGAAGGGGCTTTTGATCTGTATATTTTCTTGGCCGAAATTTTGATTTTGCTGACTACCAGTGCATGGTCGGTGTCACAGTCAGCACTGTGGAGGGAACGAGTTATTTTTATACAGCCCAAACTCTTCCTCCTTGAGAGAATAAGATCTAATTGATGCCAATGGCCAGACCTGGGATGTCGCCATGATGTTCTTTGGCATCTCTTAAGGTCAAAGTACGTGTTTGTAACACATAATGAGTTTACGGAGCATAGCTCCAGAAGGCGCTGCCCGTTTTCGTTGATGTTGCCAATGCCGAAGTGCCCAATGCACTTTGGCCATGCGGAGTGATCTGCTCCCACTCGAGCGTTAAAGTCACCCAGAATTAGCAGGCCTTCGGTGAGAGGGATGTTGTGGAGAGTCCTCTGCAATGCCTCGTAGAAAATGTCTTTGGTTTCGTCAGAGGAGGTAAGTGTTGGGGCATAGACACAGATAATGTTGGTAAAACCAGACCGGGTGTTCAGTCTGAGTGTCATGATGCGTTCTGACACTCCAATTGGAGTTGCGATCGAATTGATAAGGGAGTTTTTTACGGCGAAGCCCACGCCGTGGATTTTCGGCTGTTCGCTGCTAAGGCCCTGCCAGAAGAAGGTGTAGTTTTCTTCTTTGACTGACCCGGAGTCGGGAAGTCGAGTTTCTTGAAGGGCAGCGATGTCGATGTTTAGTAGCTGAAGTTCTCGATCAATAATTTGGGATTTCCTGATGGAGTCAATATCCGTGAGATCTTGCTGTTGCAAGCCTGGGCGCATTGTTCTGACGTTCCAGGTACCAAGTTTTAGTATTTTTCTGTTTTTGCCAGGTGCACACTTTACGTCAGCTTTTTGACTTTTGGTCTAGCTCCAGCCACCTTATGAAGCAGGCTGACGTGGCGGAACAACATCCAACTGCCTGGGGGCTGCCCAGGTTACGGCGGGCGGTAGTTGATCAATGCAGCTGAAAAGCCGCTCCCACCGACAGAGGGGACCCCTGGCGCTCATCCGTACGCCAAATGGATTGAGCTTATCACCGGTAACTGCCACCTCCCGTGTTGTGCCCATCCGTAACGGATGGCTGGAGTGTCCTCTCCAAATCGGAAATGGGTGGGCTTATAGAGGAGAGACAGACGCTTGCCAAGCCCGAGCAAACGCCTCCTCGTTTTGCTGCCTTGCCTGGGCTATTTTTAAGAGATGGTGCTTTGCCCAGAGGCACCACCCCTCTCTCTGCCATTCTAGTTAAACCCAAAGGAAAGACCAGGTCAATACATTTGGAACTAGTCCGGCTGCAGGAGATGCTGGAAGCCAGTTTGTCACTAGTGACAGCTCTAAGTGACAGTTTGACTTTGCATCTTGCATTCTCCGGCAATCACTCCTGGTAGATTCATCAAGACTCTCCTAATGGATAAATGTCATGCTGTTCGTCTCATTCATTGTCAATGTCATCAAGAGATAAATTACTCACGATTTGCCCTGGCGCTAGGCCAGGGAACAGTGGACAATAGCGTTGTTCAATTTCAAATCAGCCATATGGATATCTCAATGACTAGATCCACATCTAGACATGTTGTACTTTGGTAAGTATTAAATGATTCGCTCAAGTGGAATCGACACTGACTCCATCCCAGTTGAGTGATCTGCTTAGAATAAACAAGAAGTCCCCCCCCGCAGGTTCCAGCACGGCGTCGCGATCTCTACGCTAATCCTCATTGGTTAGTTCTTCAACCCACGGTGACGTCAGCAAAAATATAATCCCCTCTTCAAATTAAAACTGGGGCGCTAATCTTCCCTCTAAATCTTAACGGCTTTTATTTAACTCTTTACTAGCTACCAATATACATGTTTATTTTTACTTTTCTTATTATCTATGTACGAAGATTTCTGTTCCTGGTGCTAACTTCCTATATGCTAATTTGTTAAAAGTTACAAATTGACATAGCAGACGACATTTCTTTAAGGCCACTCTAATAGATATCTTGGTTTTTCACAATAGTTACATTTACTCTGATGCCAACGTATTTAATCTTGACATCCCGTTACATTTACTCTTAGGCCAACGTATTTAATCTTGACATCCGGTTACATTTTTTACTCTTAGGCCAACATAGCGCTCAGTTTTAGTTTTCTTTGACAGCAGCCTTAAACTTCTTACAGATCTTATGTATTCTTTGTTCAGGGGATGTTGGGGGTCGTTGATTATATTATTAGCTTTAGGGCGCTTTGCCTCAGATCTTTAAAAACCTTAACACTTAACTGATATAATCAGAGAGAGAAAAATCAATACTTAGATCTCTTATTCATGTGTTTATATGATCTCTTTTGAAATCAGTTACCAGGTTCTTCTACGGCACGGATGAATAGGGCTCGGAAACAATGGCTGGCACAGTGACAGACTTTCATTGAAGAGCATTTCGCTCTCTCATCAAGCCGTTGTATATGGCATTTTTTCTTAGTTCCCACAATGTTATTGCAGTTAAGCATTCATAAAACAATAACAACAACAACAACAAACTAAACATAATACCAAACCTGGGTTGAACGTTCGATGGATTACAAGAAAAGAACTTATAGTTCCGCCGAACAAAACAACACACAATGTCTTGTACGTTTCCTCTGGAGGTAAGAGCTTAAAGGCGGCTCTAAACAATTCCAGTCAACTCAAAAATATTAACCAACCACAATAAATAGAACCTGAAACATTCTATGGTGCAGACAGCCCTTTCCAATTCTTGCTACTGCAGTGACTTAGTTTCGAGATTTGGCAGAAGAGATTGCTTGTGTTTGTTAACAATACAACTATCCGAAAATTATTCTATTGGTTCAATAGTAGTGGTATCCAAGTCGAAAGTCAATGGATTCGAAAAACTTACCAATACACCCAGCACAATTCGGCGTCTTCGGTCTTCGACTTAATACACCCAGTTCAGCTGTAATGCGTGCGTGTTCAACTGTCAAATGGCGACAAGGAGATCGTGCCGACAAACAATAGCTGTCCCAAGGTAACCTTGCACCTTGCAAAAACAGCTATGCCATGTCGGGGTGCGGGGGGAGGGGGGGGGGGGTTCTCAGAGAACGCAAAAATGCTTTTTTTTCATTCGTCGCCCATCTCACGAAACGGCGTATCAATAATTTTCCCCTTTGAGAGGAGTGCTCTTCAACGTTTTGGTGAGGCCAAGATTTCCTACGTACAGACAAGCACGTAGCAATTAATGTTTTTGCCTATAACTTCAAAACTATTGAAGGTATCAATCTATACCTCAGGGTTACCAACTTGGCGACTTTGTAGCTACATCTGGATCTTTTTGAAATTTTCTAGCGACATTTTGGAGCGATTTGGAAGCTGGAGAGTTTCACTGAAATCTAGCGCCAAATCTGGATACTTTTTTTTCATGTCGAGCCTTAATAAGAATATATAACACTGGTCAACAAATTTTGAAAATTTGTCTGCTTCTGAATGAACTTGTTGACCGGTGTAATCATAACAACAAGGTCACAGAAATTGTAAGTAGCAACAAGGATTACTTAATAAAATGTCATTTATTTGTTATACGAAACGGGTGAGGTTAAAAACCCGGCTTACGACAAAGTTTCACAAAATTGCTAGTTGCCAGTACGTTAAAATTGTTTAGTATAGTTTGTGTTATGCATTTTAATTGGTCATCAGTCGGCATGTTCATGAAAATATGTATTTGCATCAAATTACTGCTGTGGCCGGGGGGGGGGGGGGGATATACATGCGTCTAGCAATAACCAGCGACTTTCCATGGGAGTTTTAGCGACATTTTAGCTACTTTTAGGGATGAGCCTGGCGACATTTTAAAATCTGGGTTGGCAACCCTGCTATCCCTTTGTGAGAATTCAGATGTTACCATTGAGCAGCAACCGTAGTTCAAAAATCCCAAAATCATCGATACACCCATAGGTAAATTGAACAACGAATTAAGGTAATTGTAATGGGGTGAACCATTACAGGGCTGAGAACATAGCTCATTGTAGTGAAAGGGAGATAAACCCGTTATTTTGATCAGCTGGACCACTAGACGTGGTCAAGGGGAAGTAACCACACAGAAACCATAGATAATCTCCCCTTTATTGTTTATCACGCACTGAGATGAGTCATGCAGGTGTTGAGTAACATTGCCAACTGATGTACTCACTGCGCCAATTTTAAATCATAGTCTTGGCGTGGTCTGTATTGTCCAGGATTGGTCAATTTAAGTGACCATCCCTGGTGCCAGAAGTAGAACCTTGTTATGTATTACTACATTGTAAGTTTTGTTTAGTTTTTATCTTGTTAAGTAATATTTCCTTAAGATAGTGTATATGGAACATACACGAGCAAGATGGTGGTCTTTAAAAATGTTTTTATTTGTTTTAATGTTTTATTAGAATTTGCACTTAGTGAACTGTAAGGAGTGAATGGGTTGCGCGTGTTTGGGTGACGCTTAGATGATAGCGTGGGTCAGTCAGTTCCACCCAAGTCTTCAAGACAGCAGGACGTGTCATTGTGTCCAGACTAACATAAAAGTAAAAGAAGTTGTATAATTTATATTTCAAGATTTGTGAAGTGCCAGCTCTGATGATGTAGTTCAAGTGTGAATTCATTTGGTTAGTTCACGTAAGTTGTACCCATTATTTTAGTTCTGGTATTTAATAATATTTAGATGATGTGAAATAATAATGATTGGATTATACTTGGAGGTTTGATGAACTTTGTTCAGCTTGGTTAGGCAATCAGGCTAGGAGCTAACAATCTATGGTAAAGTTTATCTTACTAAGTTCTATCTTAGTATAGATCTATCAGTATCCTGCAGAGAGAGAGTGTAAGGTTGTTCTAGAATGCTATCAACGCTAGCGCGCATGATTAGTTCATGTAATTAAATGGAAACATTTAACTGTAATTTGTGACGGACTGATTTTATGTGAAGTGCTAACAAATAGTACTACTGGAGGGTATGGTCTAAGTCCCGCTACTTGGATCAGAGATAGACAGATCTAGATCGTTATTCTTAATCTGCAGTTGGTGCCATTCAGGCTCAACGTGTCCTTCTTAGGGACAGACGTCACAGAGAGAGAGAGAGAGAGTAACGGGCAAGAATTATAACCAAGTTATTTCTTTACTTTAACTTGTTCTTCCGTGGGTTGTAAGGTTATTGTTGGATGATTATTTCTAGGTTCCTTTGAATCAGCAGTGTGACTATGATGTATGTGTAGATTTGTCTTCTGTGCCTTTTCGTTACCTTTATTGATGCCGTATTCATTATGGACTTTATGATAATGAGTAGACCAGTTAAGATGAAGAGAGAGGTGTTGGATTTGCAGAGCACGCGCGTGAGCCGTGAGTAGGTCACAGCAGACGCTAGCAGGCATGATCACATGACTTTTGGTCAAGCGAGTCAAATCAAGTCCGGGATTGGTTAGCTAATAGCTTCCGGAAACGGAAGCTTGACCCAAACAACAATAACAATCCTGGCTGACTGTTTACAGTGGCTACCACACTTAAACAGCATTTGGGATCTCAGATATCGGCATTATACAGAAGGATGATGATTATTTACTTTAATTTCTTAATTTATTATATGTTTATTATTGAATTAGTATGTTCGCTACATAGGTGTTAAGTTGATTTTCTTCAATTTGTACTGGTTAGGTCGGACTTAGAAACTTTTGAGGGCCGAACCTTGAACTTTGGTTGTTGGTAAGATGAATCCTGAAGGGAAAGGCCTATGCTAGGTGTATAGATGCATTGTCTATGCATCAGGTGTCATATTTTTATGGCATCCTTTGTAGGTGCTCATTGTCTGTCTTTTGACACACTGACAGATGTAATTGGACTCTGTTGTAACGAAGAGATCAGATGCATTGACTTTAAACCCAATCATAGGGGTTATGGGTGTTGCTTGCCCAGTAGACCTATGATATATGTCATCATTATTATGATATTATTTTGTTGCATTATATAATTAGTTCACTGAATGTGTGGGAATGTTTTAGGTATATCAGTATTGTTGGAGGTAATACAAGTGGGTTGACTTGACTGTTCAGTCTTGTAGTTGTACCATGTAGTTGGGTTTGGCTTTATGCCATGATTATCATATCACTTGTAGTGGGAGACTATAACTTGCTATTGTTGGTTGAGACTTAGGTGTTGACTTATTACATGTATGTGGGTTGGTCCACCTAGAGATACTCCTATGACTTTATGAGTAAGGAGTTTGGTATTATATCCAGAGGATAGGAAAGGGATAAGTTTAGCTCTGAGTTGAGATAGGCCTGTGGCAGTATGGACTAGGGTTTTTGTGTAATATTAATAATCTAGCATGTGCGGAATTGAGCTGGGTTGGCTAATGGGGCCTAAGTCAATTAATTTTGACTTAATGAGTAGATCCAGTTGGCTATTGCTATCCTCTGCTAATTATGATGGTAATTGTTAATTAAGGGATACTACGTTGTGCGTGGATGGGCTAAGTAAGTAGACGGGATTGTCTTTTATTGAGTCATCTAGCACGGGCAGTTCTGTTGTATGAGTGTGTAGACTCAGCAGACTGTATTTTATTTTAGTTATTTTAACTCCAGCTCATTCCATAACTAGGATAGATTTGATGCGTACAGGGTGCGCGGCGTACAGGGTGCGCGTATACACATGTAAGGCTTAATGTTATCTTGTCTGGAATCAAATTAAGTTTTCTTCCTGATCTAGATAATGGCTGTTGTTATAATATAAGAATTATAACGTGTGGGATAGCCCTATGTCAGCCTGTAGTTAAGCCAAGGGAAGTAAACATGTTACTTGGTAGGCTTGCATCTTATACTCGAGTTATCTCCCCTGGAGTGCTCACAAAGTAAGTTATGCGTTACTGTTTGATAGACATACTAGACCTTCCCCATATTATTTAGTTTACAATGTGAATATAATTATTATTAACTTTTATGTTTTCTTTTGATGCATTCTCTTGTTTTAGCATGATGTAATGATTAACTGATGAGGCGTGCTGTTAATTCCTGTTTATTTTTGGTTCTTCTTCAGCGCGCCTATCGGTTGGGTTTATTGTGGTTTATTGTATCGTTGTGGTTTATTGTGGTTTATTGTATTGTCATGTGTTTATTGTATTGTGTTTATTATTTGATTTGTTATTTTCTTTTCCTTTTAATAAAATTGTTGTCCTCTCAAAACTTGATAGTTTTGTTTGTATGTTTGACTGTGTAGAGAGCCCCGCTCGTCTCGTCCTGTGTTACATTATTTGGTGTCAGATTAGATAGCTATAGATAGAGAGAGACCCGCTCGGTTTACCCGTAGCCCGTCCTGTTACATAATGAATTAAGAAGTTTGGTTTACTTATTTTTTTTTTCCACCAAATTCAGTACATGCAGCTGGATTATATAATATATAAAAAAGATGGCAGGAATCTCTAACGAACCCTAAAATAAACGAGGCAAAGTGACAATTAACATTGTCAAACATAAAGGTCATATCATCGACATGCAGCACTCTATTGGTCGTTCGTTCGTCCAATGGGAGAGGGTTTGAGGTTTCATGCAAATGAAAAAAATACATAGGGAGTTGGGGGGGGGGGGGGGGGAGGGTGTGGGAGGGGGAAGAGGGTAAAAACACCGAAAAACAAAAAACCCGAGCGTAAGTACACGCACACTTAACGGATGGTTTCATATTCTGACATGGTAGGCCAGGGGTGCTCAACCTTTATTGACATAGGATCTACTTTTACATTTCCCAGCCTTTGGAGATCTACCAGTCTGGCGAAGCCCTGGAACAAGACTGGCCTCTGATCTCCTCGAAATTAGTCCATACCGGTAAATGTCGATTATCTCGCACCCATAATGGCGGTTTCAGTGTTGCCAGGTAAACTTTTGCCGTCCTGCCACATGTTTTATTTTCAATCCGCCACATTCACAAGGACAAAAGAAGAAAAAACTAACACAAATCCGCCACATCCAAGAAATACAAAGACAAATAAAAATATATATATACCTCGCGGGTGTGTCCTACATTCATCCCGCGATCGACTGCCAAGCACTTGAAGATCGACCGGTAGATCGCGATCGACTGGTTGAGCACCCCTGTGGTAGACCAACTTTCGCCCCATGAGACCTTCTATCGTTTTCGTCCCCCACCCCCACCCCCCGACAGCTCCCACCCCGCCGCCCTTCTCTTCGTCCTTGCCTCCCTGCAAATCACAATCGCCCCAGTTAAGAACCACTGCTCCAGTTTAACCCAATTCTACGTTGCACTTTTACCCTTTTTCTCTTACCTTGAAGATCTTTTCAACTGGAACGACTTCTGTAATGGAACATGTGTTTTTCAGCCCAGAGGGACGTTGTGGGTTTTTTCCACTCGCGTCACTGTTGTATTGCAAAATATTTTTGTTCACCTCAGAAGCATTAAACTTAACCGTGTCATCGTGCCTAAAATAGCTCCGCAGAATTTTAAATGGATGGTGTCTGGAAGACGGTACGAAAGCAGTTTGGTGGAGAGAGACAAAGCAAGTAAATTTTTTGTACAGTGATGAAAATGTTTGTGTCAGAGTAAATAAATATATCTTCCTACATTAGTAACAGTGGCACAATCGTGAAATGATGTGGGCCTAGCATCCGTTCAGCGACGATATGCCATTCTTAACCTTGAAATACTGAAACCCAACGGCGACATGCATGCAACTGCTGACCAGCAAAGGCAGGAGGGGGGATATAGATAGAAGGATTTAGGACGCCAGGAAAGAGCAGCAGAAAGAAAACGAGACGAAGAAGATGACGGTGATGATGGTTATGATAACGACGATGTTGCTGTACAGTGCATGTTATTTAAGATTTATGAGTTACGCTTGATCCAGTGATAAACAGTACAGTACAAGACTGGTAGGAAAATACCAGCATCGTATGTGTGTATGTGTGTGTGTGACTCAGAAAGAGAGAGAGAGAGAAGGGAGGGAGAATGCTGGAGATAACGAAGCTGCTAAATGTGACGTGAGAAAGAAACATTCATTCCTTTTGAAATAATAAGAGCATACACGTTCAAAATCAGAAGGCCGAAGGGGAGGAAAGGGAAAAAAAAAGGCGCCAAAATCTATATTAACTAGATGACCTACCGGGCATTGCCCGGAATAAACAGTCATGTGCTCCTCCCCTCCCCCCCCTCTCTCTCTCTCATATAATAAAAATAATAAACTACAGTATTGCATCGGAAGTCATGCGCACCAGAACACTACACACCAAACTGAACGCTTGATACGGTTACTTTTTATGACATGCACGGCACTATATTATATTACGAAACAAACATGCAAAAATACAAATGTTACATAGCAATAAACATTGTTATTTTTTAAAAATACATGCTTGAAGTAAACAACTTTTAATTATAGCCATCATCTTCCTTATCTCAATTGCCACCTTCCTGCCAAATTTAAGGCCTGAAGAGTGTATAGTTTGGACAGTTAGTCATGCCAAAGGTTGCAAGTTACTGAAATATCTATATAAAAAAAACAGCAAGGAAAAAAAATTCACTGCTGCGAGGAAAAAATGCCCAGACCTGAAAAAATTACATGTGAAAGATAGTTCTTTTTGCTACTATGTCTATTCCTTTGACATGAAAGCGAAGTATCGTAATTTTGTAATAAATGAAAATAGGCCTAAAAATATCGAATAATGCTTTCTCCTCAACAATGATGGCCTCCCTCCTGCCTTTGTTTTGTTTCGACTTTAAACTTCCGCTTGCGTTTCAAAGTTCGAAGGCATGAGTTTCTGTGCCGTCTGCCTTATGCACGGGCCATGCGGGTGTTACTGTGCCAGTTGTGAGTTGTTTTCTACCTAGATCTACATAATCTGTGTGCCGATTGTGCGTGTTGTTTTCTATCTTGATCTACATAATCTGTGTGCCGACTGAGTAACTACATCTAGATCTACATGCCTCCCAGTTCTTTGAACGGAACCTTACACTAGTATAATAGATAACAGCAAATGCATACTTGTGTGTTCGCAAACAATTCCGGCTGCGGATTTATATGGAATTTTGAACAAGCCTTCCTTTGGCCTTGCACAAGTTTCTTTTCTTACATCTGAGGGCTCCAAATGGTCGGGAAGTTTTTTGTCGTTTTTTTTTTTTTCTTTTTTAAAATGGTTTTGTGTCGCTTAGTGCTGGCCTCCGAGTCTCCTTTTCATAAACACATGACCCCGTGATGTCATCACTTTCCTAGTACCCTGACGAGCGTGAATTCTGAAGCAAGACTGTGGAATATCACGGGAAATTGTCTAGATCAGAGAGAGAGAGAGAGTGAAATAAGGCTGGGACCACAGGTTTATCCCGGGTACTGATGCCGGGTACCTCTGTGTACTTGTCTGTCTTCACAAAAAATTGTCATACAGTTCGGGTTGACATGAAATTTTGAAGATGCATTCCTAGAGGCGTGCAGAAATTTCTTTTTTAAATTTGGAGGTTTCACGTGGTTGGGAAGTTTTTTTTTTTTATTTAGTTTGCTTTGTGTCGCTGACTGCTCGCCTCTGTTTCCTTTTTTTTCACACACATGAGCACATGACCCGTGACGTCAGCACTTCCTGTCAGCTGATTTAAACTATTCGACGTGCTCGCGGCTAGAAATAGAACGTAGGAATACCCTGCTGCCTTACAATGATCTCAAATTGATTGGGATAGTTAAATCTCGTAGTTTTTATTGTTTACTCCAATAAAATGTTTAGTCATTAAAATTCGTTTTTTATTATTCTAAACCCTTGGTTATATGGGCTGGGGGGCCCAAGTAGCCCTCCATAGGAGCAAGCTTTAAAGAGCGGCTTTTAAGCTGGTAAACAATGCAAAATGAAAACTCTAGTCTGTTCGACAAGAAACGGTTTCTCAATTTCTTTAATATCTCCAGCTTGCTCTGATCAATCACGGTCAAATTTGGCGTAGCCTCCTGTTTCAATTTGTCTCAACAGGAAATTATTTTTTGGCATCCATAGAAGTTGAAATATTTTTTTTTTCATCACAAAATTATAAGAAAAACTTGTCTGACACCAAATGGTGAACACAGAGGTTGTTTAGAGTTTCGAGTACCAGCAAAAGAGACACGCTGACATACAGTTTTCGTAACTGCAAAAGTGTGTTTTGGATAAACGCATTGCATAGTTTAAAGAAAGGTGTCATGCTGAATTGTCTATGATTACTTTTTGCTGCACTGACATAATATTAAAGATACCTTGGCAGTTGGAAATCGTAAAGAGCAGGCCGAACATGCCGCTTCCCGGGCATAATTGAAATTAAAATTAATAGATTAAAATCCATCCCTATCACTCTTATTTTCACCAACGAATATTTATAATTCATTATTAAATAAATATTATATAATATATATTCAAATAATATTATAATACTTTAGAATACAAGTTGTGAACTGTTGTGAGTTGTGAACTGCGCCTAACAGGCTGCGTTACAATTTGCTCTGAGATAGAGAGAGATAGAGAGAGTGAGAGAAAGAAAGAGAGAGTGAGAGAGATGCACATCGAGAGAACAAGACTTTCTGTAAAGCGCCTAGAGCAAACTCGTTTGGATTAGGGGCTATATAAATGATCTTCATTAAAATTATTATTACTAGTAAATGTGCCCGTTCTCCGAACGGTGAGTGACAAACAAAACAAAAGTGATTGAGAGACTGCAAAGACAGGTTAGACAAATGCTGAGCTTTTTAAACTATTCGCGTACCAGACAATCATGATCGCAAAACTTGAGGGGGAAGGTCTTCCCCCCGTCCGTGCCACTTACCAAAAAGTTAATAAACATAATATGATGACCTCCTCTAACCCGCGCTTTCGTTCTTTCTTTCTTCTTTCTTTGCCCCATACAAATACTAAACCCAACCATTTGATAAGCCCGCTCAAAAGTCCCCTCTTTAGTGTGTTTTCTTGACTGGCGCGGACGGGTGGAGGACCTCCCCTTCATGGTATACACAAAATTGTCTGTGTAGCATTGTCAGCATCAAGCTGAGCACATGTCTTGTTTACTTTGAAGCAGACCACGCTCAGAGGAAATGGCATATTCGATACTGTGTATCGGATTTGCTAGCGCCCAGTAAAGAGGTTGCGGAATCGCCATTCATAACAATCATATAAACATACATCACGGCATCGATGCAGCTCGACAGGATAAAAAACAATAGGCCTAGATATACCAAAATTGTGTGTCTCGCTTTAAAGGCCATGAAATGCTTAGACGTCATGCAGAAGTTTGCGCAAAATGACAGCCTTCGATACTGAGTATCGATTGCTACACCCAAACGCAACACTCTAACAATCATAAAAACTACACCAGGAATTTAGTCCGGGTTTAAACGCTAAGGCGTTTCACAGTTTTCAAAAAAATATAAGACGTGATGAAATGCAAAAACTAAGCCAGCCATGCAACTCGGCAGTATCAAAAACGGCAGCATGCAAACTTTCAAGTGTCTAGCTTGAATGGCCATGAAATGCATATAATAAGCGTCACACTCACAGACAGTTTACACCCTGCTCTCATTATTATAAGATTATATTATGTCTGTAGGCTGGTAGCTAACTGGTTACACAGCGTACAGATGTCGGTGTGTGATTCTCCTCCAGAAACTGTGTCTGATTTACATATTCTGCGCAGCAAAACCTCAGAAATCCTTGTCATCAGGATTTTGGGGGGGGGGGGGGGCGGTCAGTGTCACGAGTGAAGTGAGTGCAATTAAGGGGATTGCTACAGAGCGGGTGTAGAGTAAGGACTCACAGTAGACAGCAAGTTAAGCGTGCTGTTGTGAGTAGTGGGGGGGAGTCTGAAGGAGGCGAAAGCGCTGTATAACTATCACTGCAAGTTAGAAGGTCCTAGGGATCGGACCTGTGAATAAAAGCCCATCGGGCGGACATAAAGGGAAGCAGTCGAGAAGACTAGTGAGAGTCTTTCCAGTTATGACTGGTATGTAGAATGTTGATTGATTATTATGATTGATGTATTATATTATATTCGTCTATTACCATGATGTAAATAAGTATATGTGAGGAATGTGGAAGTCCGTGATATTGGATATAGCAATGTGCGCCATGAGCGATAGATGAAAGTGAGTTCATGGATTTGTAGCGCGAGTGAGTAGTGTGTACTCCGATGGAAGTGTGTTACCGTAAGATGTGTGGTGAGTGAAAGGTGAACTAGTGTGTGTACGTTTCATGGGTTGTAAGGAGAGGTGGAGTGAATAGAAATGGTAGGGTATTATACCAATGTAATATTATTCTTGTAGGTGTCGGGGACGGGCCGTAGAGCCACCTCGATGAGCACAGGAGATAGGCCAGCATAGGGCCGGAGGCCGCACATAGGCCAGAAGTGAGGCTGTCAGTGCAGGACAGTAGAGGCACATAAAGTCGTGGCAGTCAGGCCACGGACAGGGACGTAGATATGAGAGTGAATGAGATACTATATTGTTGCCATGTTGATAGGCTAGTGAACTGATACTATGTTGTTGCCATGTTGATGGCTATGGAATTACTAATGTGTTATTGCCCTGCTGAGGTGCTAGGGGAGTGTTAAGGGGTATGACAATAGGAAGGTGATATTGAGAGACTGCGGTGCCAGTAAATTATTAATGTGCCATTAAGACCCTGAGAGGAGAGGCTGAGGCCGAAGTGCCTTTAGGAGTAACTACCGGATCGTGGATCCGAGGAAGAGTACATGTGAGAGTAAGGCCGTTGTACGGCAGTCATTTCAATAATATAATATATGTAATTGCGCTATTATATGTATAATTATGTTTAATAAATGTGTGAGTCTGATGGATTGTTCTGTTAAGTGTTAACTTGTTTGTTCGTGATTGTTGTCCTGTCATAACTTATTACATCTCCCAGTCTGGGATTTGTGACATTGGGGGCTCGTCCGTTGTGACATTGGGGGCTCGTCCGTTGTGACATTGGGGGCTCGTCCATTGTGACTCGTCCATTTTCGTAATATTTAGTTGTAGTTAGTTAGTAGGTAATTGTGCTGTCTTTGTTCGTGGAATGAATGGAAATTTCATGATGATATGATTTATGTATGTTTATGAATAATAATATGTATTGATGCATGTATTGCTATGAATAGGTATTAATGTGTATTTAAAATTTCTGCAGAGAGTGTGTGTGCCAGCCTGTAGAGGTCAAGCAGCCAGAGCTCCGAGAAAACGGGAGAAATTTAGATCAAGGGTGAAAGTTAAGTGAAACTGAAATTTTGTACCCTGGATTGAGGGCTGTTCCTTTAATCTGTCTTTTTCCCTGTTTTTGCTGTTGTTGTCGTTATAGGTTATACGGGCGGTGGCGCGGGTTTGCTGTGTTGAACTTAGTTTATCCTTTTAAAAAGGTGTGGTAAACTTTGGAACTTCGTTCATCACAGTGAACAGTTCTGTAGGGACCTGTAATATTGTTTAGTTGTAGCGTCGATATCTTCTCTGTTCCGCAGGAAGACGTATTCTCTTGTCCCTCTCCTACCTATCTGTAGATACGTTCTTTTTTTTCAGACTCTGTTCTTGTTTGTACCGTGTTGTGTAATCGGCGTAGTTAGGTTGCATTCTTTTTTTCCATTATAGTTTTTTTTTGTAGAAGCTTTGTCCTAGTCTGGTTCGTTGTCCTTGACGTACTTGTGGTCCTTCTACTGAATTTCCTTATTATTGTCTTTTCTACTCTTTTTTATTGTTAATAGGGCAATGCATTTTATAAATATAGAATTAGTTGGGAAGTACGTAAATTTCTGAATTGTATTTGAGACAATTGGGTATTGTTATACCTGGTGTGATCTCAGGTCTCTGGTTGTGTTGCTAGTGATCATACCGACAGGGTAGCCGTTTTCATAGTATACATACCATAACCATAAATCTGTGAAATGGCGGAACTCCAACAGCTAATGAAGTTGGGTAAGGAACTTGGCCTGGATGGAGAGGAGCTACGCGGCTGGATCAAAGAACAGCAGGCGGATTTGCGCGATGAGCGTGCTAAGGATAGAGAGCGAGAAAAAGAGGCTAAGGCTCAGGAGCAGGAGAGAGAGGCTAAGGATAAGGAAGAGGAAAGAGAGTTTAAGTTAAAGGAGTTGCAACAGGAGAGGGAGTTAAAGTTAAAGGAGATAGAAGCTCAAGAGCGGGAGACAGACGCGCGAGTAAGAATCGCAGAATTAGAAAGCAAAAAGAGTGCGCCAACAGAAACAGTTGAGCGGCAGGTACACAATAAAGGTGGCGTTAGGATTAAGCTCCCTACGTTCGACGACCGGAAGGACGACATAGACGCCTTCCTTTACAGGTTCGAACTGAACGCACAATTGCAATGGGGGGAAAATAAGGAATTATGGGCCACGTACCTGGCGTCGCTATTGCAGGGGCGAGCGTTAACCTACTTTAAAGAGCTACAGCGCGAAGACGTGCAAGATTACGATAAGCTGAAGGCTTTGCTGCTTCGCCGATTTGCGCGTACCGAGGAATATTTCCGGGAGCAGTTTAGGCGAGCACGTGCAGATACCAGGGAGGACTTTGCTGCCTTCGTCGCGAGACTGACGGAGTATTTCGCGAACTGGGTAGACTTGGCGCATGTGGGCACGGATTTTGCCAAACTGAAAGACTTAATGATCCGTGACCAGCTGTACGCGTCGTGCCACAAAGATCTGGTGGCTTTCCTGAAAGAGAACGAACCCGCGACGGTGCAGGAGGCGTCTAAGTTGGCGGAGGCATACCGTACGGCGCACCCGTCCAAACCAGTCGCCAGGGCGTACGTCCAAGATGCTGGGTACGTCGCCGTTGTCGAGGGGTCGCCGGCAGGACTTAGGGACAGGTCGCGTCAGCGTGGTGCCTATAGTGGGCAAGGCCAGGGGCAGCATAGGGGCTATCACCAATCACCGGCATATGGATCCGGTAAGTTTGACCGAGCAGGAGGGCTAGGTCGCGGTAATGGCCGGGGGCGATTTGTGACCTTTGCCGATGACCGACGGCATAGGGACTCTAGTTCCGGTCGCGAGGGGTCACGGGGACCCAGGCCTAGGGCAGCACAGGGAGCGGAGTGTTGGACTTGCGGACGCGTGGGTCACTTTTCGCGCGAGTGTAGGGCCGCGAAGTGTTGGAACTGCGGAAGAGCAGATCACATCAGCGTGAACTGCCCTGCAGGTAGGATAGCCGCGAACGTGGACAGTAGCTCCAGTCCATGTTCCCCAAATAAATTTCATCATGCGGCTGCGTGTGTTACATCGGACAACGGAGGCGGACAGTATTCTAAGTGTCCCAGTTGTGAGAAGTTATTATCTTCCGGTATTTTACCTTGTGGGAGAAAGATCCCCGTTATAAATTCATGTCATACAGGAGGTGGTCTTAGGGTTTATCCGGGGTTTGTTGGGGACGAACCGGTCTCGGTTTTACGAGATACAGGATCTACCGTTGTGGGAGTGCATAGGGACTGCATTCGGGATTCACAGCTTACAGGTGAGACTGTCCCGTGCATCCAATTTTCGGGGGCCATTGAGAAATTACCCATGGCAAAAATAATGATAGATACACCTTTCCTTAGCGGGGAAGTCGAAGCAGTCGTTGGTTGTTTTCCAGGCGCCCAGCTCATCATTGGGAATGTATCACGGGTAGTTTCCCCTTCCGATGAGAACGTGCAAGCATGGTCGCAATCAAAAGGTATTGACTTTTGCGCCGCGGTCGAAACACGTCGACGGGTAGCTGATCAAGATAAGATTAGACCTTTGGCTACGCCAGCGGTCAACCTAGATATCACGCTAGAGCGCTTGGCGAGATTACAAAGAGAGGATCCATCATTAAACCCATGTTTTGGGGAAGCGCGAACCGAGAAAACGAGGAGATATAAGAACGGGTCATCTTCTTTTTTTGTCCAGGGGGGCATTCTGTTCCGTATGTACGTCACAGTGGCTTCCGTTCAAAAGCAGGTCGTCGTGCCACGGTCGTTAATTGCTACAGTATTGCGTCTGGCCCATGATGTTCCATTAGCGGATCATGTGGGAAGTGCGGGAACCAAGCAAAGGGTTCTGAAAGATTTTTATTGGCCGTCAGTATACAGAGATGTGCGGGTATATTGTAAGACGTGCAGTGCGTGCCAAAAGACGACGCATAAGGGTCGTACACCCCAGGCTCCTCTTCAAAAGATCCCCACGGTTTCAGAACCGTTTAAAAAGGTTTCAGTACCTTGTTGATTTAAGAGAAAGACTATCTTCTGCGCGTACTATAGCAGAAGAAGCTTCTGGTATCGCTTCGAAAAGAGCAAAAGACTATAAAGATAGAGGTTCCAAACTGAGAATTTTTAAGCCAGGAGACAAGGTTCTGTTGTTGTTACCTACGGACCATAATAAGTTATTGATGACATGGAAAGGTCCTTATGTTATTGAGCGAGTTGTTTCAAAGGTAGATTACGCTATCCACATTGATGGAGCGAGTAAGGTTTTCCATGTTAATATGCTACAGAGATTTTATGAGAGACCACAGTATCTGTGTGCACAGACAAGACCAGAGGAGACTGTCTTCTCTACTGCTTGTACGGGGGTCGTAGACCAGTTGGACTGTGACGTAAGCGACACCGAGGCGCAGGAAGAGTTACAAATTCAATTGCCGGAGTTAACTCCGACACAAGGTTACAGGGACGTAAAAATTAACCCTGACCTTACAAGTTCAAGGAGTAGGGAACTTGAGACCCTGTTAGCGTCATTCCCGGACGTTGTTACGGATTTGCCGGGTCGCACTACGGTGATCCAGCACCAAATAAAGTTGACGTCGGATAAGCCAGTATTTCTTAGACCGTATCCGTTGCCTTTTTCTTCGAGGGATAGGGTCATAAAGGAAGTTGAGTCAATGTTGAAGTTAGATGTGATAGAACCATCAACATCGCCGTATTCATCACCCATCGTCCTCGTGAAGAAACTTGATGGATCGGTGCGGTTCTGTATTGATTTTCGAAGATTGAACACTATTACGGTAGGCGATAGGGAGCCTATTCCGTTTCAGGAGGAATTAATAGCTTCATTGGCCGGGTCCACGTGGTTTTCCAAGATAGATTTGACGAAAGGGTATTGGGAAATCCCGCTTACTGAGGAGTCTAAACAATACACGGCGTTCCAAACGCCCATTGGATTATTCCAATTTAAGGTCATGCCATTTGGGTTGGTAAACGCACCAGCGACGTTTGCACGATTAATGAGATTGGTGTTGAAGGACATACCTAATGTCGTGTCATTCTTTGATGATATAGCATGCCATACGTCGACATGGTCTGATCATATTCAGACACTAACAGTAATTTTTCAACGATTACGTCATTTCGGGTTAACGGCTAAACCCGCAAAGATGGATTTGGCATGTCCAGAGATAGTATTCTTAGGACATATCGTGGGTAGAGGTGTTCAGAGGCCTGAAGGAACAAAAATTGACAAATTAGTAGGGTTGCAAATCCCTAAAACAAAGAAACAAGTCAGAAGCTTAGTGGGAATTTTAAATTATTACAGAAAGTTCATTCCAAATTTTTCCTCCTTGTCATCTTCTCTTACTGACCTTACTAAGAAGGGACAACCCGATAAGGTCCAGTGGACGTCTGAATGTCAGACATCATTTGATAATTTGGTGACAGCATTATCATCGTCACCCATTTTGATATTACCCGATTTTCGATCTAATTTTATCCTCAGAACGGATGCGTCGGACTCTGGTGTCGGCGCTTGTCTTCTACAGGAGAAGAACGAATGTCTCCATCCTGTATGTTATGTCAGTAGGAAGTTATTGCAGAGAGAAAGAAAGTATTCTGTGATAGAGCGTGAGTGTCTTGCCATTGTCTGGTCCGTCCAGAAACTAGGACGTTATCTCATGGGACGAGAATTTTGTATCCAGACAGACCACAAGCCACTGACATTTTTGTCGAAGAATCGTTCGTCCAGCCCACGCTTGTCTAGATGGGCATTGGCTTTGCAGCCGTATACCTTCGTTATTCAACCAATTCCAGGAACCAGCAATCATATCGCCGACTACCTTAGTCGAGCCTAGGGGAAGATTTCAGGAGCTTATACATTGGAGGACAGGAACATTGACGGGATCTGTGTGAATGAGTCGACCTTAAAATATTGACATTATAAATATGATATGAAGAATGGTTGATAGGTTGAATGGTTTTTGATTCTGTATTAGATATTGTGTTTAGTTAGCTGTTGATGATGTGACACATATATGCATATTGCAGGCCATATGGATCCCCATATTTTCCCCTGATTTCGGTATTCTATATACTAGGGGAACTGCTAGGTCATTTTTCTAGTGTAGGTATTGCTCACGCTCACTCGTTGACAGTCATCTTGATGCGATTTGAAATTAATTGCATTAATTTTTTTGGGGTGGGGGATGATGTCACGAGTGAAGTGAGTGCAATTAAGGGGATTGCTACAGAGCGGGTGTAGAGTAAGGACTCACAGTAGACAGCAAGTTAAGCGTGCTGTTGTGAGTAGTGGGGGGGAGTCTGAAGGAGGCGAAAGCGCTGTATAACTATCACTGCAAGTTAGAAGGTCCTAGGGATCGGACCTGTGAATAAAAGCCCATCGGGCGGACATAAAGGGAAGCAGTCGAGAAGACTAGTGAGAGTCTTTCCAGTTATGACTGGTATGTAGAATGTTGATTGATTATTATGATTGATGTATTATATTATATTCGTCTATTACCATGATGTAAATAAGTATATGTGAGGAATGTGGAAGTCCGTGATATTGGATATAGCAATGTGCGCCATGAGCGATAGATGAAAGTGAGTTCATGGATTTGTAGCGCGAGTGAGTAGTGTGTACTCCGATGGAAGTGTGTTACCGTAAGATGTGTGGTGAGTGAAAGGTGAACTAGTGTGTGTACGTTTCATGGGTTGTAAGGAGAGGTGGAGTGAATAGAAATGGTAGGGTATTATACCAATGTAATATTATTCTTGTAGGTGTCGGGGACGGGCCGTAGAGCCACCTCGATGAGCACAGGAGATAGGCCAGCATAGGGCCGGAGGCCGCACATAGGCCAGAAGTGAGGCTGTCAGTGCAGGACAGTAGAGGCACATAAAGTCGTGGCAGTCAGGCCACGGACAGGGACGTAGATATGAGAGTGAATGAGATACTATATTGTTGCCATGTTGATAGGCTAGTGAACTGATACTATGTTGTTGCCATGTTGATGGCTATGGAATTACTAATGTGTTATTGCCCTGCTGAGGTGCTAGGGGAGTGTTAAGGGGTATGACAATAGGAAGGTGATATTGAGAGACTGCGGTGCCAGTAAATTATTAATGTGCCATTAAGACCCTGAGAGGAGAGGCTGAGGCCGAAGTGCCTTTAGGAGTAACTACCGGATCGTGGATCCGAGGAAGAGTACATGTGAGAGTAAGGCCGTTGTACGGCAGTCATTTCAATAATATAATATATGTAATTGCGCTATTATGTGTATAATTATGTTTAATAAATGTGTGAGTCTGATGGATTGTTCTGTTAAGTGTTAACTTGTTTGTTCGTGATTGTTGTCCTGTCATAACTTATTACATCTCCCAGTCTGGGATTTGTGACAGTCAGAACCGTTAAATTCTCCCACAGAGTCCAAGACAAACTGTTTCTACTAAAGTACTGCCATTTACATCTTGCTAAAACAAGATCTGATCTCTCCTTTAGGAATATTCTTCCCCTTTTTGTGGACTGGAATCTCAAGTCTTCAGTGCCGAATAAAAAATTCTTCTCTTGACGCTCTCACTATACTGCGTGTCAAGATTATATCTCAGTAATTTTAAAGTAAGGTCAACTTTGTCTTCAAGTAATTTGAATATGCATCTTTCTATGATGTCAAAGTCAAAGCTGCCTAAGATTGGCTTTTGGCCTTTTCTACTATCTTTATTCATTATCTGGCAGCTCGTTCTGCCGGCTTCTGAGTGTGGTGGTTTTACACCCAAGCATGCGCAAGTGCTTTTCAAGGGGTAGTTTAAAGAAATTTGAAGGCTTTGTTTTGCTCTCAGGGCAATTTTCTTTACTTCAGGATCATACACTCGGCGCATAGTGACAATCCGGTACTGTTTCAAACATGTCTTTTTCGTAGATTTGGTTCACGCTATCTCACACTGGCTGAGCTGATATGTGACCTCAGGACTGAAAATTATTTGTTTACTTTGTTCGAAATAAACTTTTTTGGGGGTAGGCAAAGATACAAAAAATTCAGTGATTTTCCCGTTGTTTACATTGTGCAGTCGCGTGCAAATGTTTGCTTTGTAATTCACCAGCAGAGGAAAAAACGGGCCTTTGCGTTTATCTGAAATGTTTGGATTTGCTCTCATGCAGACATGACGTAATAAAGACGACATTTCTGTGCACAAGGTAAAAACTCTGCTCTTTGCCTCACTGTATTTTCTGTGTTTTTTATAATACTTTTACGAAGAAAACTTTTTTTGTTTTTTACTTTTTACATGTGAAAGAACAGTTCCCAGTTAAGACAAAATTCAAAATGGAGGCTTTGCAAAATTGGCCCGGATTCATCAAGGCAAGCCGGAGATGTTAAAGAAATTGGAAACCGGTCTGTTTTTGAATGCACTATAATCTCTAATCATTTTGCCTTTCCAGCTTACCAACCAATAAAAAAGACATACAAAATGAGTGCGAAAAGGGCTATGGGGACGGATCAATACAGCCAGTGAAAAACATACATAGCCAGTTTGAGTTTTCTCAGGTATGGCATCCGTGCATCTACGTGAGATGGTGGACATTGCAGCATGTAAGAGGGGGCAACTTAAACAATGTCGTGTGGTTAACACATGCATACACACAGACACACGAAGAAGCATTTATACACACATACTCACATAAAAACAAACCATGAAGCACATCGGTTAATCTAAGTGCATCTTCTTCTGTGGCTGGAGAGTCCTATCCGAGACCTGCACACTCTCTGGCAGTTGTCACATGTAAATGTTCCTGATGTTTCAACATTTCTGTCTTCTTTCCTGTTCCGTTCTCTTTTCTGCTTCATGTTGTTTAGCCAGTCTGCATCATGACGTTTCATTCCTTGGCGTAGTTGGTGTCGCCATGCGTCTCTTTCTTCTGTTGTGCAAGCTCTCTTCATCAATCTGCTGAAAGTGGTGGCTGCTTTCCCGATCCGGATATCAAGTTCATCGTCCAAGGACTGATTAGATGTTACTGTTGACCCAAGGTATGTGAATTTGCTCACCACTTCTAATGGTTTTTCGTTGAGTGTGATCGTCGGCTCTTGGGAGACGCCTTGCACCAGCACGACTGTTTTCTTGACACTGATGTTGAGTGCGAAGGCCTCGCATGCAGATGACAGGCGATCCATCAGCCGTTGTAGTGTCTCCTCATCATGGGCCACAAGTGCTGCATCATCAGCGAATGAAAGCTCTTTAATAAGCAACTGTCTAATCTTGGTCTTTGCCTTAAGCCTTGACAAGTTGAATAGCTTTCCATCTCCAGATTATGACCATGCTGGTTCTAGTTCCACCTGAAAGAACACACACTTTTTAACCATCAGGTATTTGAATGACATATTCATTGTATTCACATGTTAAAAAAAAACAACACTTTAGAAACAAAATCTAAATGGACGAGTCGTTAACGTATCAAAGCATTCATGGTGGAGAGTTAAATATTACTGGAGACAACTCTTGTAGAAACCGGTCTATAGATTCAAGTGAATTCTCTCCCCTTTTCCCAACCTTTTTGTTTGAAATGCGGACTGGATTATCCTTTCCTTGATGTGCCCCCCATGGAGGAATTTGGACATTCATTAACCCCTTGCCTGCCACACATATTTCCTCTCATATGGCGGGCGCAAAAGGGGACAAAACATGTAAATCTAAAAAATTACATACCATAAATCTCACGCTTTCAAAATGCGCGCAAATGACACAAGTAAGTAATGGAACTAACTAGGAAATACAAATTTTGGGAATTGTCTCCACATAATCACCCAAGAAATGCATGCGAACTAGGCCTGGAACAGCTCCGGGCACATAGCAGTATAGTGAGATTAGACAGCCCTGAACAGTTCCGGGCACATGGCAGTATAGTGAGATTAGACAGCCCTGAACGGTTCCGGGCACATAGCAGTATAGTGAGATTAGACAGCCCTGAACAGCTCCGGGCACATGGCAGTATAGTGAGATTAGATAGCCCTGAACAGCTCCGGGCACATAGCAGTATAGTGAGATTAGACAGCCCGGAACAGTTCCGGGCACATGGCAGTATAGTGAGATTAGACAGCCCTGAACGGTTCCGGGCACATAGCAGTATAGTGAGATTAGACAGCCCTGAACAGCTCCGGGCACATAGCAGTATAGTGAGATTAGACAGCCCTGAACAGTTCCGGGCACATGGCAGTATAGTGAGATTAGATAGCCCTGAACAGCTCCGGGCACATAGCAGTATAGTGAGATTAGACAGCCCGGAACAGTTCCGGGCACATGGCAGTATAGTATTTTAGTAAGACTAGACAGCCCTGAACAGTTCCAGGCAAAGCAGGGAAGGGGTTAAGCCTGGTGACCCACTGAATCAAATCTGTTTTGTCTCCGTTTTAGTGACACATGTGGACTATGAAGTTACAGGTACGAAGAGTTCCACATAATCTCGGGCACTGCACTGGCCAGACTGAACTAAGTCTGCCTTGCTAGTTCATGGGCGACTAAAAACTATCTGAGACAGCTGGCCGGAAGAGAAATCTCGCGCATTGAGTCAAGACAGATGCAGAACGGACTAGATTCAGTGAGCCAGCAGGCTTAGATGTGCTACATAACGTACATATGAATACTGTGTAATCAGAAACAATTATAGCCATTGAATCAGTTTTTTTTTCTGTTTTTTTACCCAATTTCTTCGGAATGCATTGACAGATCGCAGCTAAGACTTGCACACGTTTGTCATCAAAACTAAAAACTGCTTCCGTTTATTTTGGACGTACGTTTAAACATCTTTGTGCCACGTAACACACAATTACATAAATATACTATATTCCAGATCTCAATATTTTAGTTGAAGCAGGATTCGCTGAATCTCAGCTGCCATTTTCCTGACAAACGAAAATTAATGTTCTCCTCATTCTGTATGTTCTCATACTTCTTTGTCCAATTTCGAAATTTTTGCTGGATGCACAAGAAAGTGATTAAAAAAAGCTGGCTCACGGGTGTTGAAATTCCAGGAAATGGACAAAACGTGACTGGAAATGCAACACTTCCACTGTGTGATATGGTTTAAACTATAGTATGGCTGTGGTGATGTTCTATCGATATATAGGCTAAACGGTATTTCTCTAAAATCTGATTTAGGTGGATAGAAATGTTCAGTAACGTCATATATTGCTGTCCATTTAAATAAATCTATTTTTCCCCCATCAGAACTTCAGTTTTTTCATAATGATTGCAGTTGTTTTTTCTTTTCTGTTTTGAATTCTGTTTTTTTAATTTTGTATTTTGTATAACTCTTTAATCCCATTTGGAATTAATGCCATTGCAGCCCAGTTATAACTGGAGCAGGCACGTCGTCGCCACAGTGCAGCACCGGTCGGCGGGGCTTTTTTTTTGGGGGGGGGGGAGATGAGGGGGGAGGGGGAGCGAATGGTAGGGATGAATTTTATTTAATTTTGCCCGGGCAGCGGCCTGTTCGGCCTGCTCTTTTCGATTTCCAACTGCCAATGTGTCTTTAATGTCAGCAACGTGCACACGGGCCCTCCTAATTTTTTCCTCCTTATCCGAGAAGACTAGGTACTCGATCCTAGCCCCCCAATAGGATCAGGAACACGAAAATATGAGAAAAATCCCAAACTTCCAACATGCCTGCAGCGGCCGGGTTTTGAACCCGAGACCCTTGGCATGAGAGGCAAGGACCTTGCCTCTAGACCACCTTGTCCCCATGTATATAACTTCCATGGAAATATTTTGATGACTTTTGTATTGATAAAGCAGATGACACAGCAGTCAGTTCAAACTCCATTTAATCTTGCCTGTTTATTGGATAAAATGCCCTTCATAATCTGTGCTTGCCATTTTCCACAACCTAGAGACCCTGGTATCACTTCAAAGCAGGAGGCTGCTACTTTTGCTTTTGGTATACTCTTTGACACACCAGACCGGGGTGGGTGGGTGGGTGGTCCTGGTCGGTTGACGTGGGCGGGGGCCTACTCCCTCCGATATAGATGGAAAAGGGGGCCGGGATGTTAAACTAGACTGACATTGGAAAGAGATTCTAGAGGGATCCTCTAGCAAAAAATATAAATATTACTAACTGAGGTACCCGGCCCTGTTGGGGTTAAATCTGTTTTTGTTTTTAGTTTGGATATTTATAATGGTTGTGCTTGTCACAAATCCCAGACTGGGAGATGTAATAATTATAACAGGACAACAATCACGAACGAACACGTATAACACTTAACAGAACAACCCATCAGACTCACACATTTATTAAACATAAAGATAAAGATAAAGATGCAATTACATACATTATATTACTCAATTAACTGCCGTCCAACGGCCTTCTTCCCTCAAGCACTCTTCCTCGGGTCCACAACCCGGTAGTTACTTTTAAAGGCACTTCGGCTTCAGCCTCTCCACTCAATGTCTTAACACATTTAGTATTTCTTTCGCACCGCAGTCTCTCAATAGCACCTCCCTATGGCAATAACACCTTAGCCTTCCAATAGCACCTCAACATGTCCATAGCACGTTAATAGTCAATTCACATTAGTATCTCAATGGCACAGTATATTAATATCACATGTAATACATCTTAAGAGCACATTAACATTTCTATACACATCCCTGTCTGTGGCCAGACTACCACGACTCATGCGTTCCTCCTGTCCTGCTCGACAGCTTCACCCCACTGGCCTATGCGTAGCCTTCGGCCCTATGCTGGCCTATCCCCTGTGCTGCTCGCTCACCGCGGGTGGCTTCTCGGCCCGACCCCGGCACCTACAAGAAGAACATTACATTGGTATAATACCATACCATTTCTAACCACTTCACCCCTCATTACAAACCATGAAGCGTACACACAATAGTCCACCTTTCACTCACCACACACCTTACGGTAACACACCTCCACCGTACCACACAGCACTCACTCTCGCTACGAATCCATGAACCTAACTTACATCTATCGCTCATGGCGCACATTTCTATACACAGTAATCACTGACTTCCACATTCCTCACATATACTTATTTACATCATGGTCATAGGCGAATATAATACATCAATCATCATAATTATAAATCATAGTTCAACCTACCAGTCATCACTGGAAAACACACAACAATCTCCCGACTGCCTCTGATCTCACGTCTGTCCCCTGGGACTCCTTAACTTGCAGTGATTGTCAGTACAGCGCTCTCGCCTCATGCCGACCCCCCAACTCACAACATTTCACGCTTTAACGTTAACTAACAGAAGTCAATATAGGTGAGCAGCCTCACTATCCCGTGAGTCAATCCCTCACTTCCATGCCCCCGTAATCCTTGAATCCCGCTCACTCCACTCGTGACAGTGCTTTACCTTGTCCCTTCCTTTAGGTTTATTGTGTAGTTGTTGTTGTTTGTTTGTTATTAGATGTCTTACTGCAGCCCCTTTGCACGTTATGGCCCTACGCACCCCGTCAGCATTCAGGAAATGGCAATAGTCTGCGCAATGGGCGGTGTGTTCAACAGGAAACACAATCATTGCAGGGAACAGTGACTACATACAAGTAATAATTAATAATTATACTAGTAGCATGTCTCTGGCAGGAAATGATGATGACATGGGTTTAGTAGGGGGGCCAAGCCGTCAAATGGCCGGGAACCTTGCACAAAACTATATACTCCTGATTTTTCTATAAATGTTAGGAGAACCACTCTGGGCTACTGATAATGCCGGATATAATGAGATAAGGGTGGCAACGCTAAGAAATTCGTCAAAAACACCCCCTACGTGACATTACAGATTTGCGCTCTTTCCAGCCAAAATGACAGTAATAAAGTTGTACCAAGCCAAATATTAAAGAGATACCCATGCTTAATATACATCAAATTAAAAAGAATTCAATTTCCCACCACATGAACGTTATTCGTACCGATTTGTGTTTATTACAAGAAATCTATTGGACAAAATCAAAACTATACCCCTTATATCGCTAAACATTGCGAGTCCAATATTTTAAAAAATCTTATAAAATATACCGGGTGGCTAAGGTTGAACTTTACTGCCTATTATCATAGACAAGTACCCATAGAAGTTTTTGAAAAACATAATGCAACAATTTGAAGATCAAATTATTAATAATAGCAGTTACAGTAATACGTCCATTTGGAGGATCCGCTCTGAACTGCTTCACATATTTAGAAATGTTAGTAATAGTACGTTACGCCTGTTGTTGATGCTGAGATATGTATACAATATTGCTAGCAAGAGTTAGTTGTTTCATTACTGCATTCAAGCTAGGTTCATTCATTTTGAATTATATCGGAATGTGCTGTGGAAACAATATGTTAGGGCTTGAAAAACAAGTCAAATAACAAACCCTTCTGTGCTGCCCAGTGCGATCTGCAGACAACCTCCAACAAACTATCAGTCTTAGCGTGGCCTAATTATACCCTGTTTCGTAACTGGGTGTATATTGAAAGTTTCCTGCTGGTTTTGAATGAAAATTAAATTCCAGTTCCAGATTCGATCGATGCCACCCGTGAGAATTTGAACGTTTTTCAATAAATGACGAACTCCAAGATAGCCGCCACTGAAAAGGTCCGGTGTCCTTCACATTACAATTGAGAACAACTTCCACAGTGGGTTGTTGTTTTTTTTACAGTTGGAAATAATCGAGTTTGTAAAAACAAACAGAAGCATATCAAAATAGACATACATACATGGTGCAAATTGTTTAATCTTAATTCGAACAAAACCATTGTTGAATGGGTGAGGGGTGATGAGATGCATATGTAGTCTCCAAAGACACCTACAAACTGATCACCACCGTATCAATGGATGTGTAATTGAGGTCATTAACGATATTCTTTCATGTCATCACTGTTTCACCAATGCCCCATTACTTCAACCATAGTACCTTCAATGGGAGAGTTCTCATTTTTACTTTTGGTGAGTCACATCTAATTCACCGATGAGGTAGGATATTGGTTTTTAGTGGTCTTCAGGTGGATTCGTCTCAGCTGCTACATACCTAACAGGATTGCTATAGAGGTTGTCTCCTTTCGTTTGCACAACTGAATACAGGACAGTACATTAGCTTGTGCTGCAGCTCGTTTTGCAACTGCAGCTAAACAGGTTAAGAGCCTTTTTGGTGCTCTCAGCCACATCTCCACAGACCATTATAGTCACAGTGCAGAGGGTTGAAATTTGGAAATGAGCCACCGGCAACTTTCCACGGTAACACCTGATGCTGAACGTCCAGACATTGTGTCTGACTCTGTTCATAGATGGTGAAAAGCTGAAGAGCTTTATTGTGACATACCTCTTGGCTGCAATTTTCGTGCTGAAAATATGCATTTTCCTCAAGAATGTCCCCGGCGCCCGATGATGCAGCGAAGCTATGAAGTGAAGCAGAATTCTATGATTTCTTCCTCTGTTTGATACGTGTTCTCAACTCTTGGAAGACAGAGAACATTACATTTTTAACTTGGTAAGAACTGTAGTGTTTCCAGTGACAGCAAACGAGAAAAAAGTGCCCCGCCCAGTGAGGACATGGATTGCAAAGATGTTCAGTATGATGGCTTCGGGGATGCTGACAAACAATATTAACGGACATGACATTACTGGTTGGCAATAATACTTTCATGAAAGGTACTATATTGACCAGACTTCTATGCATTTCTACCTGCGTGGTGTTAGCGAGATATGGCAGTACGTCTGTGTTGTCTGAGTTGACTTTAAGGTTATGATGTCCATCACTGATTTCCTGAATCATATGATATACCACAATAACACCAGCTTTCTCGTGATTGATTGATGTGTGCTGAATTCCACCTCCCAGTTGTACTGGTTGTGGGTCTGGGCCTATGACAATGCGATGTGTATTAACTGAATGCTACAGAAACCTCACCTGGCTGATAGTCATCCGTCTGGTTTGTTCTTCGTACGTAACGACGGTGAGAACAAGGGTCTGCTGGGGATGCGTCGGCTCTCCGTAGTGTTAATAAAAAAGACAATTGAGTCCTCTCTGGATGGGGTGGGGGAGGGGGGGGGGCATGCAGCAGGACTTTCTACTTATGTTTGAAACACTGGTCGAAAACCACACAGACTACAAAATACGAGCATTCTCATCACGAAGGATAAGTCCCTTCACCGCTGAAGTGATAAAGTCAGACACTTTGGTTGGGGAAACTTGTCGTGGCATGGGTCCATAGGCAACAAGGATGTCTACATCTGAAACCCTGTGGTGAAATTTTCAGTAGAAATCTTACACACTTTCTTTAAACACCTGGCTTGCTTGTAGATTGCATTTCCACCATTTGGCGAAAGAGAGATGACGACAGTGAGTGAGTTGTAATGGGAACAAAGTCTCTGTTAGGTCACAAACGCGTGCACAGTTGAATTCAGGTGCAGTATTTAGCTCAAAAGCGGAAGTTATATCCCTGGTCCTACCGTGAAGCGCACAATAATGTGTTCTCACAACTTCAGATGACAACTCTCTTTTGCCCAATATTCTACACACTCTATGCAAACATTTCATTTTTTTGTTCTACCGATGAAGGAAAAGTACAATCTTTCAAATGTTTATAGCTAAAAACGTAAGAAGATAAGCAATGCATTTGAAGACATTTTTTTTCTCCCTCTTGTAAATCGGTCCCTTGCACTTACGCAGTTTCATATGTGGTTACATAACTTTGCCACCGATAGGTTTATCAGTTTTCTGCTGAAGCCTTGGGAAAGGGGGGGGGGGGCATTTAGGTCGTTTCAGTGAAAAGATCTGACCCTGGGTGGACGGAATAGTTTAGGTCTGATGGCCGCTAAATTACGTCGAGCGTGTTGTGGGCTTGTGTGCCTCGCCGCGCGTGGGGCCCATCGGACGATGCGGGGAGCAAGTGAGGCAAACGAAGTGAGAGGTAGGCTAGCGAGAGATGTGATTCTATCATGACGGTTTTTGTTTATCATGGTACAGTTAGTTCTAGTAACGGCATATATATATATATATAGGCCTAAAAAATAAGATTCGCATAAAGGAGCACTCTAAAGAGAGAGAGAGCGAGTAAGAGAGAGAGAAAGAGAGAGAAAAAAAGAGAGAGAGAGAGAGAGAGAGAGAGCGAGTAAGAGAGAGAGAAAGAGAGAGAGAGAGAGAGAGAGCGAGTAAGAGAGAGAGAAAGAGAGAGAGAGAGTACTGTGATGGGTGGGGAAAATTAGTCATGCTGCAGTTGCTTTTCCTGTGAGGGTACCAGTTTTCAAAGTATTACATTATCTTCCAAACAGCATGTTTTCCCTGAAAAAAATACAAATGTTACTCACCTGCTATTGTGAAGACAGCTTGGCAACTTTGCTATGCTTTGCATTTGGGGGCGCTTGACTGTCTCTGATGCTTGTGGTTCTGTTTGCTGACAGATTTTTCATCAAGATGTTGATGATCCTTCGGATGGCTTTATCACCAATTTGAATGTCCATGCGGTAGGTGGTGGTGAATTTCTTGAAGATATGCATCAAACGGTTTCTGCAGGTATTGTCACTTGAGGCAAAGGCGAAGAGGTAACAATAAGTAATGAAAGTGAAAAGGTCTTTCGCAGGATAAACAAGACCACCTCTGCTTAGAGTGTCAGTATATTTCCTGATCTCCTCTGGCAATTCATTCGAATCTCCTGCCAGTCCATTTTCCTTGTGAGCAATTTATCCACCGATGTGAAACAAGGAAATTTTTACATCCGGGGCCACATTACCCAATTTGCTGGGTAGGTCGTCCATAAGCAAAAGCTCTCACAAAACCAACCCAAGTACACCCCATTCACTCCTAATCCAAATTATAAATGTGAATGCTAGAACTAGAATCTAGATTGGATCTAGATCTAGATCTATGACTTATGAGTTTGAGGATTAAAAGGCACCATTAGATAGACAGAGCTAGATCTACATCTAGAACTAGAGGGCAAAGATAGATCTTAAACATGTTAAGAAGGGTTAAGAAGTATGGACGGAGGTCTCTCATCATTTTATTTACACTACTACTTCTAGTATAGTCATTTGTCACAAAGCGGGCAGCTCTCCTCTGGACCCTTTCCAGTTGGTCTATGTTTATTCGACAGTAGTGGGGGTCCCAGACACTGCAGCCATACTCTAGGGAGGGCCTCACAAAGGTGTTATAGCATTTTTCTTTTACTTTCCTATCGCAGTTAGAGATGTTCCTTTTTAGAAATGCTAGTATACCGTTTGCTTTGTTACATGTGTTATTAATGTGTTGGTTCCATGTAAGTTTTCTGTCCAATGTAACTCCCAAATATTTAGCCTCATGTGTTTCGCTCAATTTTTCGTCGTGTATAAAGTAGTCTGAGGTGATGTTGTGTTTTTTATTTGAAATTCTCAGGACTTGGCATTTATTGGGGTGGAATTCCATACGCCAGTCCCTCTCCCATTTTTGTAGACTGTCTAGATCTTTCTGTAAAATTTCCGTATCTTCTTTTGAGTTTATTCAAGTTCAGTGGGATATGGATATGCATGCCTTCCACAAATCTGTACTGTGCTACATTATAAATGGCGACGAGTGATTAAAAGTAGATCCTAACAGATCAGACAAGTAGTATAGATCGAGTGACACATCGATTCTATACCGATCTAGACTAGAAACAGCCAGATCTAGATTTTAGACCCAGTACCACCAAGCCAAGTTTATCGTTTACTCAAGCCTACGTTTAGCCTAAGTCTAAGGCACGTTTCACGCCGCACCAGTCGACATGGCAGTATCAATGAACCCACTGCCAAACTTCCCCAAGTTTGATATCAGCTCAGATATAAACTCTGCAGCTGTACGTTTCCAAAAATGGATTGACAGATTCGAGAATTTGCTCATTGCCATGGACGTCTCAGACGACAAAAGGAAGAAAGCCCTATTCCTCCATTATGGTGGTGAGGACGTATTTGAACTACAGGATACACTGACAAACAAAGGAGAAACATATGCAGAGCTAATCACTGCATTTAAAGAACACTTTAAACCCCAGATAAACACAGACTACGAAATCTACAAATTTCGTCAAATGATGCAGACTGAGTCCGAGACAATAGACCTGTACCACCAGCGATTGCGTTTGCAGGCAAAGTTGTGTGCATTTCATGACATTGACGCTGAGGTCAAGACGCAAATAATTCATGGTTGTACGTCAGGAAAGTTACGACGTAGAGCACTCCGAGGTCCCATGAAGATTGAAGACCTTCTCAAAGAAGGAAGAACACTGGAAAGTAGCGCTTTTCAAGCCGAGGGTATGGAGAGATCCATAAATAAACTGCACATCAGCAAATCAGGCTCTTCTGGTCATCACAAGACAAAGTTGTCGCGGATCGGGATTTTGGGGAATATAGATCAAGAGGTCCGCTTCCCAATCACACGAGCACAAAAAAAACAACAACAATTAAACAACTTTCACTCTAAAAACTAAATAAATCAATTTGAGTAACAGACTGCAAAGTTTATATATCTAACAAATTCAAAGATAAAATATACAATAGATAACGAATACAATAGCAACTGAAAATGCTCAGCTAAGCTGAGGAGCAACTATGAAGTACTTAAGGCAATGTAATATGAAGTTATCTAAGTCACAATAAATTTACATTCAAAAGAATCCGCGCCCGAGGGCGACGGATCCTGTAAGGTTTAAAGTTCTATCTCTCTTCATACTAAAACATATTTATATAGCGTCTCTGCCAGGCGCGCTCTGGTGTAGTTCACACGTGGTCGCGGGAAATGCATGTGGTCTGGCAGTACTGGTCAACAGTCTACATGTGTAGGTGGCTGTAAATTCAGCATGGAATTAAAATCTTTAGCTCACCATTCGGCCCTCACAATGTGAGGGCTGTTGATATTAGCGCTGTGGGTTTAATGCTCAAACAAGTAGGCTTGGGCTCAGGAGCGTAGATTTCTGACAATGCTCCATCACTGTACATATCAGCTCAATCGCTGCGTCTCTATGACTTCTCATCTGGCTGAGAGCTCGCCGTCCACCTCGTAAATGGATTGTCTACATGTGGCCCAGAACTAAGTTCTGTATGGCCTTAAATACTGGACTGCATCGGCAGCTTACCGTCTAATTCCTGGATTGTGATTGGTGCAACCACTTCTAGCTCAGCTGCCGAACTGAGTTATTTTAAGTAACAGCCCTACGCAACGACCTTGGGTCGACATCAAAGGTCGAATCACTCAAGACAATAAAATGTAATTTTATAGTAATAAATTCTTAACATGTTCAAAACCCCGAGCTTTTACTCTGGATCACGGATTTTCTGTACGTCAACAGACGTCTCAAAAACATTTAATTCCTACTCACCCCTTCCCTCTCTACTAAACCTAGTTCAAAACACGAGATATAAAAAGTACTCAGTCATGCACACCTACGCTGTCCGTCTATCCTTCCCCACACCTTCTGTCTATCTTTTAGGAAAAAAACTGTTCAAAACAAATTGTTTACGAGACCACGTTATGCTGGCTCGCACAATAATTACGTTTGTAAAAATTACTCACTGCTCTCTCACAAAAATTTAGTCAGTGGAAACATTTATGAATTAAATCTATTCTTGACAAAAGTCCCCAAGCCCGAGTGGACACAGATCCAAAACAGGCACAAGTGGTTCTAGACCTATGACAAGATTTCAAAATGAAACCAAATGCCGGTTCTGTGGGTACAGTTATCCCCATCAATCAACTTGCCCAGCCAGAGGAAAGATGTGCCGTTTTTGCTCCAAAGAAGGACATTTTCAGTCTGTTTGCAGGTCAAGACTGAAACAAATCGTAAAGAGCAGGCCGAAAGGCCGCTGCCCGGGCAAAATTGAAATTAATAGATTAAAATTTATCCATATCTCCCCCCCCCCCCCCCCCCCGCCAGAACAAGAAATAATAAAACAAGTAAAGTGAGGTGTAAATGCCAAGGGCAGCGAACCTCCTAAAATAAAGACCTCAAATCAACTGAAACAAATGAACCAACTTCCAGTCAAGAAAATATACCAAGTACAGAATGAAGACAGCTCATCAAGCTCAGAATGCTCAGAACCTGAACACATTTTCACTTTGTACAATAACAGTACAAGCCCAAAAGCAAAACTAGTTGTTGGAACACAGAAAATCAACTTCCTTCTTGACACAGGAGCAAGTGTAAACATTATTGATGCAAAGCCACACCTGAAGATGTACAACAAACCCAAACTTGCCAGAGACACTTCTAATGTCTATGCCTATGGATCCAGAAAACCACTGAAAACTCTTGGAAAATTCAGCTCAACTATCCACTCAACCAAAACAAATCAGTCATGTGTTGCTGAATTTCATGTGCTTGATGGAAATCATGGTTGTCTCATTTCACACAGAACAGCAGAGACACTAGGAGTGATAAAAGTCATAAACAATGTACTTGAAACCAACTCAACAAAAGACATGATTCAAGATCAATATCCAGGAATCTTCTCAAACAATGTGGGGAAAATCGAAGGAACAAAACTCAAACTCCACATCGATGAAACAGTTACTAGCAAACAACAGAAACACAGGCGCATCCCGTACCATGTGCGTAAAGATGTGGAAGTTGAACTCAAACGCCTGGAAGAAGAAGATATTATTGAAAAAGTGGAGGGTCCAACTCCATGGGTGAACCCAATTGTTGCTGTGCATAAGAAAACGGGCAAAGTACGCATTTGCGTTGACATGATAGAGGTGAACAAAGCCATAAGAAGAGAAAAACACCCGATCCCAACACTTGATGACCTGATCAATGACCTGAATGGTGCAACAGTTTTCAGCAAACTTGATATGACTCAAGCTTTTCACCAACTTGAACTAGATGAACAGAGCCGCTCTATTACAACGTTCTCAACACATGTTGGTCTAAGGCGATACAAAAGACTCATGTTTGGGGTGAATTCAGCTCCTGAAATGTTTCAACACACATTGAGTGACATCATCAGAGACATATCAGGCGTGGCGAATTTCATTGATGACATTGTTGTTTTTGGAAACACCAAGGAACAACACGACAAAAACCTGAAAGCAATTTTGGACTTACTCCAACAAAAGGGTGCAACATTAAACAAAAACAAATGCCTCTTCGGGGTGAACGAACTTACATTTATGGGACATGTCTTCAGTGACAAAGGAATATCACCTGAACCTGAGCGGATAAAAGCAATCGTCCAAATGGCCGCTCCCTCGTCACTTGCTGAACTTCGTTCTTTTCTGGGAATGACCCAGTACGTTTCACGGTTCATCAAGAACTATTCTACTATCACTGAACCATTACGCCTACTCACAAAGAAGGACCAGACCTGGTTGTGGGGACCACACCAAGAACAGGCTTTTCGAAAACTGAAAGAATCGCTGACTCAAGCAGATGTAATGACATACTTCGACCCAGACAAGAAAAGTAAAATCATTGTTGACGCAAGCCCGTGTGGATTAGGTGCAATACTTACACAACAGGGACATATTGTGTGCTATGCTAGCCGAGCACTCACCGATGTTGAGCAGCGATACTCGCAAACTGATAGAGAGATGTTGGCAGTTGTGTTTGGAGTTGAACATTTTCACATGTACCTTTCCGGTGCCAGTTTCACCATAATAACAGATCACAAACCTCTCCTTGGAATCATCTCCAGTAGCCGTCCTTGCACTACCAGAATTGAAAGATGGCGTATACGACTTATGCCCTACAATTTCCAACTGAAGTACTCACCAGGCAAAAATGAACTGAACCCAGCCGATTTTCTGAGTCGACACCCAGTAACAAAACCGTCCAGAGATAATGTTGGAGAACAATACATCTCCTACATCACACAAACATCAACACCCACAGCTTTGAGAGTAGATGAGATCAAAGCATCTACACAGAATGACAAAGAATTGCAAGACGTCATGCTAGCTATTCAGACTGGGCGTTGGGACAACCCAAACCTGAGAGACTTCATGCATGTCAAAGACGAACTCTCCGTTTATGATGGAATTGTGTTGCGACAGAATCGTATCATCGTCCCAACAATGCTCAGACAGCAAGTAATCGCACTCGCACATACATCCCACCTGGGGATTGTAAAAACCAAACAGCTTCTTAGGGAGAAAGTATGGTTTCCGGGAATAGACAAACTAGTTGAAGAAAAAGTCAAGAATTGCATTCCATGCCAGGCCTCCTACGCAGGAACAAAAGAAAGAGACCCTGTTACCATGACTCCACCTCCCAAAAGACCATGGGATGAACTTTCGGTTGATTTTGCTGGGCCATTTCCAACCGGAGAGTACCTACTCATTGTCATCGACGACTACAGTCGCTTCCCGGAAGTGGAAGTGATACGCTCAACTACTGCAAAAGTAGTTACCAACAGACTGGACAACATGTTTGCTAGATTTGGAATTCCAAGCATTTTAAAGTCTGACAATGGCCCACCATTCAACGGAGAAGAATTCGCTGAGTTCGCAAGAAAGCTAGGCTTCAAACACAGGAAAATCACTCCCCTGTGGCCCGAAGCCAATGGCGAAGCTGAACGTTTTGTTCGCTCACTCAACAAGTTCATCAGAGCCAGCGAAACAGAAAACTTGAACTTTAAACAAAACCTACCAAAATTCTTGCGCCAGTACCGTGCCACACCACACAGCAGTACAAACGTGACACCACACGAAGCACTCACTGGACGAAAAATGCGTACCTGTCTGCCAGAACTTGTACAAACATTTTCACCACACCACCAAATCCGAGAGAATGATACCCATTCAAAAACAAGACAAAAAGTCTACGCAGATCAGAAACGCCACACAAAACACCATCAGCTGCACCCAGGCGACACTGTTCTTGTCAGACAACGTAAACAAAACAAGCTCTCTACACCTTTCGATCCCAAGCCTTATGCAGTTGTCAAAACAAAAGGCTCAATGATCACTGCACAACGAGGACAACAACAGATAACCAGAAACTCTTCACATTTCAAGCCTCTCCCTCCCAAGTGTTGCAGTTCACGCTCCTGCTGAGGAAGAGGAGGAACAAGATGAAGATACAGCACAGATTCCTAGAACAACTCAACAGCCTACAGCTAAACACCATGAACCTGCAACCACAGAGACAGATGCCCTGCGAGACGACTATGGAGGTTCATCAGAGTCGCTGGTCGAGCCCCAGTGCCCACCACATGTGGCTAAGTTCCCGAACTTACCACGACCTGATCGTCCCAAAACACATGCACCAAAACCCACTGTAACAAGAAGCGGCCGTGTTGTTAAATTGCCCACCAAATACTCTGATTAGGAAGTGTCAATTATTTACAAGGGCTGTGCAACGGTTCGCAACAAAATGCATACGCACCAGATAGTGATAGATGCAGTTTTTTTTTCTTTAATGCTCACTAGGAGCAATTTATGAAAATGTTGAGTCCATTAGAGGCAAAACATCTTTCATTTCATAATTAGTTTAGAATAGTATCATTACAAATACTCACGATTCGTGGTCAAGTGTCATGACAGTCAAGCTATCTGAAGTCAAGAAGCCAAGCTACCAATGACATTTTATTATTGATGTTTAGCAATTTATTTAATTGATTTGGGAAAAGACATTTTACCAAACTAACACTCTATTTTAATTAGAAGGACATCACACATACTGTGCTACTAGTAGTCTTGCCTGTTTAATTCAAAACATTTTGAAATTGATTCTTGACTGATTAGGCCAAATTAATATTGTGTGAATGCGAGTGTGTCGTGGATATTATCCATGGTGGGGAGGGGTGTAGTGTTGTTGTTCCTTTATAATTTGGTTTTCACTATTATTATAGTTTGGCATACATTCATTTGTCAATAAGAAATACCTGGCAACAAGATCAGGAGAATAAAGATGTCGAGCAAACAATAGCAACGTGTTGTCTGCATGCCTTCCACAAATCTGTACTGTGCTACATTATACACGCATGTCTAGGGTCCACCATCTTGCGAATTAAAATTTAGTAAATTTGGTGGTGAATGCAGATCTCAAGAGGTCTTTGACGACTGATCTCAGTGCCCAGCTCGCCGCAGGTTGGTCAGTTAGTTTACCGCCCTCCTGTCAGCTGGAATTGTACCTCATTCAATATTTCCCAAGATCGAACAGTATCGGGTGCAGGACCATCGATATTCGGCATCAATATTGTGACGTCACAAGATAAAACATCAAAGGATCGCTAGTGTTGCAGTACCGTGGGTACCTAAGATCGGTGCTTACAAAGACATTGTTACTGATGATAACGAAACATTTTGGCCTCTCATAAAAAAAACTTAACTGGCACCATATGGCATCAAACTGAACCGAGATCAGTAACTATCTGACAACCTAATTCAGCAATAAAATGTTCCATACGTCCAATCGCTGGGCTCAGATAGTCTTACATAGATGCCACTGTCATGATTCGGATGTTGTTAAAACTCACGCAGAGAGTGAGTTGTTGTTGTTTTACCAGGGCCATGAGAAATTGGCTGGTAGCCTTGAACGGCCCTCGCGAATTATAGTTGGTGAGTAAATAAATGTAAAGTTAAACTATTGGATTCACGCTATACAGCCTCATAGGAAGTCTAAGGAAACCCCAGCTGGCACTCGACGACGAGTGGCCTGTGTTATAGAATTATTTCCATAGTATGATTGAAGTAATATGGCACATTGTTGATGAATTGAATAATGATTGTGCATATATATAAATAGTTTTTTTTGCAACTGCGTAATTACCTACAAGCCGAAGTGTGCCTCTGTAGGCTTGGAACGTACTGGGCTCTCCTAACATTCAAGCCCATATGATTTAGGGAGACTTTGCCTGGCGACTGGCCAGTGGCGACTCAACTGTCACTTTAAATTGATATCTAGTTTCGTATAATATACCTATTTGCTATTGATTGCAGTACATCCAATAAGGAACCATAATTACATGAGTATCATAGATTAAGTTACTAATTAGAATTTATTGCTTTCAATATACCTCTATTGTCTTTTGTTTTGTTTATTAATATTTATGTAAAACATGGCCTGACCGGCCTGACATATATAGATACTCTAGTTGTTTAATACTTTTCTTGTGTGGTTGTGTCCGAGTGTGAGTTAGCTGCCTCTCGTGCAGTCGAATGCTCCCCAAGACCCTAACTCTGCTCCTGACATCTGGAGGGGACATCCTCACCCTAAACTGACATCTGGAGAGGACCCCACTGACATCTAGAGGACACCACTAGCATCTAAACTGACATCTGAAGAGGACCCCGTCAACATCTGCAGGGATACCACTCTAGACTCCACTGTTATTTATGTCATTTTTGTAGTTTATAGTTTTGTATACTGCTAATTTTTTTTTGTTTCTCCCCCACATGTCTGGCATGTCCTCTCGTCATTGATCCTGGGACCACTACGAGGGACTGACAGCTAGTAACAGGAAAAGACAAGACCAGCGCTGTGGACCAAGGGAAAGAGCCAGTCCATTTCACCCAGTTAAGTGAACCATCTGTATTAGTCTTCGTTTGAGGGGTTCGTCGTTCCAGCTCCCCTACTTTTGACAGGCATTATTTTTTTTCTTTTGTGTTTAGATTAGATACGCGGGAGGTTGGAAGGGATCGAGACTCAGCTTACCTTTCTTGCCAGACTAGTCGATCTAGATGGTGGTTTAAACCGGGTGTGAGGTATGCTTTGCCTTGAATAGTTCTGTAGGGACCTGTTATTCGTGTAGATTGTTAGCGTTCTATCTTCCTCGTACTTTTAGGAAGACGTCTCAGTCACAAATCCCAGACTGGGAGATGTAATAAGTTATGACAGGACAACAATCACGAACTAACAAGTTTAATACTTAACAGAACAATTTAACACTTAACAGAACAACCCATCAGACTCACACATTTATTAACCATAATTATACAGATAATAGCGCAATTACATACATTATATTATTGAAATTAACTGCCGTACAACGGCCTTATTCTCACATGCACTCTTCCTCGGATCCACAACCCGGTAGTTACTTCCTAAAGGCACTTCGGCCTCAGCCTCTCCCCTCAGGGTCTTAATAGCACATTAATAATTCACTGGCACCGCAGTCTCTCAATATCACCTTCCTATTGTCATACACCTTAGCCTTCCACTAGCACCTCAGCAGGGCAATAGCACATTATCATTTCAATAGCCCATCAACATGGCAGTAGTACATTATCATTTCCATAGCCCATCAACATGGCAATAGTACATTATCACATTCACGCTCATATCTACGTCCCTGTCCGTGGCCTGACTGCCACGACTTTATGTGCCTCTACTGTCCTGCACCGACAGCCTCACTTCTGGCCTATGTGTGGCCTCCGGCCCTATGCTGGCCTATCCCCTGTGCTCACCGAGGCGGATCTTTAGCCCGTCCCCGACACCTACAAGAATAACATTACATTGGTATAATACCCTACCATTTCTATTCACTCCACCTCTCCTTACAACCCATGAAGCGTACACACAATAGTTCACATTTCACTCACCAAACATCTTACGGTAACACACCTCCATCGGAGTACACACTACTCACTCGCGCTACAAATCCATGAACTCAACTTTCATCTATCGCTCATGGCGCACATTGCTATATCCAATATCAAGGACTTCCACATTCCTCACATATACTTATTTACATCATGGTAATAGACGAATATAATATAATACATCAATCATAATTATCAATCAACGTTCTACCTACCAGTCATCACTGGAAAAAACACTCTCATCCGTCTTCCGACTGCTCCCCTTATGTTCGCCCGCTGGGCTCTTACTAGCGTCCGTTCTCTTTGGACTATCTCTGTGCAGTGATAGTAATACAGCGCTTTCGCCTCATTCAGACCCCCCACCACTCATAACAGCACGCTTTAACTTACTTGTCTACGTGCGTTAATTTTACTCTCCTCCTTTCCCCCCGTAATTATTAACTATCGCTCACTCCACTCGTGACATCAGGCCACGGACAGGGAGGTAGATATGAGCGTGAATGTGCTAATGGAATGATAATGTACTATTACCATGTTGATGTGCTAGTGGAATGATAATGTACTATTGCCACGTTGATGGGCTCTTGAAATGATAATGTGCTATTGCCATGTTGATGGGCTATGGAAATGATAATGTGCTATTGCCATGTTGATGGGCTATTGAAATGATAATGTGCTATTGCCCTGCTGAGGTGCTAGTGGAAGGCTAAGGTGTTATGGCAATAGGAAGGTGATATTGAGAGACTGCGGTGCCAGTGAATTATTAATGTGCTATTAAGACCCTGAGGGGAGAGGCTGAGGCCGAAGTGTCTTTAGGAAGTAACTACCGGGTTGTGGATCCGAGGAAGAGTGCATGTGGGAATAAGGCCGTTGTACGGCAGTTAATTTCAATAATATAATGTATGTAATTGCGCTATTATCTGTAT
This sequence comes from Onchidella celtica, assembly GCA_963931925.1. Taxonomy (NCBI): domain Eukaryota; kingdom Metazoa; phylum Mollusca; class Gastropoda; order Systellommatophora; family Onchidiidae; genus Onchidella; species Onchidella celtica. The sequence continues at coordinate 5,092,979 of OZ007575.1, forward strand.
AATTATGTTTAATAAATGTGTGAGTCTGATGGGTTGTTCTGTTAAGTGTTAAACTTGTTCGTTCGTGATTGTTGTCCTGTCATAACTTATTACATCTCCCAGTCTGGGATTTGTGATATTACAAATCGTCGTTCCAGCTCCCCTACTTTTGACAAGCATTATTTTTTTTCTTTTGTGTTTAGATTAGATACGCGGGAGGTTGGAAGGGATCGAGACTCAGCTTACCTTTCTTGCCAGACTAGTCGATCTAGATGGTGGTTTAAACCGGGTGTGAGGTATGCTTTGCCTTGAATAGTTCTGTAGGGACCTGTTATTCGTGTAGATTGTTAGCGTTCCATCTTCCTCGTACTTTTAGGAAGACGTCTCTCCTGTGCTTTTCTTACCTATCTGTAGATAGTTTCAGGTTAGTCGGGTCTGTTGTCGTTTGTCTTTCTATTAGTCTAGTCACTCTCTGTGTAATTCTTGTCCGTTATAGTGTTACAGTATCATATTTATATACTCATTATTGCTATTATTGCCTGGGATAAATCACGTGTCTAGGGCACGTTGAAAGATAATCTGGATATTACAGTTGTTAGGCTTGTATAGCCAAGGAAGTTAATATCGTGAATATTGATTTATTCCGGTTTATAGCAGAGGGAACGCTGCTAGGAGTGTACGGAAGATACACTGGGAATATTACATTGGTATCGTTAGTTAACGACCAATCACGGAAGCAGTAGACTGACTGCTTGAGGATTAGGAGATATACGTGAAGGAGATAAGTGATCACTAGGATAGCTCAACCACTACTTGGTTGACTAAGACATACTGTTTGTTGTTAATTTCGTTATTTCGTTCATACTGCAGGAACGAACACCCGCAGAGTGCAATTGATACATTGCTTCCAGGGAGAATAAAGTTAGAGAGTTTTGATAAGTTGTCCTCGATTAGGACATTATATCGCATTATCGACCGGTATCATGGCCGAACTACAGAGATATTTGGAACTCGCTCAATCATTTGGCATACCGGAAGCTCAGCGTGCTTCTTGGGTTGACCAGAAACTGAAAGAAGAACGAGAAGAAAAAGCCGCGGAGAGATTACGCCTAGAAAAGGCTGCGGAACGAGAAGAAAAGGCCGCGGAGAGATTACGCCAAGAAAAAGCCGCGGAACGTGACGAGAGAGCCGCGGAACGCGCGGAGAAACAGGCTCAAAGAGAGTATGAGCTCGCTTTGAAACAGTTGGAAGCGAAGCAAGCCCAGCCTACCGGGGCTCCGGAATTTGCTTCCAATAATAAAACGAAGCCTAAATTGCCAACCTTTAATGATAAGGTTGATCGTATTGATTCCTACCTCCACCGCTTCGAACTCCATTCCGTTTGCGCGGGATGGCAGCGTGGTGAGTACACGTCATGCCTCGCCAATCTTTTGACAGGGAGAGCATTGGAAGTTTTCCATAGCCTCACTATTGATGACGCTAGGGACTATGACATTCTAAAGACCGCGCTATTAAAGCGTTTCCAACATACGGAAGATGGATTTCATAAGCGTTTCCGCGATTGCAAGCCGGAAGCTTCTGAGAATTTCTCCACTTACGTGGACCGCCTCCGCCACCTGCTCAGCCGTTGGACTGAGTTGGCCGGTGTGGAAGAGGGAAACTACAAGAAACTATATGATTTAATAATTAAAGACCAAATATATATGTCCTGCCACACGGACCTGGTGGCGCATTTTAAGGAACAAGCCCCCAAAACTACCGTCGAGATAACATCGATAGCGGAACGGTACGCTGCGGCTCACCCTAATCGATGGTTAGCTAAAGCTAAATTGAGCGAACCATGTTACGCCGGCGTTGCTACTAGGACACCGGTACCGTCGAGACAATCACGACAGCCCTTTCGACAGTCGCCGAAGGTTCGTCCACGGTCCGAGCCGCCGTTTAACAGGAGACAACCGAATCCCCGTAATTTTTCTCGGGACTGGGAACCCCGATACACACGTCCTTTCCCTACCGGAGGACCGCGTAACTACTATCAAGCGCCCCCATCTCCTTCTTATCGAGGTACACCTCGAAGGGATGATATTCAAATCCACTGTTATAGATGTGGCGGCGATGGCCACATTCGGAGACAATGCAGAGTTAGACTAGATGCGGCAAATGCATGCTCTGTAGCATTCACCGAAAACCGCGGTAACAGAACTAGGAGTGCCGAAACCGTCAGTAAAGTTATTCCAGTTATGTCCGCCCTCCACAAGCGAGGCGCGCTGACATTGTATGAGGGACGAGTAAACGCCATACGAGCATCCGTATTGCGAGATTCAGGCTGTACGACCGTCGGTGTGCGTGAATCGCTGGTCCGTCCTGCACAACTCCTGGATCGCGATGCGACATGCATTACTTTTGGTGGTTCAGTTGAACATTTTCGTTTGGCGGAAATATATGTTGACACTCCGTTTATAACTGGTGTTGTCACGGCCTGTGTGCTACCAAATCCGGTTGCCGACCTAATCATTGGCAATATTCCCCATTTAAAGGACGTCTCCGATAGCGAACTCGAGATTTGGGACGATGAGAACGACATTGCGTGTGTCACGACAAGACAACAATCGCGTCGCCAGAGAGACGACACATTACGATCGCCTGTCGTCGACTTGGATGTGACCCCCGAGGTTTTCCATAACGAACAGCGCACAGATCCATCACTAAAGCCCCTCTTTGCTAAGATTCACCGGACAGCCCGGATACGACCAGGTTCTGTCTTAAAGACGACCTCCTATATCGCGTTTTTCGGGGCAAGCGCGAGACTATCATGCAATTAGTGATACCAAGAGCATTTCGCCGTGACATCGTCCGCCTCGCGCACGACACGCCATTGTCGGGCCACCAGGGCAAAGCGAGAACAAAATCGAGAGTCCTGTCTCAGTTTTTTTGGCCCGGGGTTTACGGTGACATAAATAGCTATGTGTCGCGTTGCGATACATGCCAGAAAAAAACCCCGAAAGGAAAAACTTCGCGGGCACCTATACAAGAGATGCCGCCGGTGTCCACTCCATTTCAGCGAGTTGCCGTCGACATCGTCGGGCCATTACCGAAGTCGGATAGAGGCCATCGGTTTATTCTATCAGTAATCGATTATGCCACCCGTTGGCCTGAGGCAATCCCGTTAAAAGAAATATCGGCCGATCACGTCGCCGAGGCATTGGTTACCATATTCACGCGCGTCGGATTCCCGTCCGAATTATTATCCGATAGAGGTCCGCAATTCACCCCCGACCTTTTCAGGAAAGTACTGGAACTCACGGGCATTAGGCAGAAACTTACGTCACCATACCATCCACAGTCCAATGGCTGTTGCGAGCGCTGGAATGCCACCATGAAAGCTATGCTGGCGCGCGTTTCAGCCGATGGACCTGGTGACTGGGACCGTCGACTTCCGGCCATCTTGTTCGCATATAGGGAACTCCCAAATGCGACAACGGGTTTTTCCCCGTTTGAACTTTTATACGGTCGTAAACCACGTGGCCCGATGGCCATTTTACGCGATTTATACGCCGGTTCTGATACCGACGTTCCTGATACGCGATCCGCGTATCAGTACATCGTCGATCTCCGACATAGAATAGTTAATGCATGCGACCTGGCTCGACAATTTGCATGCGTACGGACCAGGTCATTTATAGGATATCGCGATCGGGGTAGTCGGTTAAGAACCCTGTCAGTCGGAGATCGGGCATTGGTGCTGTTACCAGAAACGAACAACAAGCTACTCCTCACTTGGAAGGGCCCCTTTCTAGTTAAGAAGCGACTCTCGAGAGTTAATTATCTCATTACCATCCGTGGTAACGATAAGGTTTACCACATAAACATGTTGAAAAAGTATTTTACCGATGATCAAGGTCATCACGATCATTCTTGCCATGTTGTGGCCCAAGCAAACGCAGCGATGGTCACTATCGATGGCAACGACCGGGAGCCATTACCTATGACTAGATCGCTCCTGTCCTTGCAAGCCACAAAGGACGCGACTTCCGTTAATATCAATCCACAGCTGGATCAAAGTAAGACACAGGACATAATGGATCTTGTTCAGGAGTTTGCGCCACTATTCATTGATTTGCCGGGTAAAACATCCTTAGTTCAACACGTCATCCGGTTGCACTCGGACGTACCCGTGTTTGTTAAACCCTACCCGCGCCCGCTGCACGCGCACGACACCATACAGTCCGAGGTGGAAAAGATGCTCAGCTTAGGAGTCATTGAGCGTTCGACGAGCCCTTACTGCTCGCCGATTGTACTAGTAAAGAAAACAGACGGTTCCGTTAGGTTTTGTATCGATTACAGGAAGCTTAACGCTCTAACCATTTACGATGCTGAACCTATCCCGAATCAGGAAGAGCTATTTGCGCGATTGGCTGAGTCGTCCGTATTTTCGAAAATAGATTTGGCTAAAGGCTACTGGCAAATCCCAATGGAAGAGGCCAGTAAACAGTACACAGCGTTTCAGACCCCTATGGGTCTCATGCAATGGAGGTTCATGCCATTCGGTCTCGTAACAGCACCAGCGACATTTGCGAGGATGATGAACATCCTATTGCAGCATCTTTGTAAGACACAATTTTTATGTGGTAAAAACATTTAGATAGTACCATATTAGTCACTATAAACATGGATCCGAAATGATTTATTCGAAAGTTTCAGATTTTTTTATGTGTACAGATTTCTTGACCCATGATATGCAGAATAATGAACAAATAATACATTTGAAGCTTTCAATTCCTGGCCTGTCTATCTGAGAGTAAGTGTGTAAAGTATCAAAGCTTTTGGTAGAAAACTGAGAAAGTAGTGAATATTTTCTTACCCCACCCCCGTTAAAATTAAGCTATATTATCTAAATAGAATTGGGGACAAAATCGCGTCTATCTATTATACGTAATGCCACCCTTTAGCCAAATATATCCGGCAGTTTCTTACGCCCAGGGGATCACTTTAAATGAAAATACAACAAATAAGAGTAAATGTTTTAGTGCAAGGTTCAACGCTTATTTGAAGAGATAGAGCAAGTTGGCCCACCTACTAGTTCATGTGTTCGTGAAAGTGAAAGATAGGGGGTGGTCAATCAACTCCCAAAGCTAATTTAAAAAAAAAAGAAAAGAAAAAAAACTTCCTCACCATTTCAAGATTGTAAGGAAGATTCATAAAAATATAGATAAATAAATGTATTTAGCATTCACACTCTACAAAAATATTTAATGAGCAATATAAAATGGGGGCCTATATTTCCCTTCCGGCCTGAGCCTATTACTGGCTTTGCAAGGGCATGTTCTCTGAATATTCTGAAAAGGAAATCTAGTGTCAGTGGAAGCTACCGTGACATTTTGCAACCTGATACTTCAGATATAACACTCAGTGACATTGTACTATAAAATCCAGTTGGAACTGCTATGAATGCTTGTGACAAAGTCACTTGCTGGAAGTTCTTCTTGTGGATAAAAATTTGTATGCATAAATCTTTTTCTTTTTTTACATTTTTAAATTTATTTCTAGCATATTATGAAATCTTTCTGATTTGACAAAGAATTTCAATCTGAATCAAAATCTACATCAAAGAACTTTAAGAAGCGGCTTTTGATTTGTAACGTATGTATAGCCTGGATGTCCAACCTTCAATATCATAAAGCTCCTTAGCTTATTGTCAATCACTGTTATTCAAAGAACAGCGAAGATCCCTCTACGAGCATAATATATTAAAGTATGCCATTAGAAAACTGTCAGCCGTCCATTAGCATCTCTCGCCATGCTGGCATATTTTATTGAAGAGGTGCAGATTCCTTTGCACTAGTTGGATTTTGTGTAGGTGTGCATAGGCAGATCCATTCAAAAAAAGTTTCCTCGCATACACCATAACCCGTCAATTTGTCCCTTTCCTCGCGTACGCCATAACCCATCAATTTATCAGGGTCAGGCCGACATCTTGAAAATTTAGATTTAGTTCCCTTGAATTTGATTGCAGTACGGGAACATCTTACAAAACTTTGCACTTTGTATTTCCCTTGGTTATTTGTCATGCAAGAGATTACCTGTAAACAACTGTTTTACAAGAAAATATTCTGTTGCATGTCACTTAATATTTTCCTGTCCCTGGTCTTATGGTAAGTAGAATCGAGCATCTAGTCTTTTCGGATGGCCCGTGTGCGCTTTGCGCAAGTCAAGATGTTTTGGCAGTTGGAGGTTCAAGAAGAGCAGGCCTAAGGCCGGCTGCCCGTGCAAAATTTAAAGAAAACGAACTTAACAAATAAGATGTCTTAACAACAAGAGATCTCAACAACTAAGATGTTTAAATAACAAGACATCTCAACAAAAACGGTGTTTAAACAACAAGAAATCTCGCCAAATGAGATGTCTAAACAACAAGAGATTTCAACAAGATGTCTTAACAGCAAGAGATCTCATAGAAATCTCAACAAAGAAGATGTTTAAACAACAAGAAATCTCGCCAAATAAGATGGGTAAACAACAAGAGATCTCAACAAATAAAATGTCTAAACAACAAGAGATCTCAACAAATAAAATGTCTAAACAACAAGAAATCTCAACAAATAAAATGTCTAAACAACAAGAGATCTCAACAAATAAAATGTCTAAACAACAAGAGACCTCAACAAATAAAATGTCTAAACAACAAGAGATCTCAACAAATAAAATGTCTAAACAACAAGAAATCTCAACAAATAAAATATCTAAACAACAAGAGATCTCAACAAATAAAATGTCTAAACAACAAGAGATCTCAACAAATAAAATGTCTAAACAACAAGAAATCTCAACAAATAAAATGTCTAAACAACAAGAGATCTCAACAAATAAAATGTCTAAACAACAAGAAATCTCAACAAATAAAATGTCTAAACAACAAGAGACCTCAACAAATAAAATGTCTAAACAACAAGAGATCTCAACAAATAAAATGTCTAAACAACAAGAAATCTCAACAAATAAAATGTCTAAACAACAAGAGATCTCAACAAATAAAATATCTAAACAACAAGAAATCTCAACAAATGAGATGTCTAAACAACAAGAGATTTCAACAAGATGTCTTAACAGCAAGAGATCTCATAGAAATCTCAACAAAGAAGATGTTTAAACAACAAGAAATCTCGCCAAATAAGATGGGTAAACAACAAGAGATCTCAACAAATAAAATGTCTAAACAACAAGAGATCTCAACAAATAAAATGTCTAAACAACAAGAAATCTCAACAAATAAAATGTCTAAACAACAAGAGATCTCAACAAATAAAATGTCTAAACAACAAGAGACCTCAACAAATAAAATGTCTAAACAACAAGAGATCTCGACAAATAAAATATCTAAACAACAAGAGATCTCAACAAATAAAATGTCTAAACAACAAGAGATCTCAACAAATAAAATGTCTAAACAACAAGAGATCTCAACAAATAAAATGTCTAAACAACAAGAAATCTCAACAAATAAAATGTCTAAACAACAAGAGACCTCAACAAATAAAATGTCTAAACAACAAGAGATCTCAACAAATAAAATGTCTAAACAACAAGAAATCTCAACAAATAAAATGTCTAAACAACAAGAGATCTCAACAAATAAAATATCTAAACAACAAGAAATCTCAACAAATAAAATGTCTAAACAACAAGAGATCTCAACAAATACGATATCTTGATCGTTGACGATAAGAAATCCCAGTCTTAACCTAAACTGTTATCTAGGTCATCCGTGTCAATTTTTATGTGGGAAGAAAAGACGGTTGGGGATGGGGGGGGGGGGGAAGCATAATATCACATTCATGTATTATTAATATTCTTCATTCATGATCCAAACACTCTCTCCATTTTGCGTCTGTTGAGTCAGCAGGGTTAAAATAGAGGTCAGGCGATTTCGTGTTACACGGATTGTTGACTTATCAATGTCAAATAAGCAAGAATTCTCGGATAGAAATCTATATCGTTCTGTGAGTGTGACGCATGACCTGGAATTGTGCCAGTGTTTACTGTAACATGTATATATGGTATATGAACATATATAATAGCCCGTGACGGGGCAGATTTTCCGTATTTCTTTTCATCTCCATATTCTGTAAGCGTGGAATAGCAATTTTTTTTTTTTTGTATCATATTTTGAATGAAGCTCCGTGACCAGTGATCAATGGCAGATGACGCACACGTTTACATTTCTAAAGACTGGTTTGTTGTTATTGTTGTTGTTGATATTTTTTTTTTATCCAGTGCCACGTTTTCCAAGCTTTCACTTGACGGGGTTTCTCAAGAGGCTTCCCATGTGTCGCAATCAATAGATGAATACACTCCTATTTCATCATCTTGTAGCAGTAGATTTTAAAGTGTTCAAAAGCTGTTCCGAGAAAGTTGAACGACAAAATTTTGCAGGCGATTTTCACAAAATGCGCTGAAGGGGAGGGATAGAGCAAAGCATTAAGTGAGGTGTCGCTGTGTAGGTCTTGTCCCTCTCCTTGAATAAAATTGTTCCTAGAAATTCATCTTTACTCCTGTTTACTGGGGATCTCTCTCTCTCTCTCTCTCTCTCTCTCTCTCTCTCTCTCTCTCTCTCTCTCTCACACACACACACACACACACACACACACACATACACACACATGCACTCACGCATACACTCAGAGAGACAGGGAGAGAGAGAGAGATGCTAGGAGAGAGAGAGAGAGAGGAGAGAGAGAGAGAGAGGAGAAAAGAGAGAGAGAGAGAGAGAAGGAGATAGAGATAAGTGAGAGCACTTATGCACACAAACCAAAATAAAACAAAACATGTATTATGGAAGACTTTGAATTAATAAAGTAATTAATTGCCAAGACTTCGAGTATGATTTATATCTGTGATACACTGCTATCTTCCATAACAGGACCCTAATTTTTAATATTATGTAAGTTAGATATGTTACGCCTCTCACTAACCACTTTTATATATTATGCCTATACAAGGCAAAAGTCAACACTAAATATACTATACTAGCTGAGGTCCCCGGCCCTGCCCGGGATAAATCGGTTTGAATATTGGTTTCTTTTCTGGGTGGTTATTATGGACCTGCTTCATCTGGCCTGTTCCTATTTGTCTATTTTATTTTTGTTTGTTTGTTTTTAAATAAGTCTTACTGCTCTGCCTTTGTGAGTTGACACCCTGCGCATCCCGTAAAAACAGCATGATTTGCGCACGGGTTAGTGTGTTTGATAGTGAACACATCTCAGGAAGTGATAAGGAAACCTTAAAATGGCGAACCATGACTCGAAATAGATCTAAATGATGGCGAAACAATAAATTTCCAATAAAAAAAACTACACCGATTTGAGATTTCTATTAAAAACTCTGCACCCTTACATCCATTCTGATGCACCATATAAAATTTGAAGTCTGAGTGATGAGTGGTTCAGAAGCCTTTTGCAACGAAAAATCTCAAGTCCACAAATATATATATAGTATAGATTTAGGTTATTTATTCTAGGCACGACTAGCAGCACTCTTTAGAAGAACAGACAATTTTTAATTCAAACGCCAGTTTTCCCTTGTTGTTGTTTGTGGATATGGACCTTAATATTGGAACTTAAAGCTAGTAGCGCGCTGGGTAGTTCTATTTTGTTTTGTCTTAGACTTGATCTTCTGTTAAATTAACCAACGAGACAGATTGTTTCAGTCTGGGCATATAACTCCATGACTCATATTTCACTCACTAGAAAACGGAGGCAATACAGAGTTGATGCAATGCGAGAGTGGCCTCATAAATTTCATGTAAGGTGGTACCAGGACGTAACTGCAATTAACAAATCAAATAAAGACACCTGTGTGCATTTAGATATAGTTCCAGGAATCCTGCCAACTTGAATGCGGATGAACTGATTTCGTAGCCGGATATGAACGGATTGTATTTGATTTGGCAACTTCGTAGATTTGTCATCCAAATCCCCCACAAGCCAAACTTGTGTAAGTTTCAGTGAATCACATCTTGTACTTGAAACCAACACGGATGGAATCGTGACATGAAAAGTTATCTTTGTGCACTAGGGTGACTAGACGTCCGGCTTTTAATCGCTTTGTCTCCCGTCCGTGGTACCACCTCGAGCTATAGTTAATTTGTCCTCTATTTGGGGGCTGGCTAAAAATTATCTCAGATTTGAAACAGAGTGGGCAGATATCTATAGCTATTTTTTTTGCCGTTGTCAACACAGCATACAGTCCCACGGCACGAGCCCATTAATTCCAGAGGAGAAGAAAGCTCCACACAATAGGCCTACATCACATTTGACATTGAGATTATAGTGATTTACAAACACGGCGACAAAACTTGCTTTCCTGTGGATTTTGGTTGACCGAAGTACAAAGTACCAGGCCTAATGCCGAATTGGCCAATCTGAAAGTGGCCAAGCACTGTGGGTCTAGACCTGTATGAAAAGTAATGAGAACACTGCATGGTAACCAGTGGTCACCTCTACCGTTCTGGAAATTTGGAACTGGCCAACTCACAGTGCACCCTGTGTCCGTTAAGCCACACACAAAATGTTTCATACCAGACTTAGGCCTAAATATCATGACATTATATAATTATTTGATTCCCATTTTTCTGATGTACACCCCCACCACCCCCAACCCTACACAAAACAGACCTGACTTGGTATGTTGCCACCCTGAAACTGTACTTTCTCTCTTGACCAGGGTAACATGCTCGAGCATATAAACACACCGTTTATCAAATCCGTTCGGGTTGAATGGGTAAAGCATTTCTCGATGGTGGGCCGTGAACTGCATGGGAGATATTTTACAAGAAGTTTCTCTAATAGTGCCAGTAGTTCTATTTGTATTTTTGTATTTGTATAACTCTTTAATCCCATTTGGGAAATTTGCCTTTGTGCCATTGCATCCAGTTACAACTGGAGCAGGCACGTCGTCGCCAGAGTGCAGCGCCGGTCGGCGTTTTTTTGTTGTTGTTTTTTTCGTCCTTATCCGAGAAGACTAGGTACTCCATCCTACCCCCCAATAGGACCAGGGACTTGAAACTATGAGAAAAATCCCAATTTCCAACATGCCTGCACTGCCCGGGTTTTGAACCCGGGAACCTTGGCATGAGAGGCGAACACCTTGCCTCTAGACCACCTTGTCCCCTAAGAGTCCCAGACCACAGTTCCCTTTGCTTTCCCAATTCTCTCCCCCCCCCCCCCCCCCCGTTTTGAATAGCCATCTAAACGAGTGTCCACCATTATACTTTTACAGTGGTAACTACTGAAACAATTTATGAAAGTAAACTTAATTTCGCTATTTATATTATTAACCGCAATCAAATGAAAAAAAGAAATCCTTAAGTCGATAGGTCATAAAACTTTTGTTTTGTCTTTATTTTTGTTCACTTCCTGTGACTGAAATTTCTCCCGCAGTTCCACAAGCTAAAATTCTCCCCACCCCCATCCAACATCCCCCCCCCCTCCAAGATTTGACATTCCTGGCCCTGGGAGATCCACGTGTCCCCCTTTTGACCACCACTGCATCATGCTGACTTGCTGGTGAGCTGTTATCTTGCTTCATGAATTTCTGAGAGCAATAAGTCCAGCTCTACTTCCTGGTCTAACTTAAAACTAGATTCCAATTTCGTCACTTTGGATCCAGAAACTTAAAGAATCTGGTTTGAAAAGGAAAGAACAAAGACAGTAAATTTAATGCTATGCCTCACCTCCTTTCCTACCATTCCTATATTGTCAACAAACGTTTTGAAATGATGTCACTGCCTTACAAATTTCACCCTATGTCTCGTTCAGTAGTGTATATCTATGCCCTGTGTGAACTTTTCTCGTTCTAGTAGTGCCCATCCTCTCTAACCCACCCCCCCCCCCCAAAAAAAAAACGTTTCCTGAAAAAAAAAAAAAAGGTATTTGCACAGAGACGAATGGATGTCATGTTCTCAAGTACTGTTCTCAAACAAAGTTTTTTGGGTTTTTTAGAAATCGTGTCACGAAAGGTTTAGCGCACAATGTGATTCATGATCATAAGGTTCTGAACATTTTTATTCTGTTTCGTTATGTTTTGATGTAGGTTACAATGCACCCTATCCGTTCCGTCATCTTCTCTTCTGCATCATTAACTTCCTGCTTCAATACTACTTTTTAGAGTTTCACTTTTGGGGGGGTGGGGGTGGGGATGGAATGAGAAAGAATCCGTGGAAATTTTGCGATGACTAAGCTTTGGTCTCGTGTTTGCTAATACCTGTATTGTACCTAACTAGACATGGGGTTCCCAAACCATTTTCTTCACGTTTATCCCTGGCAGGTGGAAATCGTAAAGAGTAGGCTGTACAGGCCGCTGCCCGGGCAAAATTGAAACTAAAAATTAATAGATTAAAATTCATCCATATCATCTCACACCCTCCATATCTCCAACAAAAAATTTATATAATTCATTACTAATTATTAAAAAAATAGGGAGAACCCCTAAAGGCAGACTACATGGAGGAATGCACCTCCTGCAACACTGTTGATTCCACGCGTATCGGCCATGTCGTTCCAATGGATCAAATCAACACTGTCGAGAGGGGGAAAGTGCACCATGGGCTAGGCACTTTCTCCATTACCCACAGCCCAGGTATGCAGCACAAAAGTACTATTTAGCTGCTGACCGTTTGCCAAGACGAAAAGTGCCAATTATTATTATCCCTGGCAAACGTTTCCCCAGTGATCCCCCCCCCCCAGCCACCCTCTTCCTCTGTTTTGTTTCAGTAATTTGGTATACACTCCTACCACAAAATTTGGTATACACTCCTATCACAAAATTTGGTATACACTCCTACCACAAAATTTGGTATACACTCCTACCACAAAAAAAGCAAATCGAAACGAAGGGGAAATTTTGAAATAATGTTCTTAACTTCATTATTTTAAGTTCCAATACAATACAGTAACAGTAACTATAACAATAATAAAAGCAGCTAGTGTTTTTTTTTAAATAATAATAATAGACAGCATTTATATAGCGTTTCATCCCGTTAACAACCAGGATCTAAGCGCTTTACAACATTTATGATAAATCACACACAAAACACACAGACATACTCAGGACAAAACAAAAAATGGACATTCAGAATGTAAAAAAGTGTAAAAAGATAACTCTCCGGCTGATCTTTACAAACCATAAAATGTTCAGTCTTTCTCAAAGGCAGAGACAGAGCATTCCAAATCTGAGGCCCTTGAAAAGAAAAAGATTTTTCACCCATTGTCTCCAGGGGCAGCTTAGGAATTTTTAACTTGTTGGTGTCCGCAGATGATCTAAGATGCCGTGATGGTACATAGGGTGTCAAAAGATCGGTTAAATAAGTTAGTGTGTTTTAGTACATACAATTGTGTCACAGGATAGCCCCAGCTTATACATTACTCCTTTTTCTACCGGTAGCCAGTGCAAGCTCTACAATAGGCCCATTGCGAATGACGTCACAGTAGTGTTTTTGTTTTGTACTTCCGACACCTAAAATGGCGGGTGTATCAGCTGACGAGTGTAACTTCGAGATAATAAAGCGGTTAAAATGCCTGCTGGTTGCATTGCAGTTGACTGTTAGTCAGGGGTGGAAAAGATGGATCCAAGCTGGTCAGATTCCCTACCATCTGTGTAAACATAGGAAAGGAAGTGAAAGAATTGACCGAACGTCTCCCATGTGAGTGAACGCAAGTGTCATTGTTTATTGTAGTGAATTTTTTTAGCTCGCCGCCGATTGGTTCGCGACGCCTTAAGTGCTCACAGTGCAAATCAGCTAACGAATCAGAATCAATGCTACCATCGCCATGGTTAAGCGTCGGTCCTGACAACTAAAATGGCCGATATCCATAATGGGCCTATAGAGGTGATGCACGCTCTCTTGACCTTTTCTTAAGGATTAACAGTGCTGCATTATTCTGTATAAGCATGTACTATTTGCAGTGTTTTAATTTTTTCCTGTGGTAGTCCACCAAGTAGTGCGTTACAGTAGCCTGATTTTGACAAGACGAGCGAGGATACCAATGGGATGGCATTGTCAGTTGAAATAGTGTGCCTTTACTTTACTTATTTTCTTGATTTCTATCACTGACATCACTGGTCACAGTTATGAGTTGTCATAATGAACAGATGTCGGTATACCAGAGGCAAACAGTCAAATCCATAAGCAGCAAATTTATCCCTGGGTAAGCTCAAGTTACTCTCTGGGGGATATTTTCTTTCCTCTGGGGGTAACTTTACCCCAGGTTGGGAACTCCTGAACTGGACGGACCCCGTGCAGGTAGAGCTCGGCTCTCATTAGAACCCGCGACACAGGACACCAAGACGAATCAACTCGAGATATTCCGTCCGTCGTCTCGCCCGCGTATTATCATGACATGTGAACAATTGGCGCCACGCCCCTTTACAATTGAACGAAAAGAGCAGTAATTCCCGTATTTAAACATGTGCAGTTTGTGGACATAATGATGGTGGAAGAAGGAATGGTTAGTGTCGATTAGAACTAAGAATAGACCTGAATATTTGTAGTTCCGTTATGAAGAGTTTGAATAAACGGAATTCCACGTCCTTGCATCAAGAGATGCGACGGTTCAAGTATTTGGACAAGAAGCTGGACAAAAGACAACCCCAGGGCAGATCCCATTAATTTGGCATTTGAAGTTTGAAATCCTGTAACTTTTGTTTGATTGTCAAATTTTGAGTTTTCCCAATGGGTCACACTGACATAGTTTCCACTTGTTCTTTTTGTTCATTTTCTTGTCTTAGATTTCTTTTCTTTCCTTTTTTTTTTCTCTCTCTCTCACTCTCTCTCTCTCTTTCTTTAATTCTTTCACCATATTTTTATGGTTTTGCTTTGGGACCAGCCGTGAGGTCCCAACGCTCAATTTCCGCCATGTTAAACCCTACACTCCCAAACTGCAGGCTTTCCATGCTGTTAAAACCCACAGAAAATCGACTGGGTCGCAGCAAAGCTTGAAGCGAAGTCAAATTATGGCGAAGAAACCCCAAAAAAAGTTGTATGTAGCAAAGCCTGGCGTAAGAAATAAGACCGGAACCATTGCCATAAAACGCAAATGAAAAGGTCCATCAAGATCTGATCTTTCCCTTTCCTTTGCCTTTCTCTACATCGTCACTGTTATTTCTTACGCCAGGCTTTGCTACATACATTTTCTGCTTCTTTTTGACGTATTTTGACTTCGCTTTTCATACGCATTTCTTCAAGTCCACTTTCCTCACACTTGTACCAGGGTATGACCATTGGAATAGTGAAGGTTGACTTATAAAAGTCTTTATGTTTGAAAACTTCAAAAAACATTTAGATTGGACGATTTGTCTCTTTCATTATAGACACGATTTTCCTATTATCGAATATCTGAATTCACTGAAAATACAAACACACTGACAAACAAACAAAAAAACCGTTTTTAATTCATCACCATGAGTGAAGAGCGAACGTGTGCCACCCAGATACCCTCTGTGCCCCCTCACCTTCATGTACGCATTTCGTACTCTGGGGGCAACCCCTGGCCCCCTGCCCCTCTTCGAGAATACATTTCATACATCACTGATGGCCCCGTTCTTTCGTATATTTTGATGGTGTTTAGTCACAATATTATGGTCCACCAGTTAGCGACATTCAGATGAGGCATCCAAATGATAATTTGCAACTAGTCTCCTTTGAGTACACGCCTAGGTGAAGGGAAAGACAATTTTAAAGGCGTGAAGAGGCGGGAGGAGACGAGGACAAATTTGTGGAAGCTGAAGGGGAGCAACAAGGGCAACAACAACACTACAACAACAATAACGATACAACAACAACACTACAACAACAATAACGATACAACAACAACACTACAACAACAATAACGATAAAACAACAACAACAAACGACCAACAACTCTGCGGAAGATAACATCTGAAAAAACGACTCAGTGATGTACTCAACGTCTCTTTTTCTCTCTCTCTCTCTCTTCTCCCTCTCTCTCTCTCTCTCTGTCTCTCCTTCTCTCTCTCTCTCTCCCTTCTATCTCTCTGTCTCCCTCTGTATCTCATCTCTCCTCCTTCTCTCTGTCTCACCCTCTCTCTGTCTCACTCTCTCTGTCTCACCCTCTCTGTCTCACGTTCTCTGACTCAACCTCTCTCTGTCTCACCCTCTCTCTGTCTCACCCTCTCTCTGTCTCACCCTCTCTCTGTCTCAACCTCTCTCTGTCTCATCCTCTCTATGTCTCACCCTCTCTGTCTCACGTTCTCTGACTCAACCTCTCTCTGTCTCACCTTCTCTCTGTCTCACCCTCTCTCTGTCTCAACCTCTCTCTGTCTCACCCTCTTTCTGTCTCACCCTCTCTCTGTCTCATCCTCTCTGTCTCACCCCTCTCTGTCTTTCTCTCCTGATCTCTCCCTCTCTCTCTCCTTCCAATCTCTCTCCCTCTTTCTTCCTACGACCCCCCCCCCCCAATCAACCAAGTCCGCCTCTCGGATCCTCATGGCTCAAAACCTGTCGGGCGGCCAAACGCTTCCAACACACGACCTGCTCTTTCTTTCCCAAAAACCTGTTCTGTCGTGGGTTCACATGTAGTAATGGCAAAGATTGTAGAAATAACCGGTCAAGTGTTAATAGCATAGCATGTTGGAGACAGGGTCGCAGGGGGAACAGTTTAAGCCAGTACCATCCATACACAATGCCCAAACCTCACAGATCTAAAATATTCTTAGACTCGCTCTGCGAGTGTCGGGGCAAAAGACAGTATACACCACACCATGGTACCAATCTTGATTAAATTCAACATCATTTTGTAGAACGAAAAATATGCTCAATCTTTCCATCCCAGTAATAATCCCGTCCACCCCCCCCCCCCACCTCTCTGTGTGTCTCTCCCTATTACACACACTCTCTCACTGCCTCTGTCCATGGTTGGAGGAGCAAAATGCAACGAAATTGGCCTATCTCTGGCTGGCGAGATCAGGTGACCAGGACTGATACATTGACACGTTCGGACCCGTTCAAAACTGATCGATGTCTTTAAGTCATATTGTTTTGTCTGATACATTCAAAGCTAACACTATAACACGGTCAAGAGTATACAGAATGATGGAACTGAACAAGGCCTCGGCATACGGGTTGAGAAACATTTTTACGTTGTCACTTCTTCCTTCTTACGGTAATATTCGTGTCTCCTTTGAAGTTCATCTCCAATATCTCACTCCTTCATATGTCACTTCCTTGATACCCACAAGGCACGTTAAGTATAATTCTCATGCAGCATCCTGATAGCGTTAAGATCACTCACTGATGATCTCTGACCTGGGAAGTAAGCAAAACTTTCACAATCTCTGTAAATAGGATGTGTGTATGTGTGTGTGTGTGTGTGTGTGTGTGTGTGTGTGTGTGATCGGCCTCATCATCGATATAACCAGGTGTCAAAGGACCCTTTGAATGATTCCCTTTCGCAATTTCTTTCATTCTCCTCCATCATTGTTATTTTTCATGTTCTGCTTTCTCTCTCTCTCTCTTTCTCCTCTCTCTCTCTCTCTCCCTCCTTCCCTCTTTCTCTCTCTCTCCCTCCTTCCCTCTCTCTTAACCCCTCTCTGTCCCTTTCTTTCCCTCTTTCTCTCTCCCTCTTTCTCTCTCTCTCCCTCCTTCCCTCTCTCTTAACCCCTCTCTGTCCCTTTCTTTCCCTCTTTCTCTCTCCCTCTTTCTCTCTCTCTCCCTCCTTCCCTCTCTCTTAACCCCTCTCTGTCCCTTTCTTTCCCTCTTTCTCTCTCTCTCCCTCCTTCCCTCTCTCTTAACCCCTCTCTGTCCCTTTCTTTCCCTCTTTCTCTCTCCCTCTTTCTCTCTCTCTCCCTCCTTCCCTCTCTCTTAACCCCTCTCTGTCCCTTTCTTTCCCTCTTTCTCTCTCCCTCTTTCTCTCTCTCTCCCTCCTTCCCTCTCTCTTAACCCCTCTCTGTCCCTTTCTTTCCCTCTTTCTCTCTCCCTCTTTCTCTCTCTCTCCCTCCTTCCCTCTCTCTTAACCCCTCTCTGTCCCTTTCTTTCCCTCTTTCTCTCTCCCTCTTTCTCTCTCTCTCCCTCCCGCTCTTTATTTTGCTTCATTCCTCCACTTCTCATCCCAAGTCAAAGAAAATTAAAAAATTTAAATAAACAAATGAGTAAAATCTAATTTAATTAGTGAATTCTGTCACAAATCCCAGACTGGGAAATGTAATAGTTTATGACAGGACGACAATCACGAACAAACAAGTTTAACACTTAACAAAACAACCCATCAGACTCACACATTTATTAAACATACTTATACATATAATAGCGCAATTACATATATTATATTATTGAAATGACTGCCGTACAACGGCCTTATTCTCACACACACGCTCCCTCGGATCCACAATCCGGTAGTTACTCCTAAAGGCACTTCGGCCTCAGCCTCTCCCCTCAGGGTCTTAATAGTACATTAATGATTCACTGGCACCGCAGTCTCTCAATATCACCTTCCTATTGTCATACACCTTAGCACTCCCCTAGCACCTCCGCAGGGCAATAACACATTATTATTTCCATAGCCATCAACATGGCAACAACATAATATCAGTTCACTAGCCTATCAACATGGCAACAACATAGTATCTCATTCACTCTCATATCTACGTCCCTGTCCGTGGCCTGACTGCCACGACTTTATGTGCCTCTACTGTCCTGCACTGACAGCCTCACTTCTGGCCTATGTGTGGCCTCCGGCCCTATGCTGGCCTATCCCCTGTGCTCATCGAGGTGGCTCTGCGGCCCGTCCCCGACACCTACAAGAATAACATTACATTGGTATAATACCCTACCATTTCTATTCACTCCACCTCTCCTTACAATCCATGAAGCGTACACACACTAGTTCACCTTTCACTCACCACACATCTTACGGTAACACACTTCCATCGGAGTACACACTACTCACTCGCGCTACAAATCCATGAACTCACTTTCATCTATCGCTCATGGCGCACATTGCTATATCCAATATCAAGGACTTCCACATTCCTCACATATACTTATTCACATCATGGTAATAGACGAATATAATATAATACATCAATCATAATAATCAATCAACATTCTACATACCAGTCATAACTGGAAAGACTCTCACTAGTCTTCTCGACTGCTTCCTTTTATCTCTGCCCGATGGGCTATTATTCACAGATCCGCTCCCTAGGACCTTCTAACTTGCAGTGATAGTTATACAGCGCTTTCGCCTCCTTCAGACCCCCCCCCCCCACTACTCACAACAGCACGCTTAACTTGCTGTCTACTGTGAGCCTTTCTTACTCTACACCCGCTCTGTAGCAATCCCCTTAATTGCACTCACTCCACTCGTGACATCATCCCCCACCCCAAAAAAATTAATGCAATTAATTTCAAATCGCATCAAGATGACTGTCAACGAGTGAGCGTGAGCAATACCTACACTAAAAAAAACTGACCTAGCAGTTCCCCTAGTATATAAAATACCGAAATCAGGGGAAAATATGGGGATCAATATGGTCTGAAATATGCATATATGTGTCACCTCATGAATAGCTAACTAAACACAATATCTAATACAGAATCAAAAACCATTCAACCTATCAACCATTCTTCATATCATATATTTTATAATGTCAATATTTTAAAGTCGACTCATTCACAGAGATCCTGTCAATGTTCCTGTCCTCCGATGTATAAGCTCCTGAAATCTTCCCCTAGGCTCGACTAAGGTAGTCGGCGATATGATTGCTGGTTCCTGGAATTGGTTGAATAACGAAGGTGTACGGCTGTAAAGCCAATGCCCATCTAGACAAGCGTGGGCTGGACGAACGATTCTTCGACAAAAATGTCAGTGGCTTGTGGTCTGTCTGGATACAAAATTCTCGTCCCATGAGATAACGTCCTAGTTTCTGGACGGACCACACAATGGCAAGACACTCACGCTCTATCACAGAATACTTTCTTTCTCTCTGCAATAACTTCCTACTGACATAACATACAGGATGGAGACATTCGTTCTTCTCCTGTAGAAGACAAGCGCCGACACCAGAGTCCGACGCATCCGTTCTGAGGATAAAATTAGATCGAAAATCGGGTAATATCAGAATGGGTGACGATGATAATGCTGTCACCAAATTATCAAATGCTGTCTGACATTCAGACGTCCACTGGACCTTATCGGGTTGTCCCTTCTTAGTGAGGTCAGTAAGAGAAGATGACAAGGAGGAAAAATTTGGAATGAACTTTCTGTAATAATTTAAAATTCCCACTAAGCTTCTGACTTGTTTCTTTGTTTTAGGGATTTGCAACCCTACTAACTTGTCAATTTTTGTTACTTCAGGTCTCTGAACGCCTCTACCCACAATATGTCCTAAGAATACTATCTCTGGACATGCCAAATCCATCTTTGCGGGTTTAGCCGTTAACCAAAAATGACGTAATCGTTGAAAAATTACTGTTAGTGTCTGAATATGCTCAGACCATGTCGACGTATGGCATGCTATATCATCAAAGAATGACACGACATTAGGTATGTCCTTCAACACTAATCTCATTAATCGTGCAAACGTCGCTGGCGCGTTTACCAACCCAAATGGCATGACCTTAAATTGGAATAATCCAATGGGCGTTTGAAACGCCGTGTATTGTTTAGACTCCTCAGTAAGCGGGATTTCCCAATACCCTTTCGTCAAATCTATCTTGGAAAACCACGTGGACCCGGCCAATGAAGCTATTAATTCCTCCTGAAACGGAATAGGCTCCCTATCGCCTACCGTAATAGTGTTCAATCTTCGAAAATCAATACAGAACCGCACCGATCCATCAAGTTTCTTCACGAGGACGATGGGTGATGAATACGGCGATGTTGATGGTTCTATCACATCTAACTTCAACATCGACTCAACTTCCTTTATGACTCTATCTCTCGAAGAAAAAGGCAACGGATACGGTCTAAGAAATACTGGCTTATCCGAAGTCAACTTTATTTGGTGCTGGATCGCCGTAGTGCGACCCGGCAAATCCGTAACAACATCCGGAAATGACGCTAACAGGGTCTCAAGTTCCCTACTCCTTGAACTCGTAAGGTCAGGGTTAATTTTTACGTCCCTGTAACCTTGTGTCGGAGTTAACTCCGGCAATTGAATTTGTAACTCCTCCTGCGCCTCGGTGTCGCTTACGTCACAGTCCAACTGGTCTACGACCCCCGTACAAGCAATAGAGAAGACAGTCTCCTCTGGTCTTGTCTGTGCACACAGATACTGTGGTCTCTCATAAAATCTCTGTAGCATATTAACATGGAAAACCTTACTCGCTCCATCAATGTGGATAGCGTAATCTACCTTTGAAACAACTCGCTCAATAACATAAGGACCTTTCCATGTCATCAATAACTTATTATGGTCCGTAGGTAACAACAACAGAACCTTGTCTCCTGGCTTAAAAATTCTCAGTTTGGAACCTCTATCTTTATAGTCTTTTGCTCTTTTCGAAGCGATACCCGAAGCTTCTTCTGCTATAGTGCGCGCTGAAGATAGTCTTTCTCTTAAATCAACACGGTACTGAAACCTTTTTAAACGGTTCCGAAACCGTGGGGATCTTTTGACGAGGAGCCTGGGGTGAACGACCCTTATGCGTCGTCTTTTGGCACGCGCTGCACGTCTTACAATATAAACGTACATCTCTGTATACTGACGGCCAATAAAAATCTTTCAGAATTCTCTGCTTGATTCTAGCACTTCCCATATGATCCGCTAATGGAACATCATGGGCCAGACGCAATACTGTAGCAATTAACGACCGCGGCACGACGACCTGCTTTTGAACGGAAGCCACTGTGACGTACATACGGAACAGAATGCCCCCCTGGACAAAAAAAGAAGATAACCCGTTCTTATATCTCCTCGTTTTCTCGGTTCTCGCTTCCCCAAAACATGGGTTTAATGATGGGTCCTCCCTTTGTAATCTCGCCAAGCGCTCTGGCGTGATATCTAGGTTGACCGCTGGCGTGGCCAAAGGTCCAATGTTATCTTTATCAGCTACCCGTCGACGTGTTTCGACCGCGGCGCAAAAGTCAATACCTTTTGATTGCGACCATGCTTGCACGTTCTCATCGGAAGGGGAAACTACCCGTGATACATTCCCAATGATGAGCTGGGCGCCTGGAAAACAACCAACGACTGCTTCGACTTCCCCGCTAAGGAAAGGTGTATCTATCATTATTTTTGCCATGGGTAATTTCTCAATGGCCCCCGAAAATTGGATGCACGGGACAGTCTCACCTGTAAGCTGTGAATCCCGAATGCAGTCCCTATGCACTCCCACAACGGTAGATCCTGTATCTCGTAAAACCGAGACCGGTTCGTCCCCAACAAACCCCGGATAAACCCTAAGACCACCTCCTGTATGACATGAATTTATGACGGGGATCTTTCTCCCACAAGGTAAAACACCGGAAGATAATAACTTCTCACAACTGGGACACTTAGAATACTGTCCGCCTCCGTTGTCCGATGTAACACACGCAGCCGCATGATGAAATTTATTTGGGGAGCATGGACTGGAGCCACTGTCCACGTTCGCCGCTATCCTACCTGCCGGGCAGTTCACGCTGATGTGATCTGCTCTTCCGCAGTTCCAACACTTCGCGGCCCTACACTCGCGCGAAAAGTGACCCACGCGTCCGCAAGTCCAACACTCCGCTCCCTGTGCTGCTCTAGGCCTGGGTCCCCGTGACCCCTCGCGACCGGAACTAGAGTCCCTATGCCGTCGGTCATCGGCAAAGGTCACAAGTCGGCCCCGGCCATTACCGCGACCTAGCCCTCCTGCTCGGTCAAACTTACCGGGTCCATATGCCGGTGATTGGTGATAGCCCCTACGCTGCCCCTGGGCTTGCCCGCTATAGGCACCACGCCGACGCGACCTGTCCCCAAGTCCTGCCGGCGACCCCTCGACAACGGCGACGTACCCAGCATCTTGGACGTACGCCCTGGCGACTGGTTTGGACGGATGCGCCGTACGGTATGCCTCCGCCAACCTAGACGCCTCCTGCACCGTCGCGGGTTCGTTCTCTTTCAGGAAAGCCACCAGATCTTTGTGGCACGACGCGTACAGCTGGTCACGGATCATTAAGTCTTTCAGTTTAGCAAAATCCGCGCCCACATGCGCCAAGTCTACCCAGTTCGCGAAATACTCCGTTAGTCTCGCGACGAAGGCAGCAAAATCCTCCCTGGTGTCTGCACGTGCTCGCCTAAACTGCTCCCGGAAATATTCCTCGGTACGCGCAAATCGGCGAAGCAGCAAAGCCTTCAGCTTATCGTAATCTTGCACGTCTTCGCGCTGTAGCTCTTTAAAGTATGTTAACGCTCGCCCCTGCAATAGCGACGCCAGGTACGTGGCCCATAATTCCTTATTTTCCCCCCATTGCAACTGTGCGTTCAGCTCGAACCTGTAAAGGAAGGCGTCTATGTCGTCCTTCCGGTCGTCGAACGTAGGGAGCTTAATCCTAACGCCACCTTTATTGTGTACCTGCCGCTCAACTGTTTCTGTTGGCGCATTCTTTTTGATTTCCAACTCGGCGATCTTCACTTGCGCCTCTATCTCCTTTAACTTAAGCTCTTTTTCCTGCTCTCTATCCTTAGCACGCTCATCGCGCATTTCTGCCTGCTGTTCCTTAATCCAGCCGCGTAGCTCCTCTCCCTCCAGGCCAAGTTCCTTACCCAACTTCATTAGTTGTTGGAGTTCCGCCATTTCACAGATTTATGGTTATGGTATGTATTACAAGACGACCAACCTGTCGGTATGATCACTAACGATACGACCAGAGACCTGAGATCACACCAGATATAACAATACCCAGCTGTCTCAAATACAATTCAGAAATTTACCTTTACAGCACAACTAATTCTATATCTATAAAATGTATAGCACTATTAATTATAAAAGAAAATAGAAACGACAAGAATGAAGAAATACAGTAGAAAGACCACAAGTACGTCACGGACAACGAACCAGACTAGGACAAAGACCTAAAAAGGAAAATATAATGGAAAAAATGCAACCTAACTACGCCGATTACACTACAAGGTACGAACAAGAACAGAGTCTGAAAAAAAAGAACGTATCTACAGAAAGGTAGAAGAGGGACAAGAGAAACGTCTTCCTAAAACAACGAGGAAGATAGAACGCTACAATCTAAACAAAAATACAGGTCCCTACAGAACTGGTCACTGTGATGAACGAAGTTCCAAAGTTTACCACACCTTTTTAAAAGGATAAACTAAGTTCAACACAGCAAACCCGCGCCACCGCCCGTATAACCTATAACGACAACAAAAACAGCAAAAACAGGGAAAAAGACAGATTAAAGGAACAGCCCACAATCCAGGGCACAAAAATTTTGACTTTCACTTAACTTTTGAAATTTTGAGTAAAACTCCTCCCTTTAATCGGAGCTCTGGCTGCTCGTCTCCTCAGGCTGCACGCACACACTCTGGAAAGTTTAAATACAAATTAATACCTATTCATAGCAATACATGCATCAATATACATTCATTATTATACATAAATCATATCATGAAATGTCCATTCATCCAACGAACAAGACAGCACAATTACCTACTAACTAACTACAACTAAATATTACGAAAATGGACGAGTCACAATGGACGAGCCCCCAATGTCACAACGGACGAGCCCCCAATGTCACAAATCCCAGACTGGGAAATGTAATAGTTTATGACAGGACGACAATCACGAACAAACAAGTTTAACACTTAACAAAACAACCCATCAGACTCACACATTTATTAAACATACTTATACATATAATAGCGCAATTACATATATTATATTATTGAAATGACTGCCGTACAACGGCCTTATTCTCACACACACGCTCCCTCGGATCCACAATCCGGTAGTTACTCCTAAAGGCACTTCGGCCTCAGCCTCTCCCCTCAGGGTCTTAATAGTACATTAATGATTCACTGGCACCGCAGTCTCTCAATATCACCTTCCTATTGTCATACACCTTAGCACTCCCCTAGCACCTCCGCAGGGCAATAACACATTATTATTTCCATAGCCATCAACATGGCAACAACATAATATCAGTTCACTAGCCTATCAACATGGCAACAACATAGTATCTCATTCACTCTCATATCTACGTCCCTGTCCGTGGCCTGACTGCCACGACTTTATGTGCCTCTACTGTCCTGCACTGACAGCCTCACTTCTGGCCTATGTGTGGCCTCCGGCCCTATGCTGGCCTATCCCCTGTGCTCATCGAGGTGGCTCTGCGGCCCGTCCCCGACACCTACAAGAATAACATTACATTGGTATAATACCCTACCATTTCTATTCACTCCACCTCTCCTTACAATCCATGAAGCGTACACACACTAGTTCACCTTTCACTCACCACACATCTTACGGGAGGAGTTCCGTATGCGTTACATGTAATTTTTACCGTTATTAAGTAAAGCTCACTGTTACACATTGTTCCCAACCTTATGACCAATTATCACTTCATATTCACAATAACACTTGTAACATGCTTGCTAAGAAAAATAGTATAATCCAAGAAAAAAATCTGAAGTGAGACAAAATCCGAAAACAGCTGCCATACGGATTGTTTCGCTGCTAAGCCGATTCATAATTTTTTCAAACTATGCAAATTAACAAGGTCGGTAACTTTCCGTAATTTAGGTCAAGGTACTGACTGTGAGTATAAGTAAATTTTTACCGACAATCTGTTAACTCACCTGCGTGGCGAAATGGTTAAGACATGTGATTCAGGAGCGAAAGGGTGTGGGTGCGGATCCGAGCATTGTCATGATTTATGATTATTGTGTATGTGTTCTCTTTCAGATGCTTCTAGCGCAGAGAAATCGAGATGAAATGGAAGCAAGATAGAGAGGGGAGAGAGACACACAAGAGAAAACGAAAAATGACGTGAATTATTTATTGCTATTTCTTTATTAACCCCCCAAAAATACCTAGCCCCTTTTTTTTTTCAACCCCCTCAAAATAAACCCTCTTTAGCATGTAACGCATTCGGAACTCCTTCCCATCTTACGGTAACACACTTCCATCGGAGTACACACTACTCACTCGCGCTACAAATCCATGAACTCACTTTCATCTATCGCTCATGGCGCACATTGCTATATCCAATATCAAGGACTTCCACATTCCTCACATATACTTATTCACATCATGGTAATAGACGAATATAATATAATACATCAATCATAATAATCAATCAACATTCTACATACCAGTCATAACTGGAAAGACTCTCACTAGTCTTCTCGACTGCTTCCTTTTATCTCTGCCCGATGGGCTATTATTCACAGATCCGCTCCCTAGGACCTTCTAACTTGCAGTGATAGTTATACAGCGCTTTCGCCTCCTTCAGACCCCCCCCCCCTACTCACAACAGCACGCTTAACTTGCTGTCTACTGTGAGCCTTTCTTACTCTACACCCGCTCTGTAGCAATCCCCTTAATTGCACTCACTCCACTCGTGACAAATTCCACTTGGGTAAGAAGGTTCTTTTTTTTTTTTTTTTGCCTGCTGTTCCCGTGAGTGTTTCCAAGAGCATGCCTATCGTTGGGTAGCCATTCTACTACGGTACAGTTACTCTGTCCCTTGATATGAACTGGAAACCGTACAACATCATTTTCGACTGAAATATCTAACCATAAGGAAGTTTCAGACGTTAAAACACCATAGTAAAAGTAATAGGAAGGTGTACAATACTTCCTTGTTGAAAAGAAATAGGAATAATAGACATGCATAAGAAATGTGACTCATAGATAAATAATATTATACATAGATAGGACATAGACGCTTCGGGCTGTGTCGGTTTCTCCGGAAATTTCAGAGAATGCGCCATCTTGGTATTACTGTAGATCCCGATCAGTGTTCCCAGATTGGGCGGAAACCGTGGAATTGGGCTGGTTTTGTTCGTGATTTGCGGGTATTTTTTTCCGTGTGCGGGTTTGCTAGTTTTGGGCTGGTTTTGGAAGAGCCGTTAAGCTGGAGAGGAAATTACTCGTAGATCGCCTATGCCATAGACTAGCCTACAGTGTTTCCAAGATGGCGGAAGGCTAGCAGTAGACGAATTTGAGGTCACGCTAGAACGATGTTTCGTGACGTCACACAATGGGAATGTCCCGTCTGGTTTACCCCTAGTCTGTGATGTGACTTGATCTAGATACATCACAGAAAATTTGTTACAAAAGGCTTTCATTTCGTTTCCAGCCGACTGCATTTGAATGATGCGCCATCTTTTTGTCACCCAGTTATTACTGCTTTTTGTTTTCTAGTTTGACCTTATTAGGAAACTGTCTGTTAGAGGGTCAGAGGTCATCGGTGCATTCTCCATGGCTTACGGCAAGGCTTACCTGTAGCTCTCATAATATTGCTTCAGTACACAAAACCAATCATGTACAGATTGGATACATTTTAATTTGTTACAGGTAGGGGAAAAACAAAAAAGAAAACCAGTTCAACACAATGACAATGAATAGCTAATCTTTACACCTTACATCTGACATAGACAGTTTTCCTTTTCCATTTGGCTAAACGTCTCTTTTGAGTGTACCCTTGGGGCAATTCATAAGTACGTGTGTTAGATTTGGGAATTTTTGAAGCCACCCCCTCCCCCTCCTCCACGTATGCTTAAATATACCTGGCTTCATCTCCACCCCCTCACCCCCCCCCCCCGTCTGCCCCTCATGTACGACCGTAGGACCAGTACTGGGGTGCTGACTCATCCATGCTCAGACTTTGATGTTTTAAAACGTTTCAAGCGGCATTTGGCATGGACTTTTTGTCTTGTTTCTCTAGAATTACACAAGCAATGTTCAGTATTTGTACAAGCTTACAACTTGTAGGTTGAAAAGAAAAGTAAATGAAACGAACTTGTTTAATATTATTCATTTCTATACACTGAAATGTGTACAATACGCTCTGATCTCCACATCCCTCGTCCATCTCTAGGGACTCTTTTCATATAACGAATATTGTCAGGGGCGTGCAATCTTACAAAGCCAAACAGAGAAAAAATATATCTTGCATTGTGTTCAGTGTTCAACATGCTAGCAATGGCTTATAATGAAAATGTTTATGCGCTTTCATAACGCTGGAGTCAATACCCGGCCTTTTTAACAGTGTCTTGTTCCTGTCGCATTACGAGGAAATTCTTCCGTTTGTTTATTATTACATAACATGACGGAGTAATTCTCAACCGGAGTGACTAGACTATTTAGGCCAAGTGGCGGAACTGCCTTGTATTTACACAGTGAAGGTTTGTTCGAAAATATTATGGTTAATGTTCACTTCGGCTAGTTGCCAGCGATAAAATTTGTCTGGTGAAATGGCCATAAAAACCTTTTCCCGCAATTAGCAAAAAGAATGAAATGCAATAAACTGTTTATTTTGGCCACATGGCATAGACAGCTGCCACCAATTAAACCGGGAGAGCGTTGTGACCTCATTCTCCACCTGGAGATCACAGCCATTTTGATGGTTAGGAGAACGTAGTATGTTACATAGAAAGCTCTAGCTGAACAGTAAGTAGAATTTACTATTTTCTCTTTTCGGCTTAATAATTAATAATAATAATGGATGACATTTATATAGCGCATATCCGTTGCCATTAGAAATGCTCTGTGCGCTTTACAGAAGCTCTCTCACTCGCTCTTTCTTTCTCTCACCCTCTCTCTCTCTCACTCTCTCTACCTCTCTCTATCTCTCTCTATCTCAGAGCAAATTGTGACGCAGCCTGTTAGGCGCAGTTCACAACTCACAACAGTTCACAACTCACAACTTGTATTCTAAAGTATTATAATAATATTTGAATATCTATTAATATTTATTTAATAATGAATTATACATTTTTGTTGCGGAGGGGGGGGGGGGGGGATTGTAATGGTCCCTTACGAAAAGCCTTCCATGGCCAGTCGAGGCACCGGAAATCTGGCCAGGTAGTTCGTAAAAATTGTGGCGCACCGAGGCAAGTAACGTCCCTTTTGTGTCTGTTTTGACTCGGTACGCGAGGTCTCGCTATCCGCAAGCTGACGCAAGAAGATTTGACGTCCCCAGTCTAGTGAAACACAATTGTTTCAGTCTCACCAGTGCGCGGGATCTCGTTTAACTCCGTAGTTCATATCTTACACTGAAATGGAAACGAAACAGTCTCGTCTCAGTACAGTCTCGTCTCAGTGTGCTTCCAGCCTAATTACAACAACACCAGCTGTAAACTCCCCGTAAACGACGCATTGAACATTGCTGTTTAACCCTTTCAGTACTGAAACAGCATGGATTAACGTTAACTCTGTAGTGCCCCATCAGTCAAAAGTTTTGGTTCTCCATTACTATAATTCAAATACAGATCAATAGCCTGCCTTAGATTCATGTTTACCATTCACAATAACTGAAATACGTGGATCTCAAGGTTAATTGGACTTGGGAAAATCTAGCTTTCATATTTTCAGTAGTCAAAGGGTTAAAGAGGCATTGAAAAGCTATATGTCGCTGTGGAAACTTCGAGCACGCTATGAGGAAGCATTGGTAGCATCTCAAACATGAATGTACACCATGACTCATTTTTTTTTCTTCTTTTCTTTTATTCAACTGTTGTCCAGGGACATCTATGTGACAATGATGAGTATGTGGTATATTGACTCAAGGAAGACCCGGGCCCTGGCCAATTCTGGCTAAACTTAGACCTTGGTTTTTCAAACATCACGACTGAGACCTGGTCAGACTTCGGGGTCATCCATAAAGTTTGAATGCTCGATGTTGACTTTTTAAAAAAAAATCTGCTTCTCTTACCCATGTGGGCCTTTCATGCTCTTGGCTTCAACCCCCCTCCCCCCCCCCCGCGAACTAGCATATGACCATCAGAAGTACCAATGTCCAGGATCAAGTTTTGATGTCTAATTCTCCAAGTGGCATATTTTTAAGGAAAGGCTTGACTATTTCATTAAGAAACACGTTTGATTTTTGATGTAAATCCTACAATGAACTTTTTTTTTGTTTTTCGTCATTGTTTTTGTTCCGGACCACCGGCCAATGGCATGTTCGCTGAGTCAAGTCTGTTTCCTGTCGGTTTTGTGTTATATGGAATTAAACGTGACCTCGCGTTCTAGCGAGATTGCAACAAATTTGTCTCGCTAGTTGATTCACAGAAAGTTCAAACTGGTCTGAGTTAAAATCAGCGCAAAACAGACTTGACTAGCGCTATTAATCACCTTGAAAAATATACCCACACTCACCCCCCCCCTCCTGTCTTTCGAGACCTCATCCACGTGCACTTTTCATACTCTGGGGGGGGGGGGCAAACCCCTTCCCCTCGCCCCCCCCCCTCCCCAGCGGATGCACTTTATAACTGGCCCCTGGAGAAAACGTGAGGACCGTGGCCTTCAAAATCGCGCTGAAGAATGAACTAGGAGCCGGTAAATCCGCTTTGCTGTGTCCCCATGTACAGGTTGAGTTAAAGAGTGTCAAGCATGAACGCATGAATCATTCAGATCTCCCGTTACAACGCGGGGCCTTTAGAATTTCTGACATTGTATAACGTAAGGGCACCCGGATTTACTTGAATCAGTGATGCATCGTATGGAAATTTAGCCTCTTGTTATTTTTGCAAAACTGGATGTTATCCTACTCATTATCATGAAAATGCGCACTTTGTTGAGATCTCATCTGGAAAAATTCTATGGTGGCGTGGCTATAAAAGCTCAGATTTGGCAATTTACCAGTTAAAAAACAAAACTCTGTCGCCGCTGCCGTGACAGTGTGACGTCACTACAACAATATCAGCGTCATCAACAACGGTACAGTGAAGACCATGCTGCCCTTTCATGAAAAAACACCGTAAATGACAAAAGCAAAACCTTACAGGAGATACAAAAAACATTTCGCTCTAAACTTTGTTCAGTTTCCACTTTGTGGTATTCAAAAGAACCTTAGTCGTACATAATTATAATCAAGTTAGAAAGATAAGGCATAATTCATTATATAAAATGATGTTAAAAGTGAAATTGACCTTGCTTGACACATACGGTCTTTTCCCGTAACACGACGGCATGGTTGTCCTACATAGAACTGTCACTCTCTTTGAAGAACTTTTTCCGGATGTTTTCCCAGCCTGCAATACGATTTAGGTTTGGCATTTCGCAAGAAATAAATACATAAATAAACTTAATCTGCGTCGTCACCGTTGTGTGCCACCTCATTTCAAAACAACATAAAAATCGTCATCAATTAAGGCAACATCCTGTTCCACTTATAATTCTCACTCCAAGAATGCAGCAATCTGTCTGTAAATTTTAATATTCTGACCAAGAAGTATCTTTCTGAACTGCGCTGGGGGAGGATTCAGTGAAAAATTAATATCCAGGTCGTTAATGAATAAGCACCACATGTATAATAAGATAAGATAAGATAAGATAAGATCAGATAAGATAAGATAAGATAAGATAAGATAAGATAAGATAAGATAAGATAAGATAAGATAAGATAAGATAAGACAAGATAAGATAAGACAAGACAAGACAAGACAAGACAAGATAAGATAAGATAAGATAAAATAAGATAAGATAAGATAAGATAAGATCAATTTTATTCGTCCTTGTACAAGGAAATTTGATTTGATCATTGAATACATAACAATACAGTTACAGAAACAGAAATTATGATATATAGCGCGCACACACTAATAAATAAACAAAATTAACAGTGCACACAATATGCTTCCGTTACTAAAACACAATGACCTGACACCTGAAAGTGCCCAGTGTTTTATTCCAGGCAAGCAATACGGTCAGGCTTAAAAAGTATATACTCATGCTTTCCTCTTCGGCATCTTGATTTGTATTATATGAGAGTGGACCTGGCGAAATCGGGCTATCTCTTTTAAAAATCAAACTAAAATATTTCTGAGACGATTTTAAGCAAAATATTTTAACTGAATGCAGAAAAATGGCTAATCTTTCATTTTGTGCGCAAATCTCAATTCTATAGAAAATGTCTTTCCCCCCCCCCCCCCCCCCCGCCTCCCTTTTGGAGAGGTTTTCTCAGGGATTTGGTCTTTCACCTTAAGCTCAATTTCGCGAGATCCACTCACATATCGTAAGAAACTACTGCACTGGCATGAGTCGCCAAACTACAGACAGATGCTCAACCATCTACCCTATTAATATCCCACGCATAGGATTGACTTCAAGTTTGCACACCACAGGATTGACGTCATCCCTACGTAGATCCACTGACACGACATCGTGCCAAAGTCAGTTTGATGTAAGGACCCCATCGCCTATGGTAATCCTACCAGGCAAATCTGCGTTGGATTGACGTAGGGTTGCTGGGTGGGATCAGTACTGTCAGCCTGAATTCGATAGCGAGTTAGAGGCCAGAGATAGATATATACAAAGAGGGGGACAGGGAGGAGAGGGTAGGGATGGTGGGAAGGAGTTGGAGAGGAGGAGAGGGATGGACAGAGGAGGGGAGAGATGGACAGAGGAGGGGAGAGATGGACAGAGGAGGGGAGAGATGGACAGAGGAGGGGAGAGATGGACAGAGGAGGGGAGAGATGGACAGAGGAGGGGAGAGATGGACAGAGGAGGGGAGAGATGGACAGAGGAGGGGAGAGATGGACAGAGGAGGGGAGAGATGGACAGAGGAGGAGAGGGATGGACAGAGGAGGGGAGAGATGGACAGAGGAGGGGAGAGATGGACAGATGAGGGGAGAGATGGACAGATGAGGGGAGAGATGGACAGATGAGGGGAGAGATGGACAGATGAGGGGAGAGATGGACAGAGGAGGGAGGGATGGACAGAGGAGGGGAGAGATGGACAGATGAGGGGAGAAAAAAGGGAAGGAGGGGGTTGGGGTAACGGGGTGAGGAGGTAATTTTTTTTATTCTTTTCTTTTGAAGAAGGGGGCGTATCCCGAACAAAGCCGGGTACCAGTGCTAGTTAAAATAAAAAACGACGAAGACCGAGTTGAACGTCAGAAGAAATTGCTACATACGCCCAACTTGTCATTAGAACAATCTAACAGCGCCTACCTGTACTTTCACAAGATGTGGTGTGTGTTTTACCTGAGGTATTTCCCTCTGAAATCCCCCCCCCCCCAAAAAAAAACCTGCGATGAGAACCAACGGACGTGATTGTATGGGGATGTCCTAAATCTCTTTGTTTCAAAGCTGATTCATAGGCGGGTGTCAGCTGATGATTATTTATGTCATACATTGAATATACATATATTGGATTGAATGAAACTGTCATCCCGTTTTTTTCGCACATTTATGTCAACCTCATCCTTGTACATCAACGGCACTGCCAATTTCTTTCTCTCTAAATGCAAACAACATTCGATTCTTTCCATCAAGGATGTGTACATAGGACCAAAAGTATGTGTATTTAATACTGTGGCACACATTCTTCTCTCTCTCTGTCTCTCTCTCTCTCTCTCACACACACGCAGACACACACACACACCCTCCCCATCTCTCTCTCTGTCTCTCTCTCTCTCTCACACACACGCAGACACACACACACACCCTCCCCATCTCTCTCTCTGTCTCTTTCTCCCTGTGTGTCTGCGTGTGTGAATGTGCACGTATCCTTTAAGGAGTATGTCAATCAAATGATAAAAGATTGTTAAAAAACAACAACAACAACAAAAAAAACACACGAAATAAATATTGTCCACATTGTTTGCCCCTGTGTAAGGCCGGATGTTGACTAATTATGCATACACCCTAATTCACGTCAGTGTAATTACTCGTATTTTAAGACCTTCGTACATTCACCAGAGATGTTGTTAATAAAATTAATTCAAGTCCCAGCCATCACAAGCCCTCTCTGTCTCATTTGGCTCATAATCATGTTCGATGCCGATGTATCTTTGAACGTCCGTCCTGTCCTCTTGTTCATTGTGGAAGAGCACTGGGGTTTTTGCACCAGGTCTAAATGTATAGCACTGTCAAATTCATTACAGGGAGATTTGAAGTGACCTATTGATGGGGGTGGGGGAGAGGGGGGGGGGTCAGAAGTAGGGGAAGATATCGCATGGTCACCATACCCCCACCGGGCACTGCCGTCTGTCTGTGATCAATATTATTTTGTTTTCAGAAATGGCATCATTGCATGCACCCAAGGAGCTTATAATACTACGTGTGCACCACAATTATGGAACTCTCGTCTTAGTATCACAGTATCACAGTACCAGTATCATCTCTGTCACAGTATCACAACTATGTCATCTCTGTCACAGTATCACAACTATGTCATCTCTGTCGCAGTATCACAACTATGTCATCTCTGTCGCAGTATCACAACTATGTCATCTCTGTCATAGTATCAGCACTATGTCATCTCTGTCACAATATCACAATTATGTCATCTCTGTCACAGTATCACAACTATGTCCTCTCTGTCACAGTATCAGCACCATGTCCTCTCTGTCACAGTATCAGCACTATGTCATCTCTGTCACAGTATCACAACTATATCATCTCTGTCACAGTATCACAACTATGTCATCTCTGTCACAGTATCACAACTATGTCGTCTCTGTCGCAGTATCACAACTATGTCGTCTCTGTCGCAGTATCACAACTATGTCACTTCTGTCACAGTATCAGAACTATGCCGTCTCTATCACAGTACTACGTCTCTGTCACGTCTTTTGTAGTTAGGTTCATACGAATTTCACCTCAGTCATAACTCACAACTTTATCACTTCCGTTTTAGTGTCATAGCCATGTATGTCACCCATGTCAAAATGTCACGGCTATGCCATCTGTGATATCGTGTCATTGTGTCACTGCTATATCACACCCAGGCCTCACTCTGTGACAAGTGTTACAATGATGTCGCCTCTATCACAGCTGAGGGGAAGGATGGACATAAACCAAACTGAGTTCCCACGACGAACAGACCTCAATCGGCCTCTGTCATGGTGTCACACCTAGGTCACCTCTGTCACACAGTGTTACAGCTATTCAGGCTTTGGTTTTACACCTTATGAGCCAGAGTGGGACAATGAAGCAAGTTGGCCTGACTGAGAAAAATCACAGGTGATCTAATCATAGACTCTAATTAAAGATTTGATTCACATTGAATGATATATAAGGGCTATTTCAACAACTGACAGAAAAAGCCGCAGATACGTTTGCTATCTCATTGGTCTGTTACCCATACCTCACCAAAAATTGTGATGTATCCACCTCTTCCAACTGCACAGCTACTGAGCATGTGCAGTAACAAAGATTTGGTTTTTTTGGGCACGTCGGCCGAGCATGCTCACTGACAAAGATTAGCTGCAATTCAAAAATAAGAAGTGAAACTCTTGGGGAGCAAACACATGGCCTTAACATTTCCGAGGGAGGGCGAAATGAAATTAAGAATTTAGTTAGAGCACAGACTCTGTGACGACAAATGAAACGAAGCAGTTTGTGAACTCGTTTCTGCTGCCAAAATTATACCACTGAACTTCACTGCTTTGCTGGATTATCCCAGGGAAAAAAAGATAGAAATTTGCAGGGGTCAGATTTGAAATTCTTTGTCTCAGTCTCTCAGAGAGATTGAACATTTTATGACTGTGAATATTCATGATTGCTTTTTGTTGTTTGTTTTGTTTATTAACTAAATTTATTTGTGTGTGTGGTTTCCTTTCTGAGTGTGTAGGTGTTGTATGATCCACTACAGAATGATCTAGGTATGCAATGATGAACTGACTTATTAACCTACCAACTGACCTACCCACCAACTAATTAACTAATATTCACAAGCTCCTAGGTCTACTCAACTAATTGTCGGTCTGACTAACAGTCAAGCAGACAGACAGACAGACAGACAGACAGGCAGACAGACAAACAGACAGACGGACGCACGGACGAATATATAGATAGATAGATAGATAGATAGATAGATAGATAGATAGATAGATAGATAGATAGGTAGGTAGATAGATAGATAGATAGATAGATAGATAGATAGATAGATAGATAGATAGATAGATAGATAGGTAGATAGATAGATAGATAGATAGATAGATAGATAGATAGATAGATAGATAGATAGATAGATAGATAGATAGATAGATAGATAGATAGATAGATAGATAGATAGATAGATAGATAGATAATCAATAACAACTGCTACTATTAAATTGCCAGCAAAATTGAACTGATCACCGTCATAAGTTGAAACTCAGCCTAGATTCAGACATGAATCATTTATATTCTTTATACCAGTTTATTTACCCCTTATCTTTCCTGTATCACGACCCGGACGCCAGCTATAATAAGATGCTGACAGTGTGACTGTGAAAATAACCCGGAAGACAGCTGTGGTTCTTGCGATTTGATTTGCGGCTTCTTGTGACGTTTGGGGACCATTTATAAAGTCCGTCAAGTACCCAGCCAGCAATCTTACGTCAATCCGACGTATGGGATTGACGTCAAACTGGCATATATTAATGACATCGTTCCTACGTAGATCCGCTAGTTACGACATCGCACCGCCGTTGGTTTGGTGTAGGAAGTCCGTCTCTATGGTAACCTTACCAACCCTAGGGAAATCCTGTATACTAATCAACATCGGTTTGACGTGGGGGATTCTGGCTGAGTACATACGCTCAGTTT
Source organism: Onchidella celtica (assembly GCA_963931925.1). Taxonomy (NCBI): domain Eukaryota; kingdom Metazoa; phylum Mollusca; class Gastropoda; order Systellommatophora; family Onchidiidae; genus Onchidella; species Onchidella celtica. Next base: position 5,129,655 of record OZ007575.1, read on the forward strand.
TAGCAATTTTGAACCCCCCCCCCCCTCCAATACCTTTTTTTATACGCTTGGTTTCACCCCACCTACCCTTTTGAGAGCGTAGACCATTAAAATGGTCGCTTACATTATTTTGCATGAACTATTGACTGTGGCAGTAGATACAAAGCGTATTTTTCCTTATATAAAGCCTACGTTTTATTTGCATAACACTAAAACTTACTCTGGTGAAAGGACGTGATTTTTTTTTTTTATTCCATGACGTAACCCGGGCCATGTTGGAAATTGGATGTTTCTCATATTTTCGTGTCCCTGATCCTATTGGGGGTTAGGATCGAGTACCCAGTCTTCTCGGATAAGGACGAAAAAATTCGGAGGGTCCGTGTGCACGTTTGCGCACGTTAAAGATACCTTGGCAGTTAGAAATCGTAAAGAGGAGGCCGTACAGGCCGCTGCCCGGGCAAAATTGAAATTTAAATTAATAGATTAAAATTTAGCCATACACCCCCCCCCCTTTCCCCATATCACCAAGAAAAATGTATAATTCATTATTAATGGTATAATAGTAAAAATAATATTAATAGATATTCAAATATTATCATAATACTTTAGGATCCAAGTTGTGAGTTGTGAACTGTTGTGAGTTGTAAACCGCGCCCAACAGGCTGCGGTTACAATTTGCTCTGAGACAGAGAGAGATAGAGAGAGATAGAGAGAGGTACAGAGAGTGAGAGAGAGAGAGAGTGGGTGAGAGAAAGAAAGAGCGAGTGAGAGAGCTTCTGTAAAGCGCATAGAGCATTTCTAATGGCAATGGATATGCGCTATATAAATGTCATCCATTATTATTATTAAGTGAAAAGCGTAAGTATCCGCCACAGAAATCCCCTCCCCTCCCCCTCGCATGTACATTTTTCACACGCCCCCCACCCCCACCCCCTATCCAAGCGCCCCCATCCCCACCCCCTATCCAAGCGGCCCCTAAACACGCCGCGCATAGATCACTTGTGCCCTCTGTCGTATGACAACAAATGGTTCGCGGGTACCCACGGGGGGAAGGCCCATCCACCCGGGAAGACAGAACAGGTATGGCGGTTCGCTAATTTAATATTCTCCTGGCGTGTCCTACCCGCTTGATCAAACAACTAGTAGACGACGACCTCGTGCGCTTTCGCCGCTCAGACCTGCGCGCCAAGTGCACTTTGTATCTGCACTCAGTGGAGACGCCTCTACATCTTGTTCTCCGCCCCACACACGCATTTTTTTTTTTTCACGGTGACTCATTATTTGTTCCCATCTTCTGTGATCCAGTTTTTTGCCCGTATTATATTAACTTGGGCCAGGATTTGGATCCGCTACTTCTCGTGTTCAACAAGGAAGGACTCACATCAAACTAGACGTAAGTACGTTTTCTTGTTTTATGGTTAAAAAATGGCAAAAGAGTCAAACGGCTGAATGTTATACAACCTTCTCTCTCTCTCTCTGCCTGTCTGTCTGTCTGTCTGTCTGTCGGTCTGTCTCTTTCTCTCTCTCTCTCTCTCTTTCTCTCTCTCTCTCTTCTGTGCCATATTTGAAAAAAGCTGTATGTTATACAATCCTTTCTCTTTCTCTTTCTCTGTCTTTGTCTCTCTGTCTGTCTGTCTGTCTCTCTCAGCCCTCTCTCTGTCTCTTTGCGCCATTTTGTTAAAAGCTGTGTTATACAGTCTTTTCTCTGTTCTCTCTCTCTCTCTCTCTCTCTTACTCTTCCCCCCCCCTCTCTCTCTCTCTTCCTTTTGCTCTCTCCCTGTTTATGCCATTTTTGAAAAAGCCGTGTGTTATACAGCTTTCTCTTTTCTCTCTCTCTCTCTCTCTCTTTCTCTCTGCCATATTCTTCTATTTTTTAATTTTTTTTTGCCATATTTTTTACATTTTCTCCACTCATGCTCTGCGAATCGGAAATGTAATAAAATTTTGCTTATTACAGTGTAGAAATCTTTTCGTAATAATCCGGTCTAATTATTCTTTTGTACAAAGCAACAAGAAACAAACTGGCAATCAAGCTACAGTCTCACAAACTGAATAAAAGAATCAATTCCATAAGACTGAGTGTCAAATATGAGCATTGTACAAAACTTCAAATACAATTTAAAAGACCCACAGTTTTCCGGGAAAATCCGTGTTGATTCCGCTCTGGCTGGCAAAAAACTCACTGTATAAGCTGTTTATTATACAATGTATTTCAATAACAGTTCTGCCACTTTATGAGACAGTAAGTTGATGGAATGTGTTGGATAATTACATAGTGAGACCATGAATTAACTGACAATGGGATCTGACCAAACCTTGCTGTTCATGATTGTTGTGTTGAGCCGAGAGGAACATGTTGAAGTGCTAGAAAGTCACAATACTTAACAATACTTAACCATAGACATTTTATTTTTCCCCCGGTCACCGGCATGGATCCGTGCTTTTGTACAAGATATATCTCGTATTCATATCAGTGAGAGATAATATAATTATCAGCACAAAAACATAGATCTCAAATGTGAATGGCACACTTTGAGATAAAACTTAATCCTAATCATGAGGAATATAATATCACTAACTCCATGCCCCTATACAAATGCAGTAACCCCCCCACCCCCACCTTTTAGGGTTTTATCCACTGTTTTCTGGCGTACTGACGTAATGCAAGACAGCTGAAAAGAGAAGCGTTCAGGGTTAATGAAAGTGTGACGTAACGCAGGGCTTAAGTGAATGATTCGCTTGAAGTAATCTTTTACTCCAGGTCTACCCATTTATCTGACACTAATCCTGACCTACTGGCACTGAAGAGACTGATGCTTGATCGGTAGAATGTAATGTAAAAACTTTTTCTCTTCCAACATTATCTTGTTTAACCTGGAGGAACAAGTAAGAGATATGTGTGTGTGTGTGTGTGTGTGCGTGTGGGGGTGGCGGGCGGGGTGGGTGGGTGAGATGAAGATCCTTATTTGGAATGGATATTTAGGTCCAGGCTACCAGATCTATTTGACATAGTTTTCAAGATAAGAAACACATGAAATAAGGTAAAAGTGATAACTGAAATGTATCAACCACGCCAGCGATATTACCTATGTGTTTGTTGTGGGATGAGTCCGGGTTATCCCCAGATTTTCATCCTGGATTATGACACATAGGCAGACCAATTAACGTAATTAGTTGACCCGCTGACTCAGAGACTACAAGGATGTGATTTTTAAAGTTGATATTCGACCAGCAATGTCTAAAGAAGAGGCGAAGAACAAAGAGAGCTGAACAACGAAATTTCCGATCCTAGTTTCCCACTCTACTTGATGAATGAAAATCCGCCTTTTTTTTTTCTCTTTTTTTTTTTTGCAGCTCAATAAAAACAACAACCAAAAAAAACAAGAAAAAAAACATCATAAATGAATGATATGAAAGTCTGAATTTTGGGTTCAAAATGGCTTTGTCCACGTAACTTGTGGTCCAAAGTTGAGGCAGCCCACACAGTTTCATAGTTTTTAATCACTTAGTCACAGAATTTTAGGCTGTTGCACCTCCACTTTCTGGCTTCATTATAGTCAGATGTTCCATTGGCGGCGGTGTAACAGTAATTAACATCTCAAACAAATTTTTCGAGTAAGTTGATAGCTCATGGTCCAAAAATCCCGGAAATGTATTCTGAAAAATGATTTCCCAAACACGAGAAAAAGGGGAAGGAAAATCTCACTGAGAGATTTATTGAATAGTAATCAATTAGGGAATGATACCTGGCACCAGGTAGTCAATGACTGCACTGCCCACATTATGCGGTGGACAGAATAAATCCCTGATTTCAGATAAGCTCGAACTGCCTGAAACTGTCTTCCTGGTCTCTCGAGAACGTTATGTTGGTAAAAAAAATATATAAAAATAAAATGGCAATTCAAAGGGGGCAAAACTGAAGAAACTGGGATTGCAAGATGAGGAACTAAGAACCGAAGGAAAAGTGCAGGAGTAGAGCAGTCAGTATGAGACTATAAAACGTGATCGACTCGACCATGGCCCTCGCCTGCCGAAGAACCGATTGCCTTATATGGTTCTTTTCCATGACGCGGCAGAATAGTTTAGAACCTGAGCTAATAGGATTATGATAATTAATATAAGATAAAAATCACTTTATCACGTGAGCGAAATTACCTTTCACAGGGCGTTTAAGAGCAAATGCATGGTGTAGACACCATAATATGCCTCACTACATAAACCTAACTTTAACTCAAAAACTCAACAACATGCATACGTGAAGTTACATGGTATGAACCTTAGTGAAATCTGGCACACATTTAGCTGTAATGTCTTGTTGAGGCGAATTGTGGAAGGCAAAACGGATCTTCTGTATCTTTCTATCTATCTGAAGTAGATAATTGAACAGTAGGTGACAGATTTCAAGTGTGAAACAATGGCCATGTGAGAGGTAACATCAGGAATTCAGTCTTATGCAGATTCTGATCTGTCACTGTACGGTCCCCGTATCTGTTCAGGACAGGCGTCAGACTTGACCATCGCGTGACGCTGCTGACAGACCTACGTCATCAAGTTGCCAACTCGTTAGAGTCCAAAGCGGAAGTGATGCAATTCACAATTGGATTGTCCCCTCCCCCCCCACACACACACACACACATACACCGCCGCCCCTATCCCCTCCTTTTTGTACCACTCTCCTCCTTCTTCACTTCCTCCCGGGGGATTTTTCCCCTCCTTTTTTCTACTTTTGCTCGTTCCAGATTGTTACTTGAAGACTGCAGACACACACTTTCTCTCCTCTCTTTCTCTCTCTCTCTCTCTCCCTCCTTTCTTTCTGTCTCTTCTCTCCTTCTCCCCGTTTCTCTCGCTCTCTGTCTCCGCTCCCTCTCTCCCTTTCTCTCTCTCTCTCTCTCTCTCTTTGTCTCTCATTTTCTTTCTTTTTTGTTTGCCTTTCTTTCTTTCTTTCTCTCTCTCTCTCTCTCTCACACACACACACATACACACCCTCTTCTCTTCCCCCCTCTGTCTCTCCCTCTCTCTTTAGAGATGCACCTTTTCATGTCTCTTTTTTCTATCTCTGCCCTCTCTCTATCTCTCTATCTATTTGTCATCTATTCTTCCCCCTTCTCCATCTCTCCTGAATATCCCCCCCCCCCGCCCCACCCCACTCTACCTTACAGCTGAGAGTTGCTTTTCTTAGTGCTTGGTCATTTTACTTACTGTCTAAAATATAATTATTTTCCTTTAATATCATTTTTATAATTAAGCACACACCTGAGTCTGGCGGCAAAATTCATGTCCCTTGATACAGTCTCATTTGGGGACATTCCGCATCCGTACGAAAATGTCATTGTCTGCGCTTTCCTCAAATTCTTCAGCCGCGCTAACCGGCCGTGCTGCATTGTCAACGCTCAACGTTACATCTGTGCACTTTCCGGCACGCGAACCCCATTCTGTCAGCCAGACAGCCTTAGCCAATCGTCTTTGTCGGTGTGAGGGCCTGATACAATGAAGAATTCAACGCATTTTCTAAACAGTTGTGAAGTTCAGGAGTTTTTACATTTTCTTTTTTTTTTTTTCAAGCGGGGGTAAGTTTGTTTAAGTGATTCTTTCAAATCGCCGTATGGTGCAGTTCATGAGTCGAGTAGCTGTGTTTCTTGTTCAGTGGTTTAGCATTTCTTTGTGTAACCATATTCGGGTATGGAAGAAAAACACGATAGGTTACACCATATATCTGTGAAAAAAAACAGTTATCGTCTTCATGAGGAAATCATCAAAACAAAGCTGATGCGTACCCAAAATGTGTTAAAGTCCCGGGTGCGTAATAAGTCCAGTTGCGATTGCACCCCCCCCCCCCTGCAATCCCGTTTTTCCTCCCCTGTCCAATACAATCACACCTTTTGCTGCAGACATCCAAAAGAAGCCAGTCGATTAACATGGTCGTTATTTTTCGGCCGTCTCTCCTCATCGGTGAGCCGTGCCTAGAAGAAACTCAATAAAATTCGGACTAATATCTCAAGACACTGACAAAACACGAGTGCCAACGCAGCCGCAATGCGTGTACTTTTCTCCTGGATGTATCATGTCAGAATACAGACATTAAGCTGGGTTCTCATGTGAACGGAAACGGAAACGGCAAAAAATCCATCATATAGTAAAAAGAAGAGTGTTTCCATGTGTACGGAAAAAGCGCGCTGATACATTCTTTTCTATTTCACTACTTGAAGGGTTTTTGACGTTTCCGTATACATGAGAACCCAGCTTAAGTCATTTCACTGTTGGAATGAATATTCGGGTCCAGGTAAAAAAACTTAGCCTCTCAAAGTGTTACCCAGTGGGTCATAGAGGGCGGGACTGTCTAGATAATAACTGTAGAGATTTAATTAAATCAAAGATGTAATTAAAGAGATTAGAATCTTGAGCCAAAGGGCACAGGATTTGTGTTTGAATGACTTTCTCTATGTGCTGAAGATCAGATTGTCATAAATGAAGTTGTATTTCTGCTTTGATCATTGTGCATCGTTTAGTTTTCAGTGAACATGGTATACGAAATGAATTCTTCGTCTTTTCACGAATATTGCAAAAACGTACATCCTTTGCTTTTAATTCACTGGAGCATAAACATTCTCAGTCTGAAGGCTGGACTTGGATCAGCGGACTTGTTGAGGACATTTCCACATTGCTTCATTTTGTAAGTTTTTGTCAGGCGGGGTTGGAATTAAACGAACAAAATGTGCTTTGGAGGACAACAGGCAGCTGTTTTATGATTATCCGTGCGTTTTCTTCATTAATTAAGGCTGGGGGAGGGGGGGGGGGACAGGGGGGGGCTGAGATTGATAACTTTTGTTTCGGATTTAGTGTGCAATTTGGACTGTGGAGAGACCTGGCGCACTAGCGAGACTGCAACAATCCTGTCTCACATGTTCAGGCCCGGCAAAACTGTCTTGAGACAACCAACAGAAAGAGAAATCTCGCACGCTGAGCCAAAACGGACGCAAAACCGTGTTGATTCAGTGTGTCACCAGCCTAAGGCCAAGTAGATATCTTAGTGAGATACAGACTTTTGTTGACCCTCATGACAGGTCGCCGGGTAGCCTAACAGTGAATATGCAGTGGACAATCAGCTGATGGATCTGAATTATAAAATGCTCTCCAAACTGAAAGACAAACTTTAGTTTAACCATTTTTACTGTTTTCAAAAAGTCTCGAGGGTTAATTTTAAAATTCGCGGCTCTCTCGGGTGGGCCTCAATGAATATTCATGGGTTCGACAGAATGGCAGTTTTATTTTTGTCTACAAATGGTTTACTTTTGGGATGGACCCTGACCAGATACACTGAAAGACAGGTGTAAGCATTAAATTGTCCCGTGCTGTGTTTTAGTTGTGCTTATTTTTTCTCTTTGTAGTTTGTTTGTTTCTGCTTTTTGTTTTGTAACATTTAATTAAACTAGTACAGTAGCACACTTAGACAAGCCTTCTTTTGCTTTGGCTTTGGCTAGGACTTAATTTTCTTCGAATCAACCAGTGAGACAGGCCTGTTTTAGCCTCACTAATGCGCGAGGTTCCGCTGATCTCCATAGACCGAATCTCACACTGAAGTCTAAGCAAAACAGACTTGTATCATTATGTCGCTCGCGTGATGGCTTGTAAGACCGATTTCGTCAAACCGCAACTGTATTCCGGGCCCGCAGTGAATGTTGCTAGGCGCAGATAGTCTAATTATTACAAAGGCAAACAAAAAATACTGAGTTATGTTCACAGCTCAACAATGGCTTATAATGTAAAATACTACTCGCAACTAACAACACCCTCCTGTAACACAAAACTGACATGTGAAGTGCGAGATTTCCCACATGTTTCATGCACGATTAAACCCGATGGGAATTTCAACAAGTTCAAAGTAATCGTGTCACTTCAAATACAATACATGTGGTATAGAAAGCTATAATGGAGACACCTCTCCAAAGTTAATAAATAAAAAGAAAAAAAAAAAAAAGCAAAGCCCCTCCCAAAATCAGATTTGTCACTTGTAAAGAATCTTTTATCCTCCCAAATGTATTTACATATATTTTTAGCAATTGTTGAGCATTGTCAATTGGTCATGAACCCTTCATCTTCGGGACACATTCTGGCTACATTTAAACTCACTGAGGTTACAGATATAACTCATTTGTTAGGCCATGTTAGGCCCCATAGAACAAGTTACAGTATCATACCACTGAACAGAACACACAATGAATATATTACACATTATTAAGCATGATAGCAGTCTGTATTGTTCTATTATTCTACTTCTTGACTGAATTAGAACCTTTCTTAGCCCACACGTTTTAGACAGCGCTATACACTGCGTAAATGGGCCATCTGTAAAGTATGTAGGCTAAATTAGGGCGATTTTGAGCCCCCCCCCCCCCCCCGCGCACAATTTCCATACGCTTGGCTATATTCAACTATTGCAGTACAAGCATAGCCAATATTTGATTTTTTCTCTAATCTATAGTCATTCTATTTTGTTGAAATAAAAAAAAATGTATGAGTGTAAACATACAGGTGAAGCCGAGCTTTTTTTAATCCATTAGTGTAACAGAAAAACGTATGTACACTTCAACTCCCGCCCCCCCCCCCCGGGCTCCCCCCCCCCTACATGTATGCTTTTCGTGGACCGTGGGGGTGAGGGCAAAAACCTCGTTCCTAGCCGAGTCCACGTCTTTTACAGATGGCCTCCAAGGTTTGGGAGGGAGGGAGTTGAGTCATGCACATCGACCCCAGCTTTATTACTGCTGTGCTATAAAGTGCACGGTTAATTATCTGTTTGTAGACAGCTGCTTATCCACTCTCCTCATCAGCAAATTATTGTCTCCTATCGCCACACGTTTTGTATCCACAAATAATATATTTATATATAATGACACTTTACATTCAATCTCTATCGCTCTATGTACTTGTCCCTTAAAGTACAGTGACGGTGAGGTCCTTTGTTTCTCGGGGGCCTCAGCCTACTGCTTTTGGCCCCCGTAAAGTACAGTGACTTCTCTCCTTTTGTTATTTATACGGTGCAAATACCAAGGGCAGTGGATCTCCTAAAACAAAGACCTCAAACCTTCTGATATTTATCACTTCAGTTACCTGGGCTGAGTTTCCACACTACCCCCGTCTCCATAAGTTTATGTCCTCTTCTTTAATGTGTAACTTGTTTTTTGACGAAGCTCATCATACCGTTTTTAGGCCCTTGGCGAACTGAGTTCAGCCCGTTTTGCCTCCAGCTTAGTGTGAGATGACTATTGAATTTTAAACGGGACCTAGCGCACTAATGGGACGGAAACAAATTTGTCTCGATGGTTAAGGAAGTTCAAGTCTGAGCCAAAACCTACCCAAGACAACGCGTGTTTCGGTTTCACCGGTGCACCAGTCCCTGGCATCTCATCCTACTGACTATGTCTTTTGAATTCATCAGAGACAGAGGCTGGGAATGCTTGCAAGCTGGGCCCCTTGTGGTGAAAGTGGGGGGGGGGGGGGGAGGTTGATCACGAGTTTCTTTCATCACAGTTCTCGCCAGAACAGTCACGACCAACTGGATCAGATATCTTTGTTCTCCCAAATCCTCAAGTTCGTGACGTTCACTCATGCTTACAACGTCCTCGGCGTGTTGATTCATACATACTGAAATATCCTCAAGGTCTAAGAAACACAAAGGCCACAATTGAGGTCCCGGTTAGTAATTCCTGTTTCTGGACACAACAACGGACGGGTCACTGCCAAACACCCCAGTCATAGACTTCATGGTCATTCAAGTGGAACATAGTCCGTTTGCTTTGTCACCACCTACCCAGGAGTGACGTCAGTGTGTGTACATATTGTGGACATTTCGCAAGAACCACACTGCGATCAGTCAAGACTCTTCTGCGCCGTCGGTTCTGATTCAGACTTGAACTCCCTTCTTTGAATCAACCTGCGAGACAGACGTGTCTTAGTCTTACTCGTGGCAAGGTCCTGTCTGTCTCCACAGTTCACAACACACACTAAAACCAAGGCAAAACTGAGTTGACTCAGTGCGTGAGGGCCCTAAATAATGACATTTTTATGTCTGATGTTCGGTACTATCTATTCTTAGCCCCCGTTAAGCTAGAACGCACTGGATCAAGTTCGGTTTGCCTCCGTTTTAGTGTGAAATGTGGCCTAGGGAATCACACTTGACCTCGCGCAATAGAGAGACTGGAAAGCGTCTGTATCGGTAATTGATCCAAAGCAAGTTTTGAGTCTGAGCCAGAACCGACACGGAACACATTTGTCTCAGTGTGCTACCAACCTGATAATGTGAAACAGTTACAGGGAACTCATTTCTGTTACTCTTACACAGAAGCACAGTTTTTCATCACCACTCATCTTCAAGAATACTCGACAAGCCTGGGGATTATCAAAGACTTACATTGAATGATTCAGAGGGAAACAGAAGCTAGAACGTGGACAATGAGTTACATAGTAAATTCTCGATGACTTTTCATTTTTGTTTCCCGTTGGTTTGGAAGGCAGATGGAGGATGAGACAACCATAGCGGTTAAACAGATTGTATCAGTCAAATCAATCAACGAAGCCAGCGGTGCGTGACTCGGGGAAAAGAAATGAGCCAAGAAAAACAAAAAAAAACAAAAAAGCCAAATGTCGCTTCTCCTGGCCAGTGGTTCTAGGCCTAAATGCACACGTGCGACGACATTGGTGTGTTGCTGGCGTATCACATTTGTTTGTTCTTGTTGTTTTTAACCCAGGCGAATGAACGGAGACTAGCACACGTGCGACACTTTGGCTCAGTACTGAGTCAACTGGAATAATTATGAAACGAAGACAGGACAGCAGGGCGTATATATGCGCCGAGCTAAAGAGGCTTGGCCCACAGTGCGTGACCAGGCTTACTTTCCCCCAACAAATAGTTTGCCAGTTAAGGAAAAGACATAAAATTATTATTAATAATGCATGGACTCAGAAACACTCATGGGGCACCCCCGTCCGTGGTGAATATGGGTATAATAATATTAAGCCTGAGTTGAGCTGGCTGGCTGAGTTGAACGTCAGCGGCAATAATTATTATACACAGCCCGGAATAAGAAAAAACATGGAAGTGACTGTGTATTTTCACAATACTTGTAATGTTCATTATTCTAGTGGTGTCTGGGACCAACCTCCGCTCCCCTCCCCCTCCTCGTTCCGGTTCTGCTTTGCCATTAATGTAAATACAGAGTGAAGGAGACACACCGGTGAGGATAAGGTATGGGAATTAGAATAAGTAGACAGAAGGAGGGGGGGGGGGGACACAGACACAG